>JAGWCC010000421.1:0-439084 GCA_022651775.1 Drusus annulatus | reverse complement strand
TGATGATGCCCGAGACCACCATTCTATATCGAAACGTTGCTTGAAATGGCTTTAGCCGTCTTTGGTGACCAGATCTGAATAGCCAGGTACTTCCCAACCTTCCTCTTCCCAATTTCCTTCCCCTCCCCACTACCTTCAGCCTCACAACATACCCTATTTGGGGATGTCATAGTCTGACTGGACCTAGACGATTGGTAGCAGTTGAGAAGAAAAAAAAAATGTAAATATATTTTAGTAGAAAACAATCACTTTGTGGTTAGACATATTTAATGTAAATGAAATAATAACTTTGTATATGACCACAGATTTTATTTTAAGTTTTATTACCGACCGGTTTAGCTTAGCCTTAGCATCATCAGGGTATAAAATTAAACTAAACAAAGGATACATAGTGTGTGGTGACCAGATCTGAATAGCCAGGTACTTCCCAACCTTCCTCTTCCCAATCTCCTTCCCCTCCCCACTACCTTCAGCCTCACAACATACCCTATTTGGGGATGCCGTAGTCTCACTGCCTCTAGACAGTTGGGAGAAGTTGAGACTCCTGTGCGGTATTCATATTTTAAAAAAAAAGCGGAAAATGTTGCTTGCGCAATGGCGGAGGACTTGGCTAGCGGGGGAATTGAACCCACTCGGTGGGAATCCGACGCGTTTGTCCACTCAGCTACTAACCGGTGTTTGTTACCAGTTTCACGCCACCCTATATATTTCAAATTGCCCAGTAAATACCCGCAGTATTATATATATATTAATAATGTAGCGATGTTTCGTTCGATATTGTTATAATTTAGTGTATTTCAAGCAACGGTGACCTTGGCAATAAAGCGGCGTTCCAGGTCAAACAGGCCATGATTCATGGTTTCATACAGTGCGGCTCGGTACAGCTCGGCGGATATTGATGCATCACTGGCATTCCTTCCATACTATTCACCTCGGAGTAACAATGTATGGAGAGAGAGAGCTAATTATTTCTACCCAACCTATGCAAACTTGCGATACATCACTTTCTCCGGGTTTTTACGTCGTACTCCGTGAGATAGAAAGAGACAACAAAGATAACACGCCGCTTTTATGTACTGTAAGGATGATCTTGGTCTCCCACGTCTCCGGGGACTCCGCCCACATGTTTTCATATGCGACTAAACTCGACACAACTAAACGGTTTTTACGTTTTATGCTATATTTTTGTTGATAACAATACTGTGAAAATGTGTTTATGCGAATAAACAAAAACATTATGTCGACATGTGCTATGAATGGATGTATTAATACCCTAGCCCTAGTCTTAGCCACGCCCAGGTCTGCCGAGTCCGGCGAAAATCATCAAAAACTGACTACACTGCCTTGGATAGGTACCACTCTATGTACTCTAAGGTCTTACCACTCGACCATGGAGGCCTTCAAATTTTAAAGAAAACCTTTGGCACTGACAGGGTGTTACTATAACAATGGATATACAAGAGACAACAGCGTTTTAATGCTAACACCGGCACCTTCTAATAATTAATTACCATCCAATATTTCACACAAGAACGGAAGATTCCCTATATTCTTATAATACTTTTTAAAGGTCATAATCGCCTGGCCTTCTTTACCCCGTATTGTGACGTCATCGCACCCCGCACCGAACGGCTGCACGCGATTTTATACCGTACATTGGGCGGATTTAAAGGTCACAATCTTGGAGAAACAATGTATGAAGAGAGAGCTAATTATTTTTACCCAACCGATACAAACTTGCGATAAATCACTTTCTCCGGGTTTTTACGTCGTACACCATGAGAGAGAAAGAGACAGCAAATATAATACTCCGCTTCTACGTACTGTAACAATGATCTTGGGCTCCTGGGTCACCGCGGGACTCCGCCCACATTTTTTACTATGCCACTAAACTTGATACAACTAAACAGTTTTTTAGGTTAGATGCTATACGAGGCCTGTTCAAAAGAAAAGGTGAATTTTTAATTTTCACGGGCTGTGTACATTCGATTATCGTTTTTTTTTTTTTGTTATGTTGGTACACATATGTTTATCATATGTAAGCATTATCAGCCATTTTGGATTAGTGGTTTGTTTTTGACAACTGGAAAGGTTAGTCACGTTTTTGTGTGTTCTTCGATTTTTTACTTTTGAAAAAAATGTACACAGCCCGCGAAAATTCAAAATTCACCTTTTCTCTTGAACAGGCTATGTATTTTTGTTGATTACAATACTTTGAAAAAGTGGTTATACGAATAAACAAAAACATTATGTCGAAATGTGATATGAATGGAAGTACCATATAAAATACCCTAGCCTTGGTCTTAGCCACGTCCCGGTCCGCCGAGCCAGGTAAAAATCATTAAAAACTGACTACACTGCCTTGGATTGATACCACTCTATATACTCTAAGGTCACAATCGACTGTGCCGGCTGAAGGGTCGCGTGTCTACGTTTCGACGGTTTGTTAGAAAGTTGGTTTTTTTAGTTTTTGCAGTTCTCGGAAATGAGAAAAGAAACTTTAAACGAGTTGCGCGATTCAACATGAAAGATGCTTTCGGTATAGCCTTGCTGCAATACGTCAGACCGTACACTCGGAATCAAAAGCTCATTTGACACTGTCAGCTTCACGAGCTTCGAAGGCAGGTGGCTTTTGCGGCACTGTTCGTAGCTTGGAGGAAGAATATACATGGCCTGTTCAAAAGAAAAGGTGAATTTTGAATTTGAAAAAAATGGATCAAAGAATAAAATCCATGATTTGTTTTTCCACAACGCTCATCGTCATTAACATCTTCTCGGCCTTCTGAAAAGCGCTTGTACTACTTACAAACACTTTTTTGAGACAATGTAGACTCGCCGAATGCCACAGTCAACATTTTAAGTGCGTTGGAGCACTTTATTCCATTTTAAGGCAAAATTTAATACATATTCTTTGATCCATTTTTTTAATAAGTAAAAAAAATCGAAGAACACACAAAAACGTGACTAACCTTTTCAGTTGTCAAAAACAAACCACTAATCCAAAATGGCTGATAATGCTAACGTATGATAAACATATGTGTACGAACATAACAAAAAAAACGATAATCGAATGTACACAGCCCGCGAAAATTCAAAATTCACCTTTTCTTTTGAACAGGCCTCGTATATATACGAAGAGAGAGCTAAATATTTTTACCCAACCAATACAAATTTGCGATAAATCACTTTCTCCGGGTTTTCACGTCGTATACCATGAGAGAGAAAGAGACAAGAAAAGTCGTCACATAATATCGCAGCACTTCTAAGTATGTAAAAATGTTATCCGTCCCCGCTAACTTCACATCACCGAGTCGTAAAACTTACGTCAACAGATTTTGATGTTATTTCTTATATTTGTGTCGGTTAAAAAACTTGGGAGTGGTGGTTATTCAAATAAATCAAACATGAAGGTGATATGTGCTATGCGTGAACGTTCAAATAAGACCAAACAAACATTATAAAACATCACTTTTCATAGGTGTTTCAACAGTTTTAAATATTTTAGACCGAACTTTAGAATTTTCACATTCATAAAATCAACAAAAATCTTCCATCATTATTTAGGCAAACCTTTTGTCATTAGTGTTTGTGTGATATTTTGACTTTAATTGTGTATTGCTATTGTTTTGTTTAATGTGTTCAAATATGTTTATTAAAAATGTCCGAATTCCATGTGGGCGATAAATAATAGACTATCCGACATTCTTTAACATGTATTTGTCTCTTTCTATCCGAGTCAGTATAAGGTCGACAATACTGACTACACTGTTTCGCAAAGGTACCTCTCTATGTATACTCGTATTCTTACTCAAAAGCTCGTAGACTTATTTAGTTGTATATTTGCGGCACGTTCCAGAGTGGTGAATACTCTAAGTATCGCCCTGGTGATAATCGAATCGTTGCTTGGAATGTAAATAGCCGTGTTAAATGACTAGATCTGAATAGCCAGACGACCTCCATGGTCAAGTGGTCAGACGCTCGACTAAGAATCCAAAGGTCGCAGGCTGAAATCCCGGCCATTTAAATGTATTTAATTTAATCAATATATGTTATTTCGCAATTAATTAGTATAAAATAATATATAGTTTTTTTTTGCGGCACGTTCCAGATTGGTAGATACTAGAATCGTTGCTTGGTGACCAGATCTGAATAGCCAGGTACTTTCTGACCTTCCTCTTACCCATCTTCTTCCCCTCCCCACTACCTTCAGCCTCACACCACACCCCGATTGGGGACGCCATAGTCTCACTGACTCTAGACGGTCAAGGGCAGTTGGGACTCTTGTGCGGTATTCACTATTAAAAAAGAGAAGAAAAATAAAATCCAGGTACTTTCATCTCTTCGTCATCTTCTTCCCTTTCGACTCTCTACCCCCTTCAACCCCACAACATGGGGGATGGCGTAGACCCACTGGCTCCGGACAGTTAGGAGCAATTGGGACTCTTGTAAGATATTTATAATTGTTTAAATATCCACAGCTTTTTCTTAGACAGCTAGCTTTTGCTACGTTATTCGTAGACAGCTAGCTGTTGCTATGATCTTCGTAGACATGTAGCTTTTGCTGCACCATTCTTTGACAGTAAACCTTTCCTACATTATTTATGGACACATAGATTTTGCTACACTATTCAAAAATATATATATATATATTTTTATATATATATTTTTTTTTACAATAACTTCACACAGAAGGCCTTGAGGGAAATAATTTCCTTCAGGGCCTATGTCATCTTTGGGGATGCTGTGTGGAGGGTCTTTTTGAGGAAAGGAAGGAGTGAATTTGGGTCTTGAAGAGGCCCATGTTGAAGGAGGGAGGAAACCCAGAGGCCGGCAAATCGTTTCATAGCTGAGCTGTTGAACATAAGAACGAGTCGTAAAAGCGACCCGTTCTCATGTATAACTCAATCTCAATAACGTAAATCTAAATCTCAATAACGCAAGTTCCTCGGAGCATCTTCCATTGAAATACCGGTAGAACAAGGACAGCATTCCCACCGGACGTCTGTGCTCCAAAGTTTGCAATCCGTTTGTTAAGATAGGAGAATCTATCAAACGGACCGCCCGTTTCTGCACAGAGTCAAGGGTTTTTTTGTGTTTTTGTCACACCATTCGTAAAAAGAGTATTCACGATATCGTCGCCGGAAATCCGAAAAGGCTGAAGCGCCATTTTAGAAAGCTTACTCCAGAGCACTTTAAAGTTTTTTTGATTTACAAGAAAATTCATAAGTCTTCAGTACCTGGTAAAATATTGAAAAAAAAGTTAACTCAATGCTCTCACTGAGTTACCTGGAGCGACAAAAGTGTAAAAAAGTCCCAAACTTGTGTCGCTTGAGTCGAGCCTTCTCCCAAATGGTAAATATATTTTAGATGGCTGAAGGGCCACAAAAGTCTTCAGAATCAAACGAGAGTCAGAGCTTTCGATGCAGAAACACAAACTGATCAAAACTGCGTATCCCTTCGTGGACAATTTATTTTTGTTACAACATTCGTAGACAGCTGGCTTTCGTTGCCGTCTTCGTAGACGGACAGAACTAACGAACTAACCATCACGCCGTTTCCCCGCAGGGGTAGGCAGAGAGGACGGACCGCCATACAACTCTGTCTTGGCACACACTCCTTGCTTCGTTCACATTCATTCATCGTCTCATACATACTCTTCTGTTCTGACTTTTCACATGACCCGATTCAAGTTGACGGCCTCCATGGTCGAGTGGTAAGACGGTCGACTACGAATCCAAAGGTCGCGGGTTCAAACCCGGCGTGCGCCAATAACTTTTATATAATCAATATGTGTCATAACACATTTTAATTCACATAATAATATAAAGAATATTTGCGGCACGTTCCAGAGTGGTAGATACACTAAGTATCGCACTGGTGAAAGACCACCATTCAGAATCGAAACGTTCCTTGAAATGGCTTTAGCTGTGTTTGGTGACCAGATCTGAATAGCCAGGTATTTCCGAACCTTCCTCTTCCCAATCTCCTTCGCCTCCCCACTACCTTCAGCCTCACAACCTACCCTATTTGGGGATGCCATAGTCTCACTGGCTCTAGACGGTTGGGAGCAGTTGAGACTCTTGTGCGGTATTCATATAAAAAAAGAAGTATTTGATTTACTTGATCGTGCCATGTCTTTCTCGGGCGTCCTGGACTTCTTCTTCCATTCACTTTCGCATCATATATTATTTTCACACTCTTTTCTTCGTGCATTCGCTCTACATGCCCAAACAATCTAAGCGCCCCTTTCTTGATCCTATTCATTACACTCACATCAGCCTTGCATTCTTTCCGAATCCCATTCCTATCAAAGAGTTGGTGAAGCTCGGCAATAAAAACAATCAACATCACAACACACAGACCGAAACATCTACAATCCACCTAAATTCCACCTACATCAAATGGGCTGGTACTTACTCGGTATCAAAGTCAAATCCTCCCCGATTTCCATTAAAAGAGTCCGAACTTTAAGTCCAAGGTCGTAAGGCCTAAATTCGCGTGAAACCATCACAACATTACGAGGGTCGTTCGCGGAACGATGATCAATGTTACCCAGGCACGGATTTACGATTTCCGTGAAAAACTAGCGTCCCCTATTCTAAAATACTTACATAACTAATGAGGCATTTGTAAAAGGGTCTATTTCAGATAAGCTCCCTCAAAATTAACTCCACCGTTTAAAAATGCATTTCTACTAAATCGAAAGATTTTCGTTAGATACCCTTTTTTATCTATAGGTATAATTTTATTGTGGATAAATAGAAAGGGTGATTTTATTACCAAGGAGCGCCAAATTATTCAATATATAATAAGATCCATTTTTTATGAAGTTGCCTATTTTTACTTGCCAGATTTCCTACTTTTTTAGGTTGACTATTTTTTATAAGGAGTTTATTTCTTTTTTTTTTAAATATGTACATTAATATTACTTAAATTATTAGTAAGACATTAGTTTCTTGTAGAAAATATCTTGCAAAACTATCGCTTGCGGCGCTGAAATGTTTTGAGGCTGAAGGAATAAGGGAGGAGAAGGAGATGGGGAAGGATAAGGTTGGGAAGTACCTGGATTTTAGATCTGGTCCTCAAACATGGCTGAATAGTGGTCTTTCACCGGGGCGATACTAAGAGTATCTACCACTCTGGAACGCGCTGCAAATATAATATTTATATTATTTTATATTCATTAAATAAAATGTATTTGCGTGCCCCGGGATTGAACCAGCGACCTCTGGATTCATAGACGAGCGTCTTAACCACTCGACCACGGAAGCTGTCAGAGCCTTTGCTTCCCCTTCTTCCTTCGGCGCCACAAACATTCACCAAATGGGGATACCGTAGTCCGACTGGCTCGAGCATCTGACGACTCTTGTGCCGTGTAACAAAAAAATACTAAGAACGCACTAAGGTCAAAGTGTATTTGAAGGAGGTGCGACGTGGCCATTTAAAAATACCTCAGTTCCAAGAATTCCAACTGATTTACAAAACTGATAAAGCTAGAGACTTAAATATACCGTATGTATTAGTGTTTTCTTATACAAAGCTATACCTAGCTACTTAAACTATGTAAATTGTAATGCTTGAATACCTGCACGCTCTAACCAGCATCAACAATATAAATATAGAGCGTTTGTAGCTTGGTGTTGTGACATTTATTTTATTGTATACGTCCTTGGAGTAACAATATATGGAGAGAGAGAGCTAATTGTTTTTACCCAACCTATATAAATTTGGGTTAAATCACTTTCTCCGGATTTTTACGTCGTACACCATGAGAGAGAACGAGACAGCAAAATTTCCCAAATTATCACACCGCTTTAAAGTATTGTATGGATTGTTCTTCGTGTCCCGCGTCTCCGTTGACTCCGCCCGCACGTTTTGATATGCGACATAACTGGACATAACTCTATCCTACATTTTTCGTTAAACTAGGAATTAATATTAACTAGAAATTAAGATTTGTACAGTGCCCTTGAGGTGGTTTTTAACAAAATACAAATTATCCAAATATTATATCAAAAAGTAGTGGGCGGAGTCGCCGGAGACGCGGCAGACGGAGAACAAGCTTCCATACCGAATGGTGGTGCTATATTATGTGAGAAATTGTCTTGTCTCTTTCTCTCTCGCGGTTTACGACGTAAAAACCCGGAGAAAGTGATTTATCGTAAATTTGTGTAGGTTGGGTAAAAAAGTTTGGCTCTCTCTCCATATATATTCTTGCTCCGAGGTCACGGCGGTATTCTTGACGTCACCACTATACAGTTTGCGGGAAGCGACCAATCACGCGGCTATCGGGTGTATTTACTTTACGAGATGGTTCAGTTCTACACCGCAATGGCGAACTGGCCGTAGCACCAAGTCTGGTAGACTCACCCCGTCCGAGGTGAGCCGCGTTAAAGATACGTTAGCGACGTCTCGTGCACGGTAATGTCTGCGAGACACGCGACGGGGGTACAGCGTACGTACGTAGCTATATGACTTGCTTTCACCCCGGAAGATATACGAGAAAACATGTATTCACGGAAAGTTAACAGTTAAGTTTGTAAATTATATATATTTTTTTTTCACGTTAATGACCCCCCTTACCAATTTCAAACAAATTGCTTTTAGATTAGATTTAGATTTATTTCCAGACAAATCATTAACTTCAGACTTCTTTCCAGACAAATCGAGTCAATACAGACTTCTTTCCAGACAAATCAATTCGTTAACTCTACCGTTCCGAACGGGGGTCTAAAGGCGGAATCAGACGGTTCACACGGGAGAATGTTCACTCGAGTGAAGGTTCATTTTAATTTCATTCCGTGTTCACACGGCACAGACATAATGATATATAAATTAACTTTACTCGTTCTTATCCTCGACGATGTCGTTAAACGAAGTCGTGCGCCTTAGAATTAGTTTGATTTGTGATCATTTGATAGAAGAATTGACAAAGAAAACGTCAACGGTGGTGGGTTTAATTAACCGTCTGATTTCGCCTTAATGTAACCCCGAACGAAAGTTTTGTGCGATATCTAAGATAAAGATTACTGAATTATCATGAATGTACTCTTTTTTTGACGTTCCAGTAAGTCTAACTGGCTGAAACTTCCTGAATTCTCGACAATAGTGAACGAATAAGAATAATTTACAACTTCTCATGACTGAAAGAGTACCCGGGTACCCTCATGTGTTTTATATGGTTTTTTTTAAGCTTGTCCGTATTATCTTATTTTAAATGATAAATATGATGTACTGTTGTGTTCAAAGTACATCACCTGTATCCTTAATACTATTTTTAATCATCTATTTAATTAAAAACCCCAAGAAAAGATGGTACTGGGTGAAGTTCCTATCCACTTTCCCAAGTATTGAACTGAGTCGAAATATATTACGTCATGAAAGTGGTCCAACAAATTTCAGCAAATGATATACTGTAAAAGAAACCTTCATATCAATTTTAAAAAGGTGTAATTTTCTTCAGTCACATAAGGGTTAAACTGATGGTGAAGGAATTGGTTGGGATCGAAAAGTTGGTTAATGCGCTGCTCCTGGATAGAGGAGAGGTCCCGAGTTCGAGTCTCGGTCACAACCTCATCTTTTTAATATTATTTTAAGATTGTCAACAATCAAAATCCCTTCGTTTCAGATTTTCTCCCAGAAACAAATAGTTAACTGGCTTGTACAATAGAATTGTACCTACTATCTTTCCAGACAAATAACTTCACTTCTGACTTATTTTCAGACAAATCACTTCACTTCTGACTTATTTTCAGACAAATATCTTCACTTATAACTTCTTTTCAGACAAATCATTTCACTTCTGGCTTCTTTTCAGAAGAAATAATTTGTTTAAAAAGAATTTATTCTAAGAGAAGTAAATTGCTTAGAAAGAATTAGTTCTAAGAGAAGTAATTTGTTTACATAGCTCTGTCTGGAAAGAAGTCTGAAGTGAAGTAATTTGTATCGAAATAGTTATTTATTTTACTGGAAAGATCTCGGAAGTGAATTGATTTGTCCGGAAATAAATCCAACGTGAACAGGTTTGTCTGGAAAGAAGTCTGTAGTGAAATGATTTGTCTGAAAATAAGTCAGAAGTGAATTTATTTATCTGGAAAGATAGTAGGAACAATTCTATTGTACAAGTCAATTAACTATTGCATGAATCGATATATCCAAATTACTGTCGTCTTGTTTTTTAAATCTAAGTTTGTTTACGTTCAGCATCTAGCCGTTTGCAAATTTATTGACGTTCGGCCATTAATGAAGATGGCTGTCTCCTTAATGGAAATTTAATGGTATTTGATCGACGGTTCCGGGAAAACACAACCCTTTCTTTCTAACGACTTCCGCAATGTTCAGATGATGATGATGATGATCATAGTGGGTGGTGACTTTAAATTGTATTGCCTTTGTCTTGCGTTGAGTCGGTTTTTGCGACATGGTGACAACACTCTCCAAGCTGTTAAAAATATCACGAAGGTTAAGCATTATCAAATCGCTCTGTTCCTTCGGCACCCCTGGTATTCCCGGCACCCAGTGGCGTGCACAATGTTTTTGATCAGGATAGGCAGTAGGAAAAACAGCGGATTGATTGATAATACAAATAGGTACCAACAGATGTCACTGATTCTTATTGGATTTGTTCTGTAAAAGCACTGCCTTAGACACTAACAAAGATACTAACACAAACGACCCACTTTAACTCGCACACAGCATACATATTTTGTGTAGTCTAGTGAACATGAAATAATCTACTCTAACGTTGGCGGCGTTTGGGCATTTTTTTATAGTGAATACCGCACCAGAGTCCCAACTACTCCCAACCTTATAGAGCCAGTGAGACTATGGCATCCCCAATTGGAATATGTTGTAAGGCTGAAAGTAGTGGGGAGAGAAAGGAGATGGGAAAGAGGAAGGTTGGGAAGTACCTGGCCATTCAGATCTGGTCACCAAATACGGCTAAAGCCATTTCAAGCAACTTTTCGATTCTGAATGGTGGTCTTTCACCAGGGCGATACTTGGAGTATCTGTTTATCTGTACCACTTTGTTCTATTCTAAGGTCTCCGCCGTGGGACGGGAGTTCAAACAACCCGGCCTTAAAAATTATTGATTTATTTGTCAGTATAACCCACGACCTAACGACCTCCCCAATCCTCCAGCCTCACAACATACCCCAATTGGGGATGCCATAGTCCGACTGCCTTCAGGCAGTTGGAACTCTGGTGCGGTATTCGCAATACTTGAATATTGATGTTTTTAAGTACCCAATACGTTAACTGTCTTCAATAATATTTTCTTTTCTTTGCTTTGACAAATTTGTTCATATTTATACATACTGTACATCTGGATTTTTTTACACTTTTAGCAAATTGATTTTTAATCTGTTGAGATATACACACGCACTCTTATACCCATATCTAAACATTTTACCATGGTTTATGACAGCGATCATGATTGTAGATAGTTTTAATTTGTACACATGCTCCCTAAATATCTGCAAAATAATATTATATATAATGTAAATATTCACAATTATCCTACGAGAAGTTGTCATGATTTTAGGCTTCCCAAAACGAAACTTGTGTGTACTCAAAACAGCGTGTTTTATAAAGGACAAAAACTTTTTAATAGTCTTCCAAATGCCTTAAAAGAAGCCTCAACCTTGGCACTTTTCGGAGGATTTGTGCTGAATATGTTAAAAAAAACCTATGATTATATGCTTTGTTCTATAATTGTGAAATGTAAAAATGTTTTTTCTTACTAGATGTGTGAAAAAAAATATATTTGCATACATCTTAATAAAAATACAAAAAGAAACAAAAAACATATCTGTTTTACATTAATGATTTAATAAAACAAATTTGTAACTTTATTATTTGGACCGGTTTCAGCCTATGACGGCCATCTTCAGACTAGTACAAATGTTTGTTAACCTACGGCTTATATACTATTTTTTTGGGGATGTTAGGGTAGTAAACAATGATTTTACTTTAATTATATTCATCAGTATTGTTGCATGATTTTAATAGTTACAGGGTATTTTATATATCTATCTGTTTATTTATTTTATTTGATATTTAAGGTTACAGTTGCATTTCTATAAATATGAATTGACAATGGTATAATGAAAGGTTGGTGAATACTGATTGTTAATGAGTTTACTTTAGGTTTTCCCATCTCAATTGTGATCCAGATGTACAACATAATTTTATAATTATTCACTGTTTTGATTCTATTTATTATGCACTGTTACGAAAGTCTGCTTGTTTTATTATTATAATTTCTCGGTATCAAGGAATTTTTGAGTGCACTTTGGTAATACCTATTGATTGTTTGGGATTTTTTTAAGTGCATTTACATTATGATATGTTTTTAGTTAGTTTTAGTTTAGTTTGTTTTTAGTTAGTTTTACATTATTTTATCGTTGTTGTATTAGTTTGGGCAATTTAGTGTGAAGTGGACTTGAGGTGAATTATCACAAAACCGCGCTTTATAAATTCACTGTTATTATTATGGGTTGTTACGAAAGTCTGCTTGTTTTTTTTTATTAACCAACGCGTTGGCTCAGTTCTGATTGGCGAAAGCGGGCATCAATCTCGCCAGCTTATCTTCCCCATCTCCTTCTCCCCCTCCCCCTGCCTCTCTACCTTCACCACCTCCCCCTGCGGAGAAAGGGCGCGATATTAATCGCCCTTGAACACCTTGACCTTGATACAAAAACTTCACTCCCTTATCCATTCACTAATCTACGTATTAAATCTATGCCTAGGTACCGTTGATATCGCATAAAATAGATGGGCTCTCCATCACAAATAATACTGTACAATTTTTAATTAATTATTCTTCTGATGTTAGCCAACCTCCGATAGGAGATGATATCATCAGGGCAACCTGAACTGCACTTATAATACTTCTTACACGGTATTGCATGGAGATTAAGACGAGAAAGAGGCGATTATTCATATGATGAAATCATAGACATAAAATTTAATACAACACATGTCATATTCATACAAATCTTACAAAAAATGCAGCACCACTCATGTTGCACCACTAAATTTTTCACCCGCCTATGAAAAGGATAGCCATTCAAACAATGTGTGTGTGCGGAAGAGATAGCTATATGAAGCGTGTTTCGAAGGTATGTCTCGTTGACTTGGTTCAGTGCAACCAGGCGCGTTGTCTCAGTAACGTATCTACATTATTCAATTCATCTAAGGATGAAATTGAGCAAACATTAGAAATTTCTTCATTAGAAAAGCGTAGAAAAGACTTTGATTTAATTTGCATTTTCTAAGGTGTTAATTGTATTATCGACTCACCTTCTTTGTTGCAACTCACCCAGTTCAACATTCGCTGCCGTAGACTCAGAAACAACGAATTGCTGTTCCTCAATCATCACAATACTAATTATGGGTATCATTCTCCACTGTCCAGAATGTCGAGACTTGTTAACTCAAGCCATGGTCTTGAAATATTTGGTACCAGTTTAAATGGTTTTTGTCATTCATTACGATAATAATCTTCAAAAATACAATTTATTAGGTCTAACATCATTGACTACCTTTTTCTCATTTCGTGTTGTATATTTTTTGTAATTGGACAATGGTCCGTTAGTATAAAAATAAGATAATATTCACTCGGGTTTGAAAGCAATGCGTCCTCCGTCAATCTTACCCCGGATTATCAGTCGGGTTAGGTTAGGTTAGGCTAGGCCCTTAGAACAATAATATACAAGAGAGAGAGAGAGCTGTAGTCAGTTTTTACGAGGTTTGCCGGACTCGGATAGAACTGGGCGTGGCAGGACTAGGGCTAGGGTATTTATACATCCATTCATAGCACATGTCGACATAATGTGTTTGTTTGCATAACCACTTTTTCACAGTATTGTTGAATATATATAACATGTAACCTAATAAACCGTCGAGTTATGTCAATTTATTTCGCGTATCATAACGTGTGGGCGGAGTCAACAGAGACGCAGGACACGAAGAACATTCTAACAATACTTTAAAACGGTGTGATAATTCGGAAAAAAATGTTGTCTCTTTCTTTCTCATGGTGTACGACGTAAAAACCGGGAGAAAGTGATTTATCCCAAATCTGTATAGGTTGGGTAAAAAGAATTAGCTCTACGAGTATCTCCCATACATTGTTACTTCAAGGCTAGGCCCGACCACAGTACCTACTCGCACAGATGAATTACTTGCATATAGCACGTTTCAAACGTGTTATCCGACTTTATAAAAGAAAATTCCAGTGAAATTTAAAAAAAGACGCTGGAAAACTTTTCGAAAATATATTTTTTCAATATTATATTTTTTAACGTGTACATTTTCTCGCTAAAAACAATTAGGAGACGTAAACAAGAAAAAAGTCCGTTTATTATCGACGTTTGGCAAGAACATCGCTGTCTGAAGTGTATACATGACGGCCTCCGTGGTCGAGTGGTCGAGACGCTCGACTACGAATCCGGAGGTCGCGGGTTAAAATCCCGGCGATCCCAAACAAATTTTATTCAAAATGTGTTGTTTAACATTTAATAGTACAAAATTATACATATAGTATATTTGCGACACGTTCCAGAGTGGTAGACACTCTCTAAGTATCGCCCTGGTGAAAGACCACCATTCAGAATATTGCTTGAAATGGCTTTAGCCGTGTTTGGTGAACAGATATGAATAACCAAGTATTTCCCAATCTTCCTCTTTCTCATCTTCTTCCCTCCCCACTACCTTAGCCTCACAATATGATGCGATTGGGAATGCACATAGTCCCACTGGCTCCAGACGTTTGGGGAGAAAAAAAAACGTTTTGTAAAATTATTATTTTTGTTTAGTGGGAATTTCCTCGCGTAGGCCAACCTTGCCCGTTCTGTGTCGGCGCTGAATACCCGCCTAATAGTTCGAGTACCCACATGCCCTTTAATCAGCCGTGGATCTAGCTAGATTGGTCCCGGTGACGTATAGCTGCCCGTTAGTTTTATAATTAGCATCTCTGCTTGGCTCTGCACGCCATCGGTATTGAGTTTTGGGCCTAGACTAGGACTGCTATATCAATTCTCTTTCAGAGCTGATTCAAGAAAGTACAATGAACAACTGGCAATTATACTTTTTGAATGGACTCACGCAGCGTAATCGATTTATCATCAAGACGCACAGTGAGCGATTTAGTATATGAGGTATACAACACTGAATGTGTTTCCAGATTCAGATAAATTTGGGAAATAGTGGACTGTAAACGATAAACTATACTACTTGATGGAAGTGTCAAATTATAGATGTTGAATGAAGGAAAAATGGGAAACCATTCACTCACCGATGTAGTTGAAATTCTTGATTCTTCTTACACAGTTGTACTAACGAAATGAATCATAAAAACACCACACTTATTTTATATTTTTAGAAGATCAAACATCAAACCAACAAAGTGGCGAAACGAACGAGCAACCACGTTTTTTTAACACAAAAACTCTTCTGTTCGATTCTCAATTGTTTTGAACATGGCGTTGTTGAATACGGAATTCCATACGGCGGAATGGTTGGATGGGTAGGGACTTGGGTAAAAACATGAAGGTAACCCAACAAATTATCACTTAGGAAGGTCGGTGGGGTGCTCGCGGCGGTGCGGTTAGCTAAATTTTGCGCGTATTTTTGAAAGTGAAGATTTATTTTTTGCAATAATTTCATATGATTTAATCCAATATCATGCATATTTTTATGCGAGTACGGCAGGGCAGGCAGTGCTTATGTGCATTTAGGGAGTGCATGCCTCTGGATAGTACCTACCTACTTCTTTTATACTCTTTTATTTATTATGCTATATATTATCATAGACATAAAATACAAGACACGTCATATTCATACAAATCTTACGAAAAATGTAGCACCACTAATGTTGCACCACTAAATGTTTCACCCGCGTATGAAAAGAATAGCCATTCAAAGAATAGGTGTGTGCGGAATAGATAGCTATATGAAGCGTGTTTCGAAGGTATGTCTCGTTGACTGGGTTCAGTGCAACCAGGCGCGTTGTCTCAGTAACGTATCTACATTATTTAATTCGTCTAAGTATATTATACTCTTTTTCGCACGAGTGAGAAGTGACAAACGGTATTCGTGGTGTAAACACTTTTCTTTTCAAGTTTTTTAAATCTTTGATTAACGTTAAAATATATAGTGAGGGGTTGGAAGGTTTTTTGTGCTACTTTTTGGCTTCTAAGGGGGTCGTGACACTAAAAAAGTTGAGAAAATATGCTCTAGGTAACGAATTTATTTTATAAAATATCACCTAAAGGGCACTTAACAAAATGTATAAAAAGAAAGAGGCGATTATTCATATATGATGAAATGAAAAATTATTGAAAATGTCTTCATTAGAAAAGCGCAGGAAAGACTTTGATTTAATTTGCATTTACAAAACTATTAATTGTTTTATTGACTCACCTTCTCTGTTGCAACTTATCCAGTTCAACATTCCTTGCCGTAGACTCGGAAACAATGAATCGCTGTTCCTCAATCATCACTCTACTAATTATGGGTATAATTCTCCAATGTCCAGAATGTCAAGACTTGTTAACTCAAGCCATGGTCTTGAAATTTTTGGTAGTAGTCTAAATGATTTTTGTCATTCTTTACGACTCTACCAAAACTTTGACTAGACCACGGCTTGAATGTTCTCTCTTATGTTTATTTTGTCCTTTTTTTGTCATCGCTTCATTTGTTATTATGTGTGTCCTATTCTTTCTCTGTTGCTCTTTTTTCAATTTCGTGTTTTATATGTCTTATTTGTAATTGGACTTTAGTCCGTTAATTTATAAATAAATAAATGTGACCGAGAGACTGGATTTTTGGAAGGTGATAATGATGACACAGTTATATTTATATATTTAAATTCAGACACGTGCATCGATTCCATTCGCTAATTTGGATTGAGCGATGGGGGCAGCGGAGGAACGAAACAAACCGGAAATACCTCCCCTACCTTCCCCCGCCCTTCGCCGCCGACTTCCGGCTAGATGTGGCGGGAGATTGGGGCTGGAATCGATGCCCTAGGCTGAAGTAAGGATGACGTAGATCGACCTTTCCTTCCTCAGGTTAGCTAGGTTTTGGAATGACGTGGATAAAAATCATATCGACTGTGTTCAGGTCAAAGGAGTTATTCCACATTTGTTTGCAAGGAAACTTAGGCGGTTTGAACCACTGTCACATTTTACACTTATGTTGTATTTTATATTTTACGACGGGCCCCATGGTCGAGTGGTAAGACGCTCGACTACGAATCCAAAGGTCGAAAGTTCAAACTCGGCGTGCGCAAATATATTTAATTTAATTAATTTCTGTTAAAACACATTTCATTTAAATAAAAATATAATATATAGAATATTTTACGGCACGTTCTAGATTGGTAGATACTCTAAGTATCGCCCTGGTATAAGACCACCATTCAGAATCGAAACGTTGCTTGAAATGGCTGTAACCGTGTTTGGTGACAAGATCTGAATAGCCAGGTACTAACCAACCTTCCTCTTCCCCGTCTCCTTCCCCTCCCCACTACATTAATATCACCCTGGTGAAAGACCACCATTTATGTTTGCCAAAACCATATGACGGAAATTAATGTAACTTTGTTTGTCCACAGGTCTCCGAGTCCGCAATTGATCGTCCAACCATCATTTCATCAACCTACGTGCAAACAACGGTGCTCTCGTAAACAGTGACCATTCAAATTCATAATATTATACAAAAAAGGTAGCTATTACGCCTGTTACAATAATTAACATACGTCCTAGACCGTCCAAGCAAGTCCACCTAGAACTTCCCCAACTGCGAAATATTAAAAATTACCAAAGACAGTCATAAATTTTGAAAAACCAACAGTTGAAAAATTGAAGCAATTTGAAAAATTTCACCGGGAGGGATTTTTTAAAATTTCATTCCACGTACACAATGACATCTTTCGGATTTTAAAAAGCACGAACTGCTGAAATTGTTCAGACATCGAGGGCACATGTGAGTCAGAGAAGGCGGAAGATGAGGCAGAAAATGTGGCGGATGAAACATTGGAAGAACTGGTACAAAAACAGGATTGGCCAGTCTTTTTACTCCCATCTTCGTTACCATCTGTTGTCGACGAGTTAATTTACTCGGCTAAGTCCTGTCTTGTTCAAAGAAAAGATCGGGACGAAGTAAGGAGGTAGATCGGAGAAAGATAAACTCATTCAGGACGAGAGAGAAGTGTTTGAGACATTCAGGAGAAAAAATCTGCGCACAGTTTATTGGCCTATCTAAATACAGCTGCCAGAACAGGCTTTTAAATTTGGACTCGAAATACCAGATTTTATCAAAAAAAGACCAGAATCTGATTGAACGAAGACCAGATTCAATCGCCAAAGACCAAAACTGTTTCTAGAAAGACCAGCCTTGATACAGCTGAGACCAGATTCGGCGTCGAACTGATTCTAGGAAGACCAGATTTGATACGGCCGTGACCAGATTTGATGGAAAACTGATTCTCGGAAGACCAGCTTTGAAACAGCTGAGGCCAGAGTTGTAAAACTGATTCTAGAAAGGCCAGCTTTGATACATCTGAGACGAGGATTGATCTGAAACTGATTCTAGAAAGATCAGCCTCTGTTAGCTGAGACCAGATTCGACGTTAAACTGATTTTGAAGCTTTCTGAAAGTGTGTAAGACACACAATTACACAACCATTAGACTTAGAGTAGCATTATAAACATATAAGCTTTAATATTCTCACCCTATGCCTTGACATATACATGTTTGTCCCTCTCTCCAAGAACCCCCCTCTCTCTCTCTCTCTCTATCGTCTGTCTCTCGCTTTAGAAATTGTAAAAATCGGTGTTGTGGTTCCAAACCAAAAATAAATAAAACATTAACCTTAAACTCCCTGATGAAAAAAGCGTAGATTTTAATTGACAATAAATCGAAAAAACTTTACCCAGAAGCAACTGTCCCTTTTAAACAAAACAAAAATCTAAGTCGTGATTTTTAACTAAACATAGTAAAATAGAAATCGTGATTTCTATATAAAAACCTGTTAATAATCTCGTATCTAGTCATCAATGTGTTTAGTCGTAAACAATATGCATTTATGTCAGTTTTAAAAATAATATAATATCTACATTAATTTTATTTAATCGGACCTAATCCGACGTCAGATGTAAATTTAAATAAAAAAAATCGACGAATAAAAATAAAACGTGATTAAAAAAGTGCTATTACGGTTTGTCGTGATTAAGTCAATTTTTTTTCCAAAATTTTGACATCTCTAAAATCATCGGACCACGCATTCGTAAATAATATAAGGTTAATTTAAAATTAAAGAATTTACAAAAAACAACCGAATTCATATTCTAAAAATAATATTCTAATCGGGTTGCTGTTTAAGCAATCCCGACACTTGGCCGACATCTGTTGGCAGGAGTTGAAAGCTGTAAGCGGTTTGTGTCTGGGATATTATAGTTTGTGACACATACTGACATCTATCTGTTGGGAAGATAAGATAGAATGGATCTGCAGAAGCTTCTGTGATGGACCTCTGGAGAATTGACGGGAATCAGAGGAAGAGCCAAAACGCTTCTAATAAAGAAAGGTGAATATTTATATTTCATATTATTATTATTTATTTATAATTTTTTTTATTGCGAATACCGCACAAGAGTCCCAACTGATCCAACCGTATAGAGCCAGTGAGACTATGGCATCCGCCATTGGGGTATGTTGGGAAGGTGAAGGTAGTAGGGAGGGGAAGGAGATGGGGGAGAGGAAGGTTGGGAAGTACCTGGCTATTCAGATCTGGTCACCAAACATGGCTAAAGCCATTTCAAGAAATGTTTCGATTCTGAATAGTGGTCTTTCACCAGGGCGATACTTAGAGTATCTACCACTCTGGAACGTGCTCCAAATATACTGTATATTATTTTTCATATGAATTAAATGTGTTTTGACACATTTATTATTTGTGCACGCCGGGTTTGAACCCATGATCTCTGGATTCGTAGTCGAGCGTCGTCTTACCACTCGACCACGGAGGCTGTCGAAAACAACTGTTCTAATAATATTTGTGTGTGGTCCCCAGTGTAACTGCGTCCATTTTTTTCACTTTGCCTGGGAGATATGTAGATCTTCGATCCTTCATGTTATGGTAATCGTAGTAGCTGTGGAAGAACGCACCTACTTGCCGGCAGTTGCTTACTCTAAAAACACCACTCACACGCCCAACGGTAATGCGCACAATGTTTCACACTCTCAAATACATCAACTCACAACTAAAACGACTTTTGGACAAAGAAATTTAAAACTACTGAAACAATACGAATAATTTTCAAGGAAATAAGAAACATAAAAAGACACAGAAAATATAAAGATTAGATTGCAACCGAGACGAAACTCTCATCTTACGCGTCTCGTCTCGCTGACGCAACGCGAGTCGCAACCCAATATTTTTATTTTCTGTGTAGTCTTCTGTTTCATATTTCGATGGTAGATATTCCTGTCCCTGTGACTGCGCTCATTGGATTTCTAAACTCGTTTGAAGAAATATTTTTATACAATCGGTATAATAAAAAATGTTGTAAATGAAATCCCATATCTCCGCTATCGGCTTTATTCTATAGCTATCGATAACTGGTTCCATAAATACGTGGAATAGGAACCTGTTACTCTACCAACTGTAGTGACAGCCCATTTCAGATAGTAACTAAATGCACATCACTACCGCTCTGCCGATTTCATCGTTTTATGTTATACAGAAATGAACTTTGGGGAAAGCTACTTTACAGTGCATTCTCGTATGAATCGATGAAACGGAACGAGCCAGTAACTTTTGATTCCAAGATTTCAAGACACTTGCTTAGAAATTTGTTTTGTTTTATATCATAGGGGGGCGCAATCGGTACTTGCTGCACAGAGCGCGAGATTTCTTGAAACTGGCCCTGCATAACTGAGCTAGGAGAAGAAGTTAGGTTAAGAGTTGGGTTAGGTTAAGTTAGTTACAATGAGTCGAGATAATCCTAATCAATGAGGCATGGAATCAGTGAGGCATGTTTGTGTCAGTTAACAAATTGATATAGGTGAACTCCTAGCGTTGGAGGACAATGTATGTACAATATTGAAATAAACATAAAGTTAAGTAAATAAAATAAAAATGTTTATATATTTATCTCTTTTCCAGTTGGGGCAACAACGAAAACATGAGTGACCGCCTGGGCGCGGGGGGCCGTAGACTCAGCGATGGAGCGCCCATCCCCTTCAACAGAACGAGGGTAAACCAGTTATTTTTAATAAAACACCACCACGGAAAATAACTATTTCTAAAATAAATAATCCTTCAAACTAGTTTCGACCACTGCAGCGAATTAAATGATCGCCTGACTTGGAAATTACTCTAACAGACAACGTCGGCGCCATATCCCTTGGAGAGCCCTGTCTGCCTCTGGGAAACAATAGGGGTATGCTTGAGGCTGAAGGAAGTGGGAAGGGGAACCAGGAAGGTTGGGAAGTACCTGGCTATTCAGATCTGGCCAAAGCCATTTCAAGCAACGTTTCAGTTCTGAATGGTAGTCTTTCACCGGGGCGATACTTTAAGTATCTACCACTCTGGAACGTGCCGCAAATCTACTATATTTTATTTTATATCAATTAAATGTGTTATGACACATATTAATTAAATAAAAAATATTTTCGCACATCTTTGAACCCCCGACCTCTGGATTCATAGTCGAGCGTCTTACCACTTAATGATGCACTAGAGTCCCAACTGTCCGCAGCCAGTGGGACTATAGCATCCAAAATCGGGGTATGTTGTGAGGCTGTCGATTCCATGATAGATTCTTCTACGATTACATTTCTACATCCAACCCAGCATAGTAATACCAATTGCTTGGAGAGCCATCAATAACATTAATTGACTAGTAAAAATCCTTTTAAAGGATTAAAATTTTTCTTATTTGCATGTTTTAATTTAATTAATAATGTGTATTTTCCAACAGAGCTTCAAGACTAAGCAGCTGGTGCGCAGCCAGGCCATCCGGGAGTCCCAGTCACCCCCGCGGGTTCCCTCGCCCCGCCCCCCGGGGCTTCCCGGGACCGAGGCCGACCGCACCCGCATCCAGCCCGCCGTCAAGAAGAAAGCCGTCAGCGTCGACCTCGACGACCGAAACTCGACGACCTCAACCGGATTTCTCTACGACGACAACCAGAACAACGCCCGCAAATTGGACAAAGGCAACAGTAACACAAAATTAGACGGTAATGATTCTAAAGCAGACGGGAATGTTGCTAAAGCAGACGGGATGGAGTACAGTAAGCAAAGCTCTGGTAAAATGGAGTACAGTAACCCTAATAACCAGCAGAAGATAAATAATCCAAACATCAATAAAAACAGTGTTAAAGTCCAGTCAAATAAACAGTACGAGGCTAACATTAGATATGTCAAGAATAATAACGATAAATTAAACTTCGGTGCTATTGCTAAGAATTCGTCAAAAGACGTTGAGAACTCAAATGCTAATAGTGAATTTGCCATTCAGAAAGCTAATCCAATTAGCAATGATACTTCGGAAAACGTCAAGACCGTGAAAGCCACGTGGGCAAATAACAATAACGTCAAACGCAACAATATGAACGTGGAAATCGGTGGTATAGTTGAAAGTAGTAAGGATATCGCGAATAAACCGGCAAATTCGACAAAACAAAGTGAAGTGAAAAAGCCCGGTGCGGCCGTCACAACTGAAATGAAAGTTGTCGACGAGAACAGCAAGGGTGACGGTGGTGTTGCCAGTGACAAAAACAAAGGTTTCAGTGTTGCCGGCGACGGTAGGAAAGGTGTGAACGACAAAAAGAAGGAAAACAGCGACAGCGCAAATGATACGGGTGTCGTTAAACACACGGCGAATTGCGCTTGTGTCGAGTGTGCTAAAATCAGTGTTGCGAACAGAGGTGTCAGTGAACGGGAAAATGAAGCGAAGGTTTCGAACGTTGGCAGTGGTGATAAGAAGGTTGCGGCAACCGGAGAACACGGTAACTGCACGGTTAAGCAGATACTGCGGCCGGACAGGGGAAGCCTCTCTGAAGCCAGGGGAGCGCTAGGAGTCAGCGGGGAGGAAGAGAGAGGCAGGAAGAAAAGCCCCAATGGAAGCAAGGTGGAGTTTCAACAAGTTGAAATACAGGTGAGAGATCATATTGTATTAGCGCATACCCGTCAAGCTGAATGTTTGCAACCTTCTTGCAAAATGTATTTGTTTATTTTTTCCACGGCCGAGAATCGAACCCCGATCAACTGCATGGAAGATAACTATGCTGAATATTACACCACTAACTATTGTGAGATCGGGGGCATAAATTCGCCTGAAAGGCAAATGGGCTGAAGCGCCATTTTGAGAAGTTTACACCAGAGCACTTTAAAAGTTTTTTTTTTGTTTTACAATAAAATTCATAAGTCTTCAGTACCCGGTTGGATTATGAAAAGAAAAGATAACTCAAGTAACTAAAAAAGTTCCTATCTTGTGTGGCTTGAGTCAAGCCTTCTCCCAAAAGGTAAATACGTTTTAGATGAATGAAAGGCAACAAAAGTCTTCAGAGTCAAACGAGAGTCAGAGCATTCGATCCAGAAAAAAAACTGTATATTTAACTCATTTTTGACCAAAGTGTCGCTTAAGCCCTTTTGCCTTTCCAACGATGATATTTACTGAAAATGAGAATTATGTATTTTTTAATGTTACGTGCTCACATTACAACCGAAATTATATTCTTTTATTATGTTACATATTAGATTCTATTCTAAACATGCTAGATTTTTGACAAACTAAAAATGGGTACTACAACAATTCTTCTTTTGACAAATAGTTACAATGTTTTATTTAATTATTTATCGAGTTAATAAGCAAACAACACTCAACAATATTTGAATTACAAAGACATTCAATATGACATTTACAAATCAAATTTATGAGTCACTGAAAAAATGCTTGTTTCATATACAAATTATATAAAAACTGCATTTGCTGCTATATATATTATTACAAAATGCATTATGGAAGTGTTGTGGCATTCTTGCAATTGTAAGCGTAATTCTACAAAATTATGTGAGCATAGCAATTTTTTGTTTACGTCTAAATACTGCTGTGTTGCTGTTCCCAACACACCTTGTTTATGCTATTGGACATTAGATGACATTGTTAAACACAAAGTATGTCTGAAGTGTAAGTGTGACAATAAGGCCAGATGACGCAGGGGTGAATTTTGTCACGGCAACAGTTTTGTCACCATCTACAAATCTATTGGAGTGTATGACGTATGACGTGACATTAGGGTGAATTTTTAGTTCCACTGGCCGGCGACTTTTGAGTGAAAAAACTGTCACGGGTGACAAAATGTCATTCGGCGACTCATCCGCCTGTTTGAAATCCACTGCCGGAATGAAAGGGTGACGGGTGACAGTCACTCACCGTGTGCGTGCTCGATTGGAAGACAGTGACGAAACTGTTGCTGTGACAAAAGTCACCCGTGCGAACTTGACCTTAATAATAACCTCTATGGCCAAGCTCTGCGGAGGTCGCGGGCTCGAAGCTTAACTTGCGCAAATAAATAAAATTATAATTGAATATAGCTCAAATGGTTAGGGAAGTAAAGTTGTGAAAGGTCTCCCACATTTGAATTCTGGTTGTAATAAAAATCTTTCTTGTATGTCTTTTGAATGCATGTAATTTGATATTATAAATATTTATTTACTGAATTTCCAGAATCGTATTTTTTTTTTTTTACGTGAATACCGCACAAGAGTCTCAACTGCTCCCAACCGTCTAGAGCCAATGAGATTAAGGCATCCCCTATAGGGGTATGTTGTGAGACTGAAGGTAGTGGGGTGAGGAAGGAGATGAGGAAGGAGATGAGGAAGAGGAAGGTTGGGAAGGACCTGGCTATTCAGATCTGGTCACCAAACACGGCTAAAACCATTTCAAGCAACGTTTCAATTCTGAATGGTGGTCTTTCACCAGGGCGATACTTGGAGTATCTACCACTCTGGAACGTGCTGCAAATAAACTATGTTTTATTTTATATCAATAAAATGTA
The DNA here is from genome assembly GCA_022651775.1 of Drusus annulatus. Lineage (NCBI taxonomy): Eukaryota > Metazoa > Arthropoda > Insecta > Trichoptera > Limnephilidae > Drusus > Drusus annulatus. The sequence continues at coordinate 414,007 of JAGWCC010000421.1, read as the reverse complement.
CACATATTAATAAAATAAAATTTATTTGCGCACGCCGGGCTCGAACCCGCGACCTCTGGATTCGTAGTCGAGCTTCTTACCACTCGACCTTGCAGGCCGTCTGACTTAACCAACTAACTTACTATCACGCCGTTTCACCACAGGGGTAGACAGAGAGGATAAACCGCCACACAACTCTGTCTTGCCACCCAATCCTTGCTTCATTCACATTCATAAATCGTCCGTTACACACTTTTCTTTTATTCTGACTATTGACAAATTATTCTAAATCTAGGTGACTTCGGGCGATAACGACAGTGCGCAGGCTGCTGCGACTGTAACGCAGTCAGGCTCGCAGAATGTGGAGAAGGAATGCGACATGAGGAGGTGCATGCTGGAGGAAAACGAGGTTAGAATCGCATTCCAAAATTATTTCAATATCAAATCAGATATCGCGCTGGTGAGAGACCACCAATCAGAATTTAAATATTGCTTGAAATGGCTTAAACCATGTTTGCTGATTGGATCTGAATAGCCAGGTACTTCCCTTCTCACTCTCCTCAGTCTCACAACACACTCCAATCAGGATGCAATAGTTCCATTGGAAAATTATGTGGTTTGCGAATGTACAAACTATTAAAATATATATTTAATCTGTTAAGACGCCATATTGTTTGTTTGTTTGACGCCATTTTGTTTCATTTTTCAATTGTTTAGTAGTAAAAAATGTGATGATACGTGGGGCAAGCCGGGGTAGTAACTACTAGTTTATATTAAAAATAGCAGTGGTCCCAGATCAGATCCTTGTGGAACTCTATTTTGTGTCACCTTCCAGGAAGAAGACTCGGCCAAGTGGGGGAACCACTCTCGGGGGCGCAGGGCCATCTGCCCCTCCAAGCAGGACTCGGGGATATGCTGCTGGGAACAATGCGCCTGCTGCGGAGACGTGTCCCCCGACCTAAACAGTAAGTCAACATGTCCCCGGTGTCAATGAGCTCAGGTAGAATCGGTGAATTATGTTGCGGGAGGTACCATTCTCATCTGTCAAATTTCTACCATGTACGAATGTACATCTTCCACTGAACCTGTTGTCTTTATTACAAATATTGCAATCTGTCTAGTAAAATGTATGGAATTTATCAGACGGACAGTAAATGTCAACCATGTACAAATTGTGGGCATGTGTTTGACGTTTAACTTTGCGCTGGTGCTAACGCAATCAAGACACTTCGGAACACCTTCAATTGAAATACCAGTAAAACAAATTCTGCATTCTCACCTGTCGTCTATGTGTTCCAATGATTCCAAACTGTCCGTTAAGATAAAATTATCAGACGAACCGCTGTTTTTGCACAGAGTGTAGGATTTTTCAGGTATCTTTCAAGACCAGATGTGGCTCACTCTAGAAACTCAACACTTGCAATTGCATTTTGCTATGGCTTGCCTTGTAGAGCTTTAGTCTTATTAACATTGCCATTCCACTTCTGATGATTCCATGCTTTCACTCCCAGCAATCACTTCTTTCTCTTCCAGCCTCTTCAGGTCGGCCAGCACATGGTTCATAAAGCGCTGTTTTGGTCTGCCTAAAATCATACAACCAGATGGCATTGCTTTATATAACGTCTTAATGGCTCTGTCTTTCCCTGCTCTGTATGCGTGTCTAATCAAAGTTGGTGGATTGGGTCTCACATTTTTTTGAGGGGTTAATAGGTCAAAGTATATATTTTATTTCCGGCCTAAAATTTATAATACCCATTCTGAACATCATCACCATAAGCCATTTCCAATAGTAATAATAATTTGTTTAGCGCCGTTTTTGTGAAAAAATCACCTCAAGGGCGCTGTACAAATCTTAATTTCTAGTTAATATTAATTCCTAGTTTATAAATATACATCAACATACGAGTACTTACCTGGCAGTTCACTTTTGGCAAGACACAATCACTATATCAGAATAACTTAAAATTTAGCTGATTTTTACATATATATTTTTTTTTAGGGTATGAGAGCAAATTTAAATATAATATGTCAAAAGTCTTTTAAAATGTTGCGTAGTAAGAAACAGTTAACAAAGAAAATGTTCTAACGAATTTAAGGAATGAGAGTCTGAAAACTTTTTTTTGGTTTGAACAGAAATTCTGTTGGGCTTGTTAAGCCAATAGTAGTCATTGTAGAACTAATAGTAATCATTGTATTGTTATTATGAATGTTTCAGTTCAATACTTTGATGAGAATGAAGAAGCCGCACGGCAATCCAGAAGACTGAAGTTCATAGCCGACTATGACTTCCAATACTCCTTGGACCAGTGCAGGTAAAGTTATGCAAGCTACTCTAATTACGCTGCAAAACAAAACAAGCCAATAAATTAACAGATGAATCATCCTGGCTATCAGATGCTGCTATGGTCTCCAAAGACACTTCGAATCGAGGCTCATCAAAACAGTGCTATGCTACGATTCAGGGTACTGAGCCCTCATCAAGGATAGTAAAATGAACTTTGGGCATTTTTAAGATAAAGATCCTTGTAAGAATTTTTAGGGCCATGCAAGAAATGTCATCAGACACGAGCAATACTAACTCTATATATATATTTTATTAATTGATAAGCTTCCGTTAAGCAGGACATCTAGCAAGGATGAAAGATAGCCGATCACCATAGGTTTCTGGGGACCAGATAGTATGGAGCCAAACCCAGTACTGGAGGTAGACAGCAGGAGTGGAGATCTCTCTAATTGAACACAAAATTAACATATTTGTGTTTTTTTTTTTTTAACTAAATCACTGTCCATATCGAAGTCATTATTTTAAAAACATTAGTCGATTATTAAAATGTTTCCAAGTCAAGTATTACAACTATCAAGTACATTTCTTGTCGCATTTCAGATCGGTAGACCGTTGGAACAACAGGAGGGCCGGCAGCTCTTTGGTTGTTCAGAGAGGAAACTCAGGTTGGTTATCACATCAATAGATCAATAGATGTCACCTCATATCCAATACAATGCTTCATTACTATTTTGTTATTATTTAAAATATATTCATATATATTTATTATTATTATGGACACTAGCCTCCATAGCATAGTGCTCTATTCATTTGACTTTCAGTCGGGAGGATGTGGGTTTGATTCCCATTGCAGTGCAAAAAAGTTTTCCGCAATATTTTTTTATGCTATTAAGCTAGGTGTTGTGATGTTGATTTTTAAATATGTTGGAGCCTATGCAAATTGCTTTACAGCTACTTTGAAAAACGTTGAATATATACAAATACAGTGGAAAACATTTAACTTAAAAATATATATTAGTATACTGACATTAAATAAAACTTTGTTGACTGGAACACAAAAATACTTATACCGCAATAATTTCATATTAGACCTTTTCACAATACGCATGAAAACAAAACTGAATAGTTTGAAAAGCGGAAAAGTTTTCAAACATTCAAATTAGTAAAGCTATTTTGTCATTTTTTGATAAATGAAGAACACTTATTTGAAAATGTTTTGCATCTTACGAGAATTAATTGACAAGTCTCCACAATAGAACGGAATGCAACAACTTTTCGTCATAAAATGATGTGCCGTATGAGAATGCCTCGACTTGTAAAAAATATATATTTGTTACCACTACTGCCATCTATCCGTCGTTTTGAGTACTTATCAATCAGTTCTCGTATATATACATATTATTCCTTGGAGAAATTTATTTAGTATTTTTGTAATTTTTCCAAAAGCTGGGCTATATATTTTTATTTGACCACAATATTATACCATATACTGCGAATTTAAATCAACTTCCCTATGTTTAATTTCATTTGTAGCGTAAAATAATTAAACATGAGAGATTTGCCAATATCTCACTTGTTTTCTGTAGTACCTATCCCCTGTTGAAATGCTTGCTTTTTTAAAGGCAACGGCAACCTGAGATTATTAAGAAAGCAGTCGTCAGGCGGGAGCGTTGATAGCGGCCAACACTCGATAGGAACCTCCACCCCATATCTCAGTAGAGGTAAACAGTGCAAGGACTTAGACATCCAAACTTGTAGTAGTTCTAGACCGCACCCTTCATCATCGCATTCACTCACTGTTCAACTCCATTAAAAATAATAACGTCAATTTTTAAATTAAATTTCGTTCGTTGTTTTTTATTTATTTTTTTTTATCAATGGGTTCCATTGAGATATTTTTTGGGTGTTGTAATAATTTCTAATGTTGTGTAACAATACTCACACTTAGTCCCAGTTCTACGTCACCGACTTAATTCTCAATTAAAACTGAGCAGCGACCGTCGGCGTCTTTTGTCTCAGGTATAAATTTTATGTTGAACCTACACTGTCACTAAATCCAAGATAGTTCTCAGGTTCGACAACCCCAGTATTAACGTTGTGTAACAATACTCGCCTATTTAGATCTGGTTCTTCATCACTAAATTAATCCAAGATTAAAACTGAGCAGGACCTGATGAAATTTGTCTCTCGTGTCGGGCATAACATAATATTAAACATATTCTATTGCTTAATCTGGGATCAGATTAGTTCCCAGGTTTGGCACTCCCAATATTTGGAATTGATGAGGCAAAAGGATTAAGTAAATGGAAGAGAGATAGATCAAAGAAACATCGGTCAGTTGGATGGTTGAGCCGTCCAAAGGGTCGGGTTCCCACCCAGGCGTTGCGCGTTCAATCCTCTGCCTAGCTTAATCCTCCATCATTGTTTAAACAACGTTTTCGGTTATAATGATGGTGGTAGGAAGAATTAAAATATTGTCAGGTTAATCGTAACCTGGGAATATTTGTCTTTCTTTAAACATATATTTATATTGGAGAACCTAGTTATTCAAATCTGGTCACTAAGCATGGTTCGATATTATCGCATATTCTCGATATGCGTTTTGACAATATCATTGGTCTTTGACCATATCTCATGATATTCAATTCTCCAGACCTTCCTTCCATCAAGGCGGGTCGTTTGCACCTTAGCTAAATAGGTGTTTCAACACATGTACTTTAGCATACATGGCCTGTTCAAAAGAAAAGGTGAATTTTGAATTTTCGCAGGCTGTGTACATTCGACCATCGATTTTTTTTTTGTTATGTTGGTACACATATGTTTATCATATGTTAGCATTATCAGCCATTTTGGATTAGTGGTTTGTTTTTGACAACTGGAAAGGTTAGTCACGTTTTTGTGTGTTCTTCGATTTTTTACTTTTGAAGAAAATGGATCAAAGAATATGTATTGAATTTCCAGTTCCAGAAGGAACAGTTCAACACAAAAAAACCAATAATAATGATATTATCTATTTTAATTATTATTACGTATATAGTTGACTGTATGAATTTATTAAAATTGTAATTAAAACCAGATTCACACAACTGTATAACCTAACCTAACTCTTAACCCTTTTTCATTCAAATTAATTTCAACAGACGTAGTAACATTTTTTTATGTTTATTTACTTTTATCTAAATGTTATCACAACAATATTTCAGAGTGGCAGTATTTTCTATGGCGTGAGCTATGTCGTTTATTGGATGTCTGAAACTTACTTGCGGTAATGCCAACGTGAGGGGAAAAAAATTACCACATTTTAAATAAACGCAATACTCCAAATTTTCAAGTACAACATTCTCAATGTATCAAAATTTTTTTTCCTGTGAAAAAAATTCTTATGGTGTATTTCAGATCGACATTGGTTAATAAAAGGATTTAAATAAAAAGGTACTAAATTAATTGTATTGTATATCAAACTGGCGCGTGCCGACCTTTCACATTAAAATCATGAGCTATCTCTGAACTGAACGCAGAACCAAATACAATTCAGTCCTTTGCAAATGTGAAAATCTGGAGTATGTGTTTTTCTAAACCTCAACACTCCCAAACAAGGTCACCGAAGAGGAAGTTGGTACCTATTACAGTTAATATCAATCACTGTCATTCCACCGTATGACAGTGATTGATATTAACTGTATACTTTTAGCATCAAACCACAGGTAAATGAGATCCCTGAGGCGTATGTGTCGCAAAACCATGCATGACTGTATTACAAATGTGGAGTTTCGAAAGGAATGCAAGGCAGCGTAATGAATAAGATTAAGAAAGGGACACTTGGACGGTTAGTGCACGTAGAACGGAATGGTAAAAGAAGTCGATGATGCCCGAAGAAGACATGGCACGGTCAAGTTAATCAGATACGTTAGTCGGGTCATGTCAAAAGTCAGAATAACAGACACTCACAACATACCCCAATTGGGGATGCCATAGTCCCACTGACTTCAGACGATTGAGAGTAGTTGGGACTCTTGTGCGGTATTCTAAAAACTGCTTTACCTAATGGCAATTTAATGTAAGCGTTTAACTGTAAGTGTACAAGCATAAAATTGCCCCTAACAACACGTCTGTGCACTATGCTATCCAAATTCGTAATATTTTCTATTCTTCGTCTTTTTTACAAGTGTTTGTACGGCTTTCTCAATCTCAACCTGCCCCCCACCACTAAAATTGTTTTATGTGTCGCCGAATACAATATGTACGTTATTTGATTCCAGACAACAGCAGTGAGATAGTGCCTGCTCCGCCTTTGGAGCCGACGGATCTTGACAAATTTGTGAAGGAGACCCTGAACAAGAGCTACAAGGACCGGCTGGCACTCCTGAAGCTGGAGCACGAGATGATGATGCTGATCAAGGATCCCAAGTATGTTCTGGAGTTTTATGTCGTCTTTGGGGATGCTGTCTGGAGGGTCTTGTTGAGAAAAGGAAGGAGTGAACCTGTACTGTTGTAGGAGGAAAGAAACACAGGCTAACAAATCATTCCACAGCCGAGATGTGTTTCTATAACTTTAGTCACTAGCGCCATTCCCCATCGTGAATGGCGATATTTTGTGCAAATTTTTATCGAACAATATAATATGCTCCCAAAATATCTGCAAAATAATATTGTATATAATGTAAATGTTCACAATTATCCTACGAGAAGTTGTCATGATTTTAGGCTTCCCAAAACAAAACTTGCGTCTACTCAAAACAGCATATTTTACAAAGGTCAAAAACTTTTTAATAGTCTTCCAAATGCCTTAAAAGAAGCCTCGAGTCTTGGCACTTTTCGTAGGATTTGTGCTGAATATGTTAAAAAAACCTATGATTCATAAGATTACTAAGATTTCAATTTCGATATGCTGTATAGGAACCTTATGTGCTTTGTTCTATTATTGTGAAATGTATAATTTTTTTCCCTACTAGATGTGTGAAAAAAAAATTTGCATACATCTAAATAAAAATACAAAAACAAACAGTGACTTTTAACCTCTAGTGTGCCGGAGGTGCCAATAGTCACCGGGCATTCATCATTATCTTTTAAGGAGTTTTTATCCTTTAAAACCTGTTGTTCACATATTTAAATGAACCATAATCATTTTTGTCAACAAAAACAATCAATCCATGGATATATTTTGCACTGCGTTAAGTTTGATACAAGTCGAGTAATGAATATTTAAAGTTTGCTTACGTCAATACGGCTAAAAAAAAATCTAATGTAATTTTTTAATTTATTTGGAAAAAAATCGTATTAAGCCACACGAAAATACAGGAAAATGACTAAAAAAATCTCCACATTTCTTAATCAAACTTTTTTTTAGTGACGTAAGGGAGAAAAAAAACCAACTCTCCGAATATACGGATACAGAAAAACAACTTAACTTGAAAAAATACATTAACACATTATCTGAGAAGATAGCACAATTGACGAAAACATCATTTTGTTAAAACACAAGTGAGTTATTACAAAATTACAGTCGACAAGGTGCAACGGGAGTTGTACCTTTATGGAATCCGGCATTTTAAAAGTTAAACGCCTCAAAATGATGTAATATTGTGTCAACTGTGATGTGTACTTTTAAAATCAACCGGTACGCTGTTCTGTTGCAGTTGCCGCACCTGAAGTTTCCGCAGCTCTCCTCCTACAGCCGCATGCTGGTGCACCGCTGCGCCGACCTGTTCTGCCTGAAGCACGGTCTGGACATGAGCACCAAGCAGATTGTCTACGTCACCAAGCCTGCTCCAGGTAAAGTCTACCTTCGATTTGCGTTCACTCAAATATGGTAAAACCTCTTTTTAATTTCAGAAATAGAATGTAATTAACTAACTAACCATCACGCCGTTTCACCGCAGGGGTAGCCAGAGAGGATGAACTGCGACAACCCTGTCTTGGCACACACTCCTTGCTACATTCATATTCATACATCGTCTCATACATACTCTTCTGTTATTTTGACTCTTGGCATGGCCCGACTCAAGTATGCCATGTCTTCCTCGGGCGTCCCCGACTTCTTCTTCTATTCACTTTTGCGTCATATATTCTTCTCTCACTCCTTCTTCGTTTATCCGCCCTACATGCCCAAACCATCTATCAGCCCTTTCTTAATCCTATTCACGGCGCTTACATAAGCCTTGCATATAATGTAAACCCGTTTTAATTATAGAAATAACGATAAAATGGTTTTTATTTCAGAAATGCGTTATCGTCTCTTTTTAAAAATTAAAAAAACAGTTTGTTTTTTTTGTTTTATAAAAATATACGGCCTCTATAGTCGAGTAGTAGGGCGCTCGACTACGAATCCAAAAGGTCGCGGGTTCAAACCCGGTGTGCGACAATAACTTATATAAAAAGTTTATTTGCGGCACGTTCCAGAGTGGTAGATACTCTAAGTATCGCCCTGGTGAAAGACCATCATTCAGAATCGAAACATTGCTTGAAATGGCTTTAGCCGTGTTTGGTGACCAGATCTGAATAGCCAGGTACTTCTCAACCTTTCTCTTCCCCATCTCCTTCCCCTCCCCACTACCTTTAGCCTCACAACATACCCTAATTGGGGATGCCATAGTCACACTGGCTCTAAAAAACTTGACTTCTTCAGGCAAGGATTTGGCATATTTTTTCAAAACATTTAAAAAAGAAAATTATATGTTAGTAAAAATAACAGATGTCAAAGTGTATATATATATATGTAGTATCATAAGTATGAAGAGGATAACCTCATTTGCAAAGTGTTTTCACGTACCCAATGTTTGTTTACAGGTACGGCCACCATCCCGCAGCTGTGCCCCTTCCAGCAGTGGTGCACGGAACAGTTCTGGGGAACGCCAGGCTTCGAATCCGGCTTTTGCGAAAACTCGCCCCAGGCCAAGTGAGTCTTGTTTCTTTCTTCTTCTTATGGTTCCCGTTACTTATGGTGTGGGGTCAGAAGGGAGTTTTAAGGCATCGAGCCCATCTATGGCCTCGCTCTGGGGACTTCTTCAGGTCCTGCATTGAGATGCTGATATTTGTCAGTAATTGTTTAAAATTTCTACATACAAAACACAACTTCATGTACGTAGGATTAAAATTTAATTTCTTTAAAAACGTCTTTAATTTGCTTTGATTCGGTTTTTTCCTTACCTTGTATCCTTACAACTAAATGTCCTTACTGTCTTCTGAACACCATACTAATTGTCATGTTGTTCTTTCCACACTGTTTGCATTTTTAGAATCGTTACCTTATATACTTGAATATTAACTAACTCACTAACTAATCATCACGCCGTTTCTCCGTAGGGGTAGGCAGAGAGGGCAGACCGCCATACAACACACTCCTTGCTTCATTCACATTCATACATCGTCTCATACATACTCTTCTGTTATTCTGACTCTTCACATGACCCGATTCAAGTATTTGATTTACTTGATCGTGCCATGTCTTTCTCGGGCGTCCTCGACTTCTTCCTTGAATATTGATGTTTTTAAGTACCAACACGTTAACTGTCCTCAATATGATTTCCCTTTCTTTGTTTTAACAATTTTTTTCATATGAATACATACTTTTCATCTGGATTTTTACACCCTATATTTATTATTAAATTGTTTTTACAATCTGTTGATGTACACATGCACTGTTATACCCATATCCAAACCTTTTTCTTTCATGATTTTAGATAGTTTTAATTTGTATACATATTATATATTATTTTCTCCTTGTTATATTAGGTTAGGTAATTTAGTATAAAGCGCACTTGAGGTAAAATATTAGAAAACTGCGGTAAAAAGTTCACTGTTTTTATTATTGTACAGCATTGGGCATCAGTTTGCAGTGGCCTGGTGGTGAAAACATTCTTTAATAATGTGCTCTATGGTTTTTTTTAAGCCATCCACATTCCCTCAATGCAGAATCCTTAAGTCCTGACTGCACTGGGTGCAGTTTAATGTGGTCCACACTCGTGCTTGTGTTCCACGGCCCGAAGAAAGGGGGAACTTTTGCAGTTTGATGGCTCAACACAATTGGGAAATGTGCCTCTGGATTGGCTAGGAAGCCTAATTCCGGAAACTATTCTTGCCTTGGAGCAAACCATTCTGTCCAAAAGGGGTTTCCTAGATGTGAGACGCACCAATGTGTAGTGGATTCACCCTCTTTATAGCCCAGCTGTTAGGCGACCAGCAAAATCAACTTCTTCCTGTCATTCTGGTCCACTCGTTGATGTCCTTAGCCCACTTCTTACGCCGTCTCTTCCCCCTTCACATCAAATAACCAATCTGTTAAAGTATTTACAAATTGATCACATTCGTACTAGATGTTTGATGGTTATATTTGGATTGCAGGTCAATCCTGAAGAGAGATGCCCACTCCCTGGATGAGGAGGCAGCGGCCCTGCAGCCAAACAAGCCCACCGCGCGCTCCAAGAGCTTCGAGCAGCGCGAGGAAGAGTATTCCAGAGCCAGGCGAAGGATATTTAACACTACGGTGAGTTATAGTTGCTTGGGATAACCCTGAGTGCTTCCGAGACACTCCAGGTTATTAGCGAGTGAGTCTGAAGTAACTTAGGTCTATCCTGAGTGAGTCTGAGATACCTAATATGTTGGCGTATTGGAGTCTGAGTCACTAAGTCTATTGTGAGTAAGTTTGAGACACTCGCCGCTGTCTTAAGTGAGTCAGTTATATGTACTTACTTTTATCTTGAAGAGGCTGCCATACATCTACAAATGACCCAATGCTTAAATATTCAACATTCAATATTATTACTGTTTTGTGAGATTGTAAGGAACTGTTAACGACTAGATACATTACTTATTCTGAAGATAAACATTGTTTAGGAAAAAGCGTAACCATAATAATCAACAATTTAGAATAATGTAAATATTACAGGAGGATGGAGTGGTGACATGCGACTGGCTGGGAACTGAGAACGATGCGGAGAGACCGAGACTGCTGGTGCCAGAGGGAGACAGGTCCCAGAGAGCAGGACGGCTTCTAAAGGTGAGCTCTTACCCAACCCTGATGTATGGCAGTGAGGCATGGAACTGGCAGAGGAAGGATGAAAGTAGACTGAATGCTGTGGAAATGACATCTTTGAGACGTATGTGCGGGAAAACCCTGTATGATCGTATTAAAAATAAGGATATCTGGAAAGAATGCAAGGCTGATGTGAGCGTAATGAAAAGGATCAAGAAAGAGACGCTTAGATGGTTTGGGCATGTAGAGCGAATGAACGAAGAAAGGAGTGTGAAAAGAATATATGATGCGAAAGTGAATGGAAGAAGAAGTCGAGGACGCCCGAGAAAGACATGGCACGATCAAGTGAATCAAATACTTGAATCGGGTCATGTGAAGAGTCAGAATAACAGAAGAGTATGTATGAATGTAAATGAAGCAAGGAGTGTGTGCCAAGACAAAGTTATATGGCGGTCTGTCCTATCTGCCTACCCCTGCGGTGAAATGACGAGATGGTTAGTTAGTTATATTTTATTTTTGTATCCGTCGAATTAGTCACTTCCCGAGATATTCCTCGGAAAACATTTTGAATAATAATAATACGTTTGGCGCAGAACACTCTTCTAGGCCTGCTACAGCAAACTCGACTCTCTCCTATGCAATAACAGAATAGTATGTATGAGACGATGTATGAATGTAAATGAAGCAAGGAGGTGGTGCCAAGACAGAGTTATATGGCGGTCCGTCCTCTCTACCCAACCCTGCGGCGAAACGGCATGATGGTTAGTTAGTTAGTTATCATTCATTTTCTACCCCTAAGATTCTTGCCACTCTGAAGTCATCATTCACAGCTGAGCTTTTAAACATTAAAAAGTCACGAGAACTAACACCTAATGCCCTTTAATTATTGTTTTACTTACTACTTCAACTTTCTGACCAGTGTGTCACTTACAAATATTATATGATCTCAGCATCGCCCCTGCGAAAGACCACCATTCTGAATCGAAACGTTGCTTGAAATAGTTTTTTCCGTGTTTGGTGACCAGATCTGAATAATCAGATCTTTCCCGACCTTCCTCTTGATTTGATTTTCTTCCCGTGTTCTTTCCCTCCCCTCCCCAATGCCTTTAGCTTCACAACATTCCCCGATCGGGTGCGCCACAGTCCCACCGGCTCCTGACGGTTGGGAGCAGTTGGGACTCATGCTCGGTATTCACATTAAACAGTAAATATATGTTACTTGAATTATTTCACTTTTTTATAACTTTTGTGTTATTTTTCTGTTTAATTTACGGATGCCACAGGGTGGGGTGTTATCAAACCCCGTCGCATTTGATTACCATCATTCTGACAATCAGCGCCATTTTGTGTTTTCGACATTTAAACGCCGAAACGGGTTTGAGAATCGGCTTTGATAGAGACTGTTTTTAAATGACACTGATCAGTCAATTCGACAGTCATCAAACGTGACGGAGTTTTAAAGACTCCAACCTTAGTACCACTTCTCCCGGCAGTCGAGATTCTCCACAGCAAATAGGTGACTAAAACTCGTCGCCTTGTTCCAGGTGCAATCCCTGGAGAGTCGAGAGCCCGCGCCGGTCATCCGGGGCATCGTCAGCAAGGCGCACTCTTTCGGGGGTTACGGGGACCGGCGCGAGGGCATCCGCAGAGAGGACTCCACCGCCTCAGCTCACAGCGCCCCGCCCACCAGGATCCTGAGTCAGAAGGGTGAGTCATCATATCATATTAGCGAGTCACCCATCATCCAATTTCTTTTAATGGTCATAAATGTATCCATTTATAAAACTAACTAACTGACCATCGCCCCCTTTCTCCGCAGGGGTAGGCAGAGAGGATGAACCGCCATACAATTCTGTCTTAGCACACACTCCTCACTTCATTCACATTCCTATATACCCTTCTGTTGTTCTGACTCTTGACATGGCTGGACTGAAGAATTTGATTCACTTAATCGTCCCATGTCTTCCTTCTAGCGTCCCCGACTTCTTCTTCAATTCACTTTTGCTTCATAAATTCTTTTCACACTCCTTTCTTCGTTCATATACTCTACATGCCCAAACCATAAGTGGCACTTTCTTAATCCTATTCATTACGCTTACATCAGCCTTGCACTCTTTCCGGATATCCACATTTTCGACACGGTCATACATGGTTTTACCGCACATCCGCTTCATGGATCTCATTTCTACAGCATTCAGTTAACTTTCATCCTTCCTCTGCCAGTTTCATGCCTCACTGCCATACATCAGGGTTTCGAGTTTCGCTTCTTTGGACTATTTTTTTTATCTATTTATAATAATAATAAGTGGATAATTTGCTCAGAACAATAAAGTGTAGTCAGGATTGATGATTTTTTCCTGACTCGGGCGTGGCTAGGGCTAGGGTATTTATACATCCATTCATAGCACATGCCGACATAATGTTTTTGTTTATTTGTATAACCACTCTTTCACAGTATTGTTATCAACAAAATAATAGGATATAACCTAAAAAACCGTTCTCCCTGTTATGTTGCATAACAAAATGTAGTGGGCGGAGTCGCCAGAGACGCGGGAGATGGGAAACATTCTTACATACCTAAAAGCGGTGCTATATTGTGTGAAAACTTGTCTTATCTCTTTCTCTCACAGTTTACCATGTCAAAACCCGGAGAAAGTGATTTATCGTAAATTTGTATGGGTTGGGTAAAAATATTTAGCTCTCTCTCCATATATATTCTTGCTTTGTGATAATTTGTATAGTGCCATTTTTGTGAAAAATATAACCTCAAAGGCGCTGTACAAATTTTAATTCCTAGGCTCCATCTTATTACTAACTACATATAATCTACGGCATATTAATAATTATTTATATTCCCCCTTACTTATAAACGAGGTGTAAATGTTACACGTGTTATAAGGTCGGAATAACGATAAACTTGCTTTAAAACCACGGCTTATCTGTCTAATTTAATGACTTACAACCGGTGTAACTAAACCAACGCTAAGTCGGCGCGTAAAAATCTAATGAGTAAGACGGATTATGTATAGAGACAATATACAGAAGCATACTTGAGAAAGATACAGTTTTGTAGAAATAGTCGATATTCCTGTCCCGGTTAAAAGGAACCGGTTCTTAGCCGGTTACTGGAACCGTCGATATTATTTCTCCGAGGAACCGGTTCCGAATTTTCGCAAATAAAAATATCGATATCATTTGTCCGTTATTTTCATGTTTTTTTTTTTGGGCGAGTTCCAAGCAGTTCCAGTTCTTTTCGTTTTCAAATCTCCATCGACTAGTACTTTTTTTGGCGAGGAAATTTTGTCGATTTTCCGGAAAAATGTCTTTCGTGGAACTTTTCTGGCACCAGGAACCGGTTCCAAAAAGAACTGGATAAAAAACCGGTTCCTCGCCGGTGACCGGTAACAGGAACCGCAGGTACACCTAATTCTAATATCGACCATCTCTAAAGTTTTGCAATGGACATGATATTGGATATATTTTTTTAGGAGAGTTGGCCATTAACAACTGGCGCCTGTCTCCGGGGAACAGCTCTGGCTACAGAACCCTGAGCGCCCGCAGTGACTCTATCACCCCATCTCCGACACCCAATAATGGCAATCCTAATATTACTGGTAAGTCTTATCTTTGCACGGAGATTTAACGCAGCCTAGGGGAGGCAACAATCGACCCTCCGAGGGCGAGAGGTTAAAATAACCTTTAAAAAGAACCTTTGAATTCTATCCCTTTTTCATTCGTTTTAGTATATAAAACGAATGATCGAAAAAAAGAGTGTGAAAAGAATATATGGTGAAAAAGTGAATGGAAGAAGAAGTCGAGGATGACCGAGGAAGACATGGCACGATCAAGTGAATCAAATACTTGAATCGGGCCACGTGAAGCGTTAGAATAACAGAAGAGTATGTATGAGACGATGTATAAATGTAGTAGCAAGGAATGTGTGCCCAGACAGAGTGTGTTGTATGGCGGTCTGTCCTCTCTGCCTACCCTTGCGGAAACGGCGTGTTGGTTAGTTAGTATATAAAGACACAATTTTTGTTACAATATTATTTTGTTATTCAAAACCCCAAAAAATTACTAACGCTAAACTATTCCTCAGCAATTCAGTGCTTAATGCATTAAAAAGATGGTTACACGGTTGTATCGCAGCGAACAGTACTCACACAGATGCATTGTTTGCATATCGCATATTTTATGATTGTTTTCCACTTCAGAAAAATTATTCCACTGAAATTTAAAATTATAATTATTTTTAAAAAAACTTTCCCTATGTTTCAGCTTTTTTTCGAACTAATGCATAAAAAAACACTAAACTTTTTGATTACTCAAAAACGATATTGCTGTCCCTTTTTCTCTAATAAGTGTAAGTAGGCTCTTTATCACTGAAGTTTCGCAAGGACATCGCTGTCAGAAGTGTATACATATGACCACTTGCGTGGTCGAGTGGTAAGACGCTCGACTACGAATGCAGAGGTCGCGGGTTCAAACCCGGCGTGCGCAAATAAGTTTTATTTTATTAAATTGTGTCATAACACATTTAATTCATATAAAATAACACGTGGTAGATACTCTAAGTATAGCCCTGGTGAAAGACCACCATTCGGAATCGAAACGTCGCTTGAAATGGCATAAGCCGTGTTTGGTGACCAGATCTGAATAGCCAGGTACCTCCCAAACTTCCTCTTCCCCATTTTCTTCTCCTCCCCACTACCTTCAACCTCACAACATACCACAATCGGGGATGCCATAGTCTCACTTGCTCTAGATGGATGGGACTCTTTTGCGGTATTCACTATAAAACAATAAATATATATATGCAACGATACACACAATCCTAAGTATGTATTGTTTGAGTCAACTTTAATTCTGCGACCTTTAGCAATCTACAACGATTTACATCATCGTGATATTCCGTTTCATTTGACAATAATAATTTTTCGTCGTAGTATACTATTTTTTTTTATTGCTTTTCTAGGTGATGTGAACGCAGCCTCAGGCCCGGGAGTCCTTTGGGCCATCACAGACATGGGCTCCGTGCCCCCGGGAGCCCTCATCATTCACCCGCCGGTTGGTATTCACAGAATTTAATCTCTTATCACTAAAATACCCTTGAAATCATATCAGAATATGAAACAAAATAACGTATAATAATCAGTGGATGTTGCCCCTTTGATTTACCATTAGGCAGCTTGTTCCAAAGAAGTAATGCTTGCACTGATTTTAGAGTGGTGGGTGGGAATTTCAAGGATTCACCTGTCACTCGGGCAAAGAGAGAGATTGTGTTCATATTTTATGTTTTTATCTTTCAGACGGGTCAGCCTTTGTTCAACAGTGACGGCTCAGTATACTACTACGATCCTGAACGCCCTCCATCCTCTTTGATGACTAAATCACAGGTAAATGTCCGCCACACCTTACGATTGCTGTGAAGCCGCTTTTATGAGGTTCATCGATTTAAACACTCGCGCCAATCGGATGAGTTTGTGTATTTGAGAAGTATGTTTAAGAGAGATGGAATGGCTGATAAAGATGTTGAAAAAGGGGTGAATGCAGGAAACTCCATTAGTGGGGGACTGAAGGCGGTTGAGACAAATTAACTATTGTCCAAACAAGCAAAGCTAGTCCACAATCGAGGGCTAATACCAACCCTAAAAAAATTATGTAACAATATTATTTAAGAAAATGAATGATATGATGATGATTTTTGTATGAGTATGTATGAGACGATGTATAAATGTGAATGAAGACAGAGTTATATGACGGCCTCCATGGTCGAGTGGTAAGGCGCTCGACTACGAATCCAAAGGTCGCGGGTTCAAACCCGGCGTGCGTCAATAACTTTTATTTAATTAATATGTGTCATAACACATTTAATTCATACAAAAATAATAAAAATTATATTTGACATTCCAGAGTGGTAGATACTAAGTATCGCCCTGGTGAAAGACCACCATTCAGAATCGAAACGTTAGCCGTGTTTGGTGACCAAATCTGAATAGCCAGGTACTTCCCAACCTTCATCTTTCCTAACTCCTTCCCCTCCCCACTACCTTCAGCCTCACAACATACCCTATTTCAGGATGCCATAGTCTCACTGGCTCTAGACAGTTGGGAGCAGTTGAGGCTCTTGTGCGGTATTCATTTTTTTTTTTTTTTCACACAGAATTTATATATCGGCATTTATATGATTGATTAATAAACTTCAACGACCGCCGTGATTATCCTTTGCACGTTGAAACAATTATTTTGGCTTTTTTCCGCCAGATACAACTGGAGGGCGTGCGAGTCCTGACCAATCCGGAGAGGCGAAGAAGTCGCTTGGAGAAGCAGAGAGCCACCCTCAGTCCCGGGACAGAAACTGACGCCAACACGTATGTATCCAAGTTCTTTGAACCACTTTTCACAGTCCACACCTCCTTCTTATCAAATTTATATTGGAATATTCATCTTTTAAAGAAGCTATTAACACTATTTACTGTACAGATCTTTTCCAAGCACAACTTGTTCTTGGCATAAGTTGATACCTGCTGTGTGTATCGAACTCGATCCAACCGACTGCTAACCCAGTGTCCTACCCATCACGCCGAAAAAATGTTGATTTTTTCGATTCGCGCAAAAAATTACACTCCGCGTAAAAAATCTATAATTTCGCAGAACAACCCAAATTGCACTTTTACCGCAACCCACCACTAATTTATACAAATAGGCCTTTCAGCATCTCCCGAGCTCTAGCGACAGTATTGCAAAGACGCTTTTAGGCAGCTGCTACAAACAAAAAAAAGCGTTCATTTCACACAAGATGCAAGATTCATGAGGAAATCCACAGGGTCTATGTCATCTTTCTTTCTTTTGAGGTTTTTTCAAAGAGAGGAAGGATTTAATCTGAGTCTTGAAGATACCCATGTTGTAGGGTAGAGCCCTTGAGGTGATTTTCCCACAAAAATGGCGCTATAAAAGTTATCTATTTATTATTATTATTGTAATGCAGTATGTGTACGACGTATTATGTGTACAACGTATTATGTTTGTAGTCAGAATACATAAATGGCGTCCGAACAGTAGGCCAGTCGAGAAAAGAGTATTACGAAACGAAAAAAAAATTATGCCATGCAGAAACGATGCGGAGTAACGAAATGTTCTTCAGCTGAAGGCGTCCGAACAGTAGGCCAGTCGAGAAAAGATTAACGACACGACGCACATAAGGCAAGCGCGAACGCCTAGCCTGGCCGAGTTGGTCGCCCTGGCCACCCGACTCAGGTAGACAAACCTGAGCGCAGGAGCGTGACGTTAGCAACATATTCCCACGCGATTAATTGAATACTTTTGTTATTTCCTATTATAACGTGTTGAATCTTTGAATGTTATTCTAAACTAATATCTAATATCTTCTTGGGTGTTAATGGCTCGAGGAAACAACGCAACAATTATTATTAGAAAGGGGCGTTGCGAAAGCTAGCAAGCCGTGGTTGGCTCAGTTTGATTGATGAAAGCGGTTTATTATTCTTGGAAATTATCAATAATTTATTTTGTTTTCATTATTTTCAGAGAAAAGTTGAAGCCATCGGATCTCAGAGAAAATACTGAACCGACAAATACCAAAAATCCTATTGGTGAGTTTTCATAACCCATAACTAACCTGATTCTTATCTATTTAGTATATTCTTCCGTTAGAGGTTAGGGCAATCAAAGCAATTTAAGTCACAAATGTTTAATATAATTCTTCTGTCTGGTCCCCTCAATTGAAAAATTGCAACATAAATTTCTAAGATACATTAACTACAAACTCGGTCTACCTATTGAAACCATAAATTATAATTATTTAATGAAAGAATTACAATTATTAACACTCTCAGACAGGAGGCTTGTTTCCGACTTGACTTTTATTTTTACAATTGTTAATGGTAATATAGACAGCCCTGATTTACTTAGCTTAATTACCTTCCATGTACCTAACAGATCCACTCGATCCAAAATTATTTTTAAATGTAACAATAATATCAGGACTGAGTCATTTAGATACTCGCTTGTACCTAGATTGCATACAGTGGGTAATTCTTTCGCTGAAATAGTAGATATATTCAACAGCACTGAATCTAGTTACAAGAAGGCTATAATAGCATACCTCTTTCAAAAATATTACTGTTAATTTATTGCATTATAATATTTCTATTAACTTACTTATGTTTTTGGGTGCTAAGCATTTACTCTATGTTATTTTTATGTCACTATTATTTTATGTCATATATTACACTGTTATGTAAAACCCCATAAGGGCGTATATAATTAAATAAATAAATAAATATGGTATAAAGTCAATAGCGTCCATTCCAGACATAAATAGTATATATATATACCACAGATTCCCTTGTACCAGTCTGAAGATGTCCGTTATAAGGTGAAACCGGTCCGGTCTTAATATAAAACAGTGTAATAAAATTAAAAGTTTAGTTAATTAATAAATCGTTAAAATTAAATTTCACCATGAAGTAACAGTTTCAAAATTATTACAAATAATAAAAAACATTTTACACTTTTGAATAGGAAAGTCTTACACCAATCTGGCAAACTTTGGAGTCAAGTAAGAATGAGCTGATGACTCTACATTGTCTATGCTTTTATTATCGATATTGTCTATGCGATACTTACCACATCCTGTCATTGTACTTGAAAATGACGGCTGGATTAGCCGGTCTAATAAATATCACTGTTGTAAAGTCATTCTCTTTTGTACATCCAAATACAACATGGTGTCAGGTGTGTTGTTTTTTTTCTTTCCACATAATTTGGTAAGTGTTCTTACTGTGTAAATAAGCATCACAAAAACTTTAAAAAACGTTTTCTTTTGCATTGAATACTTCTTAATAATATTTTAAATCTCTTTTTTTCTTTTTTCTTCCAGACCAAATAAAGCCCCTTCATGAAGGAATTGTTCCCCACACGACGACAAACTTCAACCTAACTCCTACGAATGTCGAATCAAAACCTATCTGCGCTTGCCAGGACTGCCAAACCAAAGCCAACACCAACCCGACAAACAACCCCGTTCTACCCGCAGATCTTACATCACAGTCTTACCAACCAAACATGATCCAACAAGCGAAACAAAGCACAATGACCAAAGATATATATAGTCAATGCGATATAGCTACAAACGAAAGTCAAATCAATCTGCCGCTTGTGGAAAAGCTATCGGCGAAACCGTCGACCGATGGTTCGAAAAACACTAGTCACAATCTAAACCTGCCAAAGAATATCGTTAACGATGATAAGAAGCCCAATGAAATGTACGCAAGTGACGCTAACAACATGTCTGACGCACAGTCGAGCAATCCGAGAGACGGTAGAAAACCTGAAAACAGTGCAACCGCGGTGATCACCGAAGAGACCATGCAGAATAGTATAAAATCGCTCCTGGGAAATGCCGCCCCGAGAGACGGATGTCTCCCAAAAGACGAATTCAACGTGTTGAAAGATGACGCGGTCATTCAGTTCGGATACATCAAGCCGGATGATTTTAAGGACTGCAAGAAGTTCGCAGGCGGACTTTCTGAACATCAGCTGACGCAGAACATGGCGCAGAAGCCGTACGACTATGCGGCAAACATGACTACTGGTAATCTTGAAGAGGTATGATTTAAAAATTAATTCCTTCTTTAGGTCAAATCAAAAATCAAATGGCATGGTGGTTAATTTGTTACACAACTTGGTTGTTTGGACAATACTATATATCCGTGTGCGCAAGGAAGAACGGAATAAGTCAATAAACGCAGATGTTCAGGAGAGCCAAAACAAAATAAGAAATTTCGTTTTTTGTATGTCACATATCCTCTTTCAAAAAATAATAGCACCTTATTTTATTTTCTGATACATCTCATTTTTCCTTTATAGATATGTATCTATGGAACAATTCTGAGTACTTAATTCATTCTTTTTTTTTTACTTATTCCGTTCTTCCTTGCACATACAGATATAATCTCTTCTTAATTTCTGCTCCTTCTCGTCGATTTCATTAACGTTAAACAATTTTTGCGTTAAAGGAGAAACCGGAATGCTGCGTGCGAGAGGAAGGCCTATACGAGCCCATCATCCAGGAGCGGAACCAGGAATACATGGTGGCACCCGTGTTCCCGGACTCCAACTACTACGGCAACGCCACGCCCATGGGACAGTTCTACAACAATCCATACGAAGAGCTTACTCCAGAGGTATGTTTGAAACGCATGTGCAAGTTTGATACTATTAAAGATTCTTAAAGCACTTTTTTCCCGTGTGGAAGATACTATCGATATCGCTGGTGAAATCTGACAGTTCAGAAACGTAATGTTACTTAAAATGGCTTAATCTATGGTAAGTAACTAGACCTGAATAGCAGGGGCGTGTAGTATTAGAGAGGCTGTTTATAAAGATATGTCTACCACACAAGAGTCCCAACTGCCTGGAGCCAGTGGGACTATGGCAGAGTGGTAGATACTCGTATATAAGTATCGCCCCGGTGAAAGACCACCATTCAGAATTGAAATGGCTTTAGCAGTCCCAACCTTTCTCTTCCTTATCTCCTCCCTTTATAATGAATACCGCACAAGAGTCCCAAGCGCTCCCAACCGTCTAGAGCCAGTGAGACTATAGCATCCCCAATCGGGGTATGTTGTGTGGTTAGAGGTAGTGGGGAGGGGAAAGATTGAGAAGTACCTGGCTATTCAGATCTGGTCACCAAACGTGGCTAAAGCCATTTCAAGCAGCGTTTCAATTCTGAATGGTGGTCTTTCACCAGGGCGATACTTGGAGTATCTCTGCATTCTCTACACGCCACAAATATACTATATATTATTTTATATGAATTGAATAAAATTTATTTGCACACGCCAGGTTTGAAACCGCCACCTCTGAATTCCTAGTTGTGCGTCTTACCACTCGACCATGCAGGCCGTCAACTAGCTTCAACTTCACAACATACCCTAATTGGGGATGCCATAGTCTCACTGGCTCCAGACGATTGGGAGCAGTTGAGGTATTCACTATAAAAAGTATGGTATTCTGTATAAAAAATATTGCACTTTCCCACCGTTGTTATCCATTCAACCATCGAAAAATTTCTGTTTTTAATAGCCCAAAAACTTATAGGTATATGTTTTGCAGCAACAGTATCAGGTCGGGCAGATGGCTCTCCAGCAGCGAGCTTCTCATCCCCCTGGCATCATGCAGCCCTCGCCCATAGTCTACCCGCACCACCTCATGCAGAACCCCATGCACCAGACTCCCTACTCTATGCAGGTAATGTTAACCTACCCCCTAAACTGTTCCATGCTCCTGGTGTAATGAACAAAAATATTATTGTTTATCAAACCGGCGTGTAACCGTGTGGTTTCAAGCGTCGAGTTCATAAGCGAACATAGCGAAGGACCCTCGTCATTGCACAAGCGGCAATTTCAGCTGATGATTATGATGGGAGAAAGGTGAAAGACCACGATTCAGAATTGAAACTTTGCTTGAAATGGCTTTAGCCGCCGTGTTTGGTGACCAGATCTGAATAGCCAGGTACTTCCCGACCTTCCCTTCCACATCTCCGTTCCCTCCCCAGTACCTTCGCCTCACAACATACCCCTAATGGGGATGCCATAGTCTCACTGGATCTAGACGGTTGGGAGCAGTTGAGACTTGTGCGTTATTCACGTAAAAAAAAAACAAATATTGACAGATTATCTGTCACCCTGGAATGTTGATCTTTCTTTTAAATTTATTTTCATACTAACAGACCTGTTCGATCCAGAAACCGCGAATCGGTTTTGGAAAGACTTGGTTGAATTAAAATGGACTGTAAAACGATTAACGATGAAATAGCTTGGTAAATTAACCTGATCGTATGTTGGGAGAATAAAAGGAGTTTCTCAATTTGCTCACCTGTTTCCGTGTCTATGACTAGCGACGACCAGTCTGCCCGACCGATGAATGTTGAGATGACGAATCTTCCAGGGACGGAGCGTATCCCTGGGTGGTCCCAGCGATGTGGGCTAGTTGAGTGCGATAGAGTAACTGATAGCGGGATTCGAATAATGCCGCTCTTGACGTCTTTGCTTGTGTTTCGTTGTCAGGGTGGGGGTCATTTATTACAGGCTGTTCAATGCATTTTTATCCGGCCATACAAAGAGTGCATGACATTAGAACAAATTGACAAGGAATGGGGTAGGATTGAACAGAAGACATCAGGTTAAGAATAACTAACAAATTGTTGATTTTAGGATCCAACAAGACCATAGTCCAATTTTTAAAAATACATAACACGAAATGGGAAAAAAAGAGCAACAGAGAAAGAACAGCATATATATAATATATCATAATGAAGCAATGACAAAATATACTTAAGAACATTCAAATCAAAGCCAAGGTCAAGTCAAAGTTTTGGTAGAGTCGGAAAAAATGACCTAAATATTTAGACTGCTACCAAAAATTTCAAGACCATGGCTTGAGTTAACAAGTCTCGACATTCTGGACAGTGGCGAATGATACCCATAATTAGTAGAGTGATGATTGAGGAACAGCAATTCATTGTTTCTGAGTTTACGGTAAGGAATGTTGAACTGGATGAGTTGCAAGAAAGAAGGTGAGTCAATAATACAATCAATAATTTTGAAAGTGCAAATGAAATCAAAGCAAATAAATAAAATTATTGCTCATGAAAGCGGGATTAAATGACACGCGACAATACTTGCCGCAATTATGTTTGTGTTTGACATGAGCCACGGGAAATGGGAAGAAGAATTTTTTATTTAAACCTTTTATTTTTTCCGTTTGGGAGAACGGGGATGTCTAGGGTAAAAAAACATATCCCCTATCACTCTTATTATTACACCCCTATTTACCTATAAACATGTGCTTTGATAATAATAAAACTCGGCTAATTTACATAGCGCCAGTTTTGTAAAATATCCTCTATGGATTAATGATGTTGATTTCACCCACATTACTTGTAAATATGTAATTGTACATAACACTATTGACTGAAGTACTAATTGGTTTATTTTACTTTATTGCAGTCGGAAGAGGTAAATCCCTTCCAGGTGCAGGCCCCACCCCCTCCTCCCACTGGACTGGTGCCCCAGCACCCCCCTCAGCTATATCAGGTAAATATGAAAACAATTTCCTCTTGGTGTACTTTCCAAGGAGTTGCTAAGCGACCAACCGTTGCTAACTTAGATATCCCATAGGAAACACTCACACACACACAATTGCAGTGTAAGTATACAATACATTGATATTGTGCCAACAGTAAAAAATTAGTCGATATGTATTTTTAGCATTGGGAAAAACTTCAATGTTTTGTGAATGCTTCATGAACTGCAAGTTCTTTAAAATGAACCCTTCGCAGTGAACACTTCAATTGAAGTCGAACTCGCCAAAGAGAGATTTGAAATTAGAGATGGTCGATATCAGAATTGGGTGTGTTGCGGTTCCAGTTACCGATGACCAGCGAGGAATCGGTTATTTATCCAGTTCTTTTTGAAACCGGTTCCTGGTGTTTTTTCGAAAAGTACTAGCAAATCGAGAAAAGTTCCTCGCCACCAAAAAGTACTATGGAACTGGAAAAAAAAAAGTACTAGTCGGTAGAGATTTGAAAGTGAAAAGAACTGAAACCGGTTCCTCGCCCAAAAAAACACGAAAAGAACGATCAAAGGATATCGGCCGCTCCAGTGACCGGCTGGGAACTAGTTCTTTTAAATCGAAATACTACCAAAAATTCCTCTCCAAAAAATGAGATGGAACTGGAGAAGAACTACTTCTTCGCCAAATCTTTGTAGTCGACCTTTAATTAAAGTGTGGGCTACCGCAAAATGGAGAAGTCGAACTTCGATTGAAGTACTTTAATTGAAGTACTTCTTCTACGACTAAAGTGCCGCAAAATTAAGTAGTTCTTAGTAATCTAACTTCAATTGAAGTATTTGTTCAGTGGAAAATAAATGAAGTTTGAATTGCCTCAAAATAGTAATAGTTCACACGAACGGTCACAACGCCATGTATTTTATTGTTGTGTTCTTCATACAGTATAGTAAGACAACAAAAAATGCCCTCCGTTAACGTTGTGATTTTAAATTCTAGGTGCAAGGAGCCCCCAGCTGGGGTTGGCCCATGATGTAAGGAGCACCCCACTCGCAGCCTCAACCCTTGCAAGACGTCGTGGGGAACAAGATTCCACCGCACGGTAAATATTATGTCAATTTAACTTTGCGTAGTGTAAATTTGAAGTCCGCCTTTATACTGTGTTTAATTATTTTTATATGAGGTCTGTCTGACTGCACATTTTGGGCACATGTTATGCAGCTAGAAAGCGCATAGACAACTAACCTATATCGTTATGGAGGGAATATGATTTCAATGCAAAAGACATTATAACAATTTTCTCTTATCATTCCAGGTGCACAGTTCATCCCGCAGACATCCGAGCCCCCCATGAACCCCGTCCCTACCATGCAACCCGGCTTCTACCCGCAAGCTGTCCTCATGGCCTCGCAGCCCCCGCAGTACTACCCCTATCAACCCAACCCTCACCAGCTCATCTCCCACATGCAGCACCCCCAGCAGCAGCAACCGATACCGCCACCTTACGCGATTTACCACCAACCCTACCAACCGGAGAGAAGCTCTGTGCTGAGCCAAGAAGGCTCTACGACACCGGGATTCAACGTCCAATACGACACTTCGCTAACTCCGCAACAAAACTTCAATATCAACCAATTCAATCAGTCGTTGGATCTTATGAAGCAACGAAACTTCCAGACGAAATCGCCGAAGAATAACCTCGTTCATTCCAGAGGACACTCGGATTCGGGTTCATCTCGCGCCACTCCGTTGATGACCTATCAAGGTTATAGCACGGCAGCTGCCTCGTCAGTGCAAAATTTCAGCGGCATGGAAGGACAGGGCTTCTTAAACGCCATGCACTTTGGTCAGCAAAACGCCGCCTCTAATTACGGTATCTTGCCGTTCAGCTATCCCCCGAATGACGGATTGATTCAAAGCGTGCAGTTTGAGAATGGCAACGCTAAAAACAGGCATAATATCGGGATAAAACCATGGGGAAAAGACGGCGCCGACTACCCGAGGAATAGTTACAACGACCGCAAAGAAGCCACGAATCAGATGGAACGGAATATGGACGCGATACAGCGAGCCGACACGATGTTTGTCGAGAATCAGGACGACCGCTTCAACAAGCTGCGCGATCGGAGAAAAGTTTTCAGAACCGCCACGAGCGGCGGGTCGTTGAGTCGGCAGGACAGCTTCGATCACGACGGGCAATCGGCCGAACAGTCGTCGAACCAGTCTAACTTCAACCGGTCCATCGACGGTCGCAGTCGATTCAACAGCGGAAAGATCATTGACAAATCGCCGAATCTCGATCTGAAAGATATCACGTTCAGCAACGAGCAGCAGAAAGCGCGATTCGTGCCGATTTCCAAAGAGCTAGCCGATCGCGTCGCGACGAGTAATCTGAGCAACGAAGCCAAGGCTTTTATACCCAAGGATGTTCCGACGGAACAGGCCGCGACAACGTCAGCTGAAACGGAAGAGCAAGGGAGTGTTGCGACAGCGATCGCTCCTTCCACTTTAGTCGCCGCTGGTTCCGGCGAGGATAAAGCCGCCGTCGATGACGATTCAAAGAGTAGTCAAAGTGTGGTGACAAACACGGAGCGTAAGCCGTTGTGGAACAAACAGAATACAAATACCGGTATGAATATGAAAAACTTCAACAATGCGAATCATCTCAACAGGAATAACAACAGACAGGCTTACAGGAACACTATGGGAGCTGGGGGGGTGCACGACTACAAGGGCGGTATCAGGAACGAAAGGGACGACAGAAGCTTCAGAAGCTACTTCCAGAGGGAACCTGCTTCTCCGACTGTGCAGGTAATTCAACATATACATATATATTTATAATGGATACTGTAAGTATCGCCTCGGTGAAATACCACCATTCGGAATGTAAACGTTGCCTGAAATGGCTTTAGCTGCGTTTGGCGGCCAAATCTGAATATCAAAGTACCTCCTAACCTTCCTCTTCCCCATCTCCCTCGCCTCCCCACTACTTTCAGCCTCACGGCATGCCCAAAAAAGGAATTTAAAAAAAATTAAATACCACCATTCAAAATCTAAACGTTGCCTAAAATGGCTTTAGCCGCGTTTGGGGACCAGATCTGAACAGCCAGATACTTCCCAAACTTCCTCTTCCCCATCTCTTTCTTCTCTCCACTACCTTCAGCCTCACAACATACTCCAATCGGGAATACCATAGTCCCGCTGGCTCCAGACGGTTAGTTAGTTAGTCGGGACTCGGCATACATTTTAAAAAATAAATTAAAAATTAACCCCACTTTAACCCTTTATTATTCATTATCACGTTGATGTCTATTCCTCCGTCCACTTAGTAAACGCCCCGATCAGAAATCATTGGTCATTTAAATAAGTTACAGCTTCTGCTATGCGTACATGATGCACACATTGAATATTGAATGATTCAAACGACAGAGCAATAATAATAATATTTGGATGATTTGTATAGCTCCATTTTTGTGAAAAATCAACTCAATGGGGCCAATAACTTACTCCAATGCGCTTCTACGCTTGAATTCGGGGTCTGACGGGATTCTATGATGAGGTCATTTCTGGAGTTGTTAATCCTTTCCCTCATTCCTGCCACCCTGGTTCTCATAAAGGCTGCACATCTCGGAACTCGCCCCTCGGTGAACATACCGGAAGCACTGCACTGCCTGGGAAGACTGAACATCATGCGGTAGGCGTTGTTGTACTGGACCCGAAGCCTTTGCATGCTACTCTTCTTGAAATTGGTCCAGAGCTCGCACGGGTATAGGGTAGTACAGAACGCCAGGAAGAGTGTCCTTTCCACTGGTGGACTACAAAGCCGAAATCTTCTATATCTTCTAAATCTTATATCTTCGATAATCTATAGCATATTAATATTTATTTATTTAATGTACAGAGATAATATACAGAAGCATACTTACCTGGCAGCTCACTTCAGATAAACACTATTATTTTGGTTATTTCTAGTTTGGAGAAAGATACAGTTTTGATATAAAATAAATTTTTGATTTGTTTATTTTTTTCAGACTCGTGCCGCAACGGCCACCTGGGTCCAAAGAAACATTGACAGTCCCGTCCAGAGATGCAGTAATGGCAGGTTAGTTTCCGCATCACCTCATGTATTTCCAGAGTGGTAGATAGTCCAAGTATCGTCCTGGTGAAAGACCACCGTGGCAATAGCCATGTTTAGCGCCCAGATCTGAATAGCCAGTTATTGACAACCTTCGTCTTTTCCATTTTCTTCCGCTCCCCACTCCCCTCACTCTCAAATCATACCCCAATTGGTGATGCCATAGTCCCACTGAATGGTTTAACCCGTCGTGTGCCAGCGGTGCCTATAGGCACCGGGCATTCATCATCATTCGATGACTATCTAAGACAGCGTCTTCATAGATTATTCTATCTTCCTGCCTGTAGGAGCAACCTGCCAATGGTTCTGCCAAAGGGGAGGAGTATTTTGCTCCTGAACAAAATCTCTTCCGATATCGATTTATTTCATGTCAGTGAGTAGAGATTCAGAAGTGAAATCCTATTGATTCTTGAAAGAGTTTCTCCTTATTGACCTGATCATCACCACTGCCTTTTTTTCTTGCGTATCTGTATGATACTTTCTTAAATGCATTAAATTTAAAAGTTTGTCATGTATAAGGAATTTAATAAAGAAATTATTATTTCCCATCTCATTCCCCTCCCCACTACCTTCAATCTCACAAAAAACCCCAATTAGGAATGCTATAGTCTCACTGGCTCCAGACGGTTGAGAGCAGTCGGATTTCTTATGCAGTATACACTTTTTTTTTTAAATTATTAAAAAATCCCCATCTTGTTCCATCCACTGTGTCTAATAGTGTAATAAATTTCTCTTTTTCAGCAGCGCCAACGCTTCCCCTGCTCCTGTCTTCTCCTTTCCGAACCTGTCGCACCCCCCGCCTATGCAGAATCAAAACATATCCTCGTACGTGCGCGCCCCCTCCGCGTACCAGCACAACGCGGCGCCGCAGCACGGCCAGCGCGTCAGCCACGCCGGCAACCCTCTGCAGGGGCACGCGGCCTATCCCCGGAACCACGGCATGGGCCACTTGTCCAACGTCCAGTGCCAGTACGGCAACGCCAACGC
This sequence comes from Drusus annulatus, assembly GCA_022651775.1. Classification (NCBI taxonomy): domain Eukaryota; kingdom Metazoa; phylum Arthropoda; class Insecta; order Trichoptera; family Limnephilidae; genus Drusus; species Drusus annulatus. The sequence continues at coordinate 384,559 of JAGWCC010000421.1, read as the reverse complement.
TTCTGCGTTAAACAAGGACTTTGGTCCTGGTGTCGCTGCGTACGGACTGGCTAAAACAGGATTCAGAGGGAACGGGCAGGCGCCTATCGCTAATCCAGCGGGAGGTACGTAATTTCCTTTTTTTGATTTAAAAAATTTAACCAAGATTTAATGTACAGACATTTTTATGATGGACAACTTTCACCGGGCTATCGATCGCCTCACATTATGTACAATACTTAAATGTTATTAATCTAACTAACTAACTAACCATCACGCCGATTCTCCGCAGGGTAGGCAGAGAAGATAGACCGGCATACAACACACTCTGTCTTGACACACATTTCTCGCTTCACTCACATTCATACATCGTCTCATACATACTCTTCTGTTATTCTGATTCTTGGCACGGCCCGACTCAAGTATTTGATTCACTTAATCGCGCCATATCTCTTCCTCGGGCGTCCCCAACTTCTTTTACCATTCACTTTCTATTACTCTTTCATACTCCTTTCTTTATTCATCCGCTCTACATGCCCAAACCATCTAAGCGTCCCTTTCTTAATCCTATTCATTACGCTCACATCAGCACTGCATTCTTTCTGGATATCTACATTTTTAACACCATGGTTTTACTGTACATACAGCATTCAGTCTACTTTCATCCTTCCCCTGCCAGTTCCGTTCCTTATAATATATTATATTTTGGCTATCAGGCATGGGACTGGTCCAGCAGAGTATGATGGGCCAGCAACGTCTGCAGGAGCAGATCCTACAACGCAGTCAACTTCTGCAGAGCTTCGGGGGCGCGGGGCTCATGCAAACCCCCCCGGCTCAAGGGGCCCTCCTCTTTAGACAGGTAACAATAAATCTTATGTGATTAAAGATTTTCACCGCCAACGTTGTTACATTAAACACTTGCCAATTCGTTGGCGTTTAAACTTACTAGAAAGACTACTAGCCAAGCGCCTCGGCGTTAATTAATATTATTAAATTTGTAAAATATTTTGTTTCAGATTCCAAACTGGTTGAGAAGAGCGCAGGCGCCAGGGATCTTTGGGCCACCACCAGCATGTGAGTTTTTTTTAAATATAAGACACCTTCATGTACATACCTCTATCTAGACCACCACCCCATTTCTCCGCAGAGGTAGGCAGAGAAGAAAGAATGCCACACTAGCTTCTGTCGCACAAATGCTCTTCTGTAATTCTTATTCTTGACATTGCCCGCCTTAAATAGTTGAATCCCTTGTTCTGGGCCGGTTCCCCGAAATTCGCGCCCTGTGCAGTAAGTAGCGATTGCGCCCTTTTTAAAATTTTCTCCAGACATTTACGATAGTCGTTGAATACAGTTCTCATGATTCACTGGTAGAGTCTAGTTCATAACTCATTTTCCCCAAAAAGTGGAGACACAATGTCTTGGCTTTAAGCCAGCGATGTATTCTTCTGACACCTTTTTCCGTCCATCACTATCCTTTGCAATCTCACAGCTTGCATAAAAGGCCAAATCAAGAACCTTTTCACAAAATAAATCTTGGTCATACTATTTTCCTATTTTTGACATATTATCTGCAAAAAAAGGAAATAAATAAATTTACCATTTAGTTCATGTTTGTATCATCCATAAATATTTAATGATTTCTTTGCAACCTCCTTATTTATCTTCTCCTTACCCTCCCCTACATAATTCTTCAAGTGGGTATGCCATACATACTAGCTCCGAATAGTTGGAACTCTTGTCATTGAAACAATATTTTATTAATTTGTGATTTCAGATGCAGCTCGATTGGCTCGTCCGCCTCCACCCGCCCCCAGATAGTGGCCTGCGGAGCACCAATATGTGAGGCGTATGGCCCGCCTGGCCATCTCCTCCACACTGGTGCTGGACTCCCGGACGTGCCAGGGGGCCCTCAAAACTCCTCCGTAACCCACGCGCATACATCCCCGGCGACAAGCAAGCAACTGCCACGACACGCCGCCACTCACGCAAGCAACGACTGTGATAAGCAACTGCTGCATCGAGCCACCGTTACGACGAGCTACGATCGTGACAAGTAACAAGCTGCAGTCACAAACGCCCAAACTATAACAATCCTCAACCCAGACTGATAAAAACTGCTACAAGCCACAATTACGACAAGCGACTACTGCTACAAGCAACGATTATGACAAGCAACAACTGAAAATAGCAACAATAATGAGAATTAACAAGTCACAGTATCATCTACAACTGAGACAAGCCTCGTGTTTGATAAGCCACAGCTATGACAGATAATTGCTACTACATCTGTAAAAGAATTACAACCGTATGCGAAAAGCAACAGATTTAAAAAACCTACAGCGACAAACAAAAGCTATGGCCATAACAACTTCAACAGGCAACATCTGCAACAGTTGCTTCAGCTATCGGATTCACACCCATGTGTAACAAGTGACATCTATGAAGATCAACACCCATTACAAACAATAGCTTTGAGAAGCAACAACTGCAATAGTTAGCTATCAGAATAACAGCCATGTGCAACGAGTGACAGCTACTACAAGCGACAAATAAAAAAAACAAATGTGACAAGTCAAAACTTTACCGTTCTAAACTGAAATGTACCAAACCTAACCTAAACTATCTTCGATCCTGGATTTAAATGATCTCTATCGATTTCAAGAACATTTTTGATATCAATAAACAATGATAAACCATCCTTTCGACACCCTCCTGTGAAACATTCACCCCGATTTGTGTTCCGAAAAACTCAACATTGATATAAATTTTCTATAAATTTGGTTGACATTTGCAAATTTAAAAACTAACAATGAAAGTGAAATGTTTTTGTGTAAAACAAAAAAAACTGGACTAAAGCTTGAAGAAAGACGATGACTATTTAAATAACATTTAATTAATAATTTTGACAATTATTTACTCAAATGTGTCCAATATCTATTACATATTTGTAATACCGCCCAACTATCGATGTTTTCCCTTTAACCATAGATAAATTATTTCCCTAGACGCTCGAGTGTCAATAAATTGAAGAGGTTCGCCTTGCCTTCCTTTTACACCTATTAGCCTAAAACTACAACAAAAATACAACTATTCCAAAAATAATCAAAAAAATCTGTAAGTGTCTAATGTTGAAACTGAATTCTTAGATGAGCTCATCCGTTATGAAAAATTGCCCACTGTTTTTTCCTGTTAAGAACAATGAACTGAAATCAATCTTGTTTACATATTTATAACACAACACCGTTCAGGATTATTAAAACGTCACCTGAAATGGCTTTAGCTATATCTGGTGGCCTTACTTTTCCCTTTTTCTTCATATCTTAAGACTCTCAATTTCTGATACGCTATAGAGTGGGATTATAGTAAATACTCTGGGCACAATTATTGTATGAATAATACAGCAATGGGCCCATTTCATATGATTTCCACCTGTCGGAGGGCTCATCTATTGAATCCTATATCAATAATTTACTGTGTCTAACAATATCGTCTTAATAAATTAACATATTATGTTTTTGAATGTCCCATACCTTCCAATAAGGTAGCACAAAATCATTAATTATTTTATAATATGTGTTGTATTTAACCCATGAATATTCCCCAAATATAATTTTTTTAACCCTCCAATTCATTATGATAAATGTACCCCTTTACACAAAATTGTATAAATCTGTTGTGCATACAAAAAATGATTTTGTAAAATTATTATTGTATATTGTCTATGATTCTAAACTTGAAAATAGTATATGGACTTCACCATAGAAAAGGGTTACCAAAAACCGTTTTTTTTAAAGCATAGATAAATATTACCAAAGATAATCGAGATTATTCTTGCAATTTTTATAAGTGTTTATGAATAAAAAATCGTCAAGAATTTGTTGTCGTGTGAAAAAAACTTGTATTTTGAGTTGAGAATAACATTTTTTTTTCTTTCACGTACAATATATTTGTCTTCTCTCGTACGGTATGCCACAAATGTATTGACGAATCACGCCAGGTCTAAAGGTTGACGTGATAGCTCGGGGGTTAGGGCAGACGCCCGGTTAGCGGAGGGATAACTGTTTGATATAGACAAAGCCAAATAATTTTAAAAACATTCTTAGCACAAAAATTGTAATGCAACATTTTTAACGGAAAAAAAAACTTTACTGGCTTCCATATTACTAAGTATCAGTTAGTTCTGAAGATGGCGTCAGTCGATACCTGCTGCAGGATTAAAACTTGACCGCGACAATCCTAGTCGAAATATATTCAGGTTTTTTTTTTTTTTAGAGGTTGTGTCAAAATGGACACAAAAGATGTGAATTCAACACCAAAGATTCAAAATGTGTCCAAAAAACCTAGTCATGGCTACAAAGGCCCAGTGATCCATTTCTCAAAGTGACAACGAAACGTCTTCAAAACACAAAAACGTATCATTAAAAAAATATGCATTTCAGTTCTAGAGAGGATTCGATTTCGGACATGAGCCTAATAGCGCATTGCTAAATGTGTGAGACAAATTAAAAGGTTAACTGATATTCAATTAAGTAGAAAATGAGGCCGCCCTCTCTAGAACTGGAGCATATGTTTATTAAATGTATTTATACTCACAAAATGTAAGTAGATAGTCCATTTTCACACTTTGCGTTAAATCGGTGTTTATTTTAAAGAATTACTATATTACGTGTAAAAAAATAATATCTATGTGATGAGAAGATATGTCAATTCAATTATTGTTTAAATGTCATCATCATAATCAGCCGTTATCTATGCACTGCTGGATGAAGACCTCCTTCCATAAACTTTTACCTTGTATAAGCATTTTTTTGTTCTTTCAACTTATTTATATTTATTCTGTGATGTTCGCTCTATACAGAGCATGACTAAATAATCTAACGGTCCCTTTCTTTGCGCTCTCTATTATACCTTATCTTTTTGTTTTACTGCGGTAATATTTGCCGGCACAAATGACCGTATTCTTACAGCGGGGTGACGTTGACCCCTCGCTTTATCCATAAAACTCTCTCGCGTCGCATGACATAACAAACGACTCATTGAATACAGTAATTGATTTGATGTACTGTAACAATAGTTTGTGTAAAAAAAGGTTACAGTGAAAATATCAAATGAAAAACAATATTGTACAACAATACTTTAGTTTTCTCTCGCTGTGACTTAAGCTTACACCACAAATAGCTGTCTTGACTGGTGTTAGCACAAATTTGTGGAGAATTTATTTATTTTTTAATGAAACATTTGTATTATTATTTCAAAAACCACTTTCACCAATCAAAACTGAGCAAACACTCACTTAGGTGAAAGATTACTCGATTCCATTTCACCAACATGGTAAAAATCAAGCAAAAACCGCTTGGTAGAGAGCATGGAATGCCAAACGCCTCCATTTTTATTTTACACACTCGGTCTTTGTCTCTCCTGAACAATTTTTAGATTGGATTTGTAAACTTTTGTGTTTCAACCATCTTATAATATATGGTTTTTACCATCTGTGAGAAGTATTGCAAAATAATCTCCGCCGTAATATTTTCACTCAATCCTGCGAAATCTTCATTTCTCATATTAATTTACTACGTATTTGTGTACCTACCAAAAATATAAGTGTAAACTAAAAAAAAATAGAAATCTATTTGATGTTATAAAGTGTACAATATAAATATGTAGACAGTGTATGTACAGACGCAAACTAACTTGTGCGTACCTTCGCGCGTGATATTTTATGCATCGACGATATTACTTCATTATTACGCATGGATATTGACATGCACAATTCTTTGGTTTGAAAATTTTAAACGCCACGTTGCATATGAAATATGTCCGTAGCATTAAACACTCATGTTTTAAAATCTTTGAAACAAACACAGAAATATGTGAATTTTTACACAACTTTTCTAAATCTTTTTGCATTTTTTTCTAAAATATGAGTAAATTGACCAAAAGTTACCATGTAAGATCCTTTTTAGGTTCTAGATTAAAGCGAACTTCACAAAATTAATGTCTTATTTCTCGTATCAAATTATTCATTCTTTTAAGTAAAAAACTATCGTCTAATTTTGTATGATTTAGTGTATATAGTCGTAGATGCATAAAATATTGTGTTCGATAATAATTATTGTGAAAATATTATTTAAAACGTTTTTAGAAATAAAATTTCTTTTAACAAAGAAAAAGTGTTTAATTTCTGTAATGATTTGTTTAAACCCAATATGACGGATTCCATTGCATTTATAATATTCAAAACACAAGACAAGGACGTCAAGAGCGGCGCGTTTATTGGATTCCGCCGCAGTCGCAGTCGTTCGTCTACAATCGCTCGGCCCACCCAGGGAAGGCGCCTCGTTTCGCATCCGTCTCTGGAGGATTCGGCCCACTCAACTTTCATCGCCCGGGCAGATTGGTCGGCCCCTCTCGCAGACGTCTAAACAGGTGAGCAAACTGGCTTAAATCTACTTTTCCCATTATTCCCCAAATAAAATCAATCATTCACCAAGTATTTCATCGTTTTACAGTCCACTCAAATTCATTCACGTCTTTCCAAAACTGAATCGCAGTTTCTGGATCGAACAACGACAATACAATGATTCGACCGCAGTTCAAACACCGTGGAACGCTGCGAAAATGGATACTCGACAACTCGCGTTACAAGCAAGTTCCAGAGCAAGGCGTACAGACGGAATGGTGGGTATTTTTCTACTGTTCTGTCCGTGCACGTTCACACGCAGAAAATGCGGCCGCGCCCGGTATTGGGGGTAAGACGCAGTACTGCGGAAATAGTCTGCCCGTCTATCTATAGGACTAGCATTGTAACCGCTCTGTGCGAACTACTACAAAGAACTACTTCATTTAGCGGCAGTTCATACTTCAGACATTTCTCAGTGTGCAAATAGTTCAATTACAGTTTGACTACAAATAAGTACTTCATTTTGCGACAGTTGACACTTCAATTATAGTTCGACTACAAATAAGTACATATTTCATTTCACGACAGTTCACACTTCAATTGTACTTCGATTACAAGGAAGTACTTCATTTTGCGACAGTTTTTTTTTACAATAACTCCACACAGGAGGCCTTGAGGAAAACAATTTCCCTCAGGGCCTATGTCATCTTTGGGGATGCTGTGTGGAGGGTTTTTTTGAGGAAAGGAAGGAGTGAACTTGGGTCTTGAAGAAACCCATGTTGAAGGAGGGAGGAAACACAGAGGCCGGCAAATCGTTCCATAGCCGAGCTGTTGAACATAAGAACGAGTCGTAAAAGCGACCCGTTCTCATGTATTGAACTATTTATAGTTGACACTTCACACTGTGCGAATGCTTTGTAGTGTCGAGAAACAAGGAACCGGTTCCACGATTTCAGTGGTTTTCGTTCCTAGAATTTTTGGCGAGGAATAGGTTATACGGTGAATTGAGCGATTGAACTGTCGACTTCAATTGAAGCGATCACCGTGAAGGGTTCATTTTTAAAAACTTGTAGTTCGTAAAGGACAATGTCTTGGTCCATCGTCCCGTCCTCCAAACTTCCGTTGACACTAGGACAATGGTTCCGGAGACAGTATTGTCCTGTCCTCGTCTGAAGTAGGCATTAGTTGGCAGGTTTGCCACCATTTCAGCTCCAAAAACCTTTTGCTGCAGAATTTTGACTGCAGGTCTGCCACCATTAAATTCTCAAACCTTTTGTTGTGAAATATGTATCGACAATTTGAGAGGTTTGCCATCATTGTAAGTGCAGAATCCTTATGCTGTATGAGATCGCAAATTTGCAGTTTTGTTTAACATTTAAATAAAAACATGTATTTGCTTAAATTCTATTTATTTTTACACTTCACTTCATTGGCATTCACTCTTACAATATTAAAATAATTCCTAACCTACAAAACAGAATATCAATAATTGAATAATTTGTCATTCAAAAACAGAATAAATTTGTTTCGTTAGAAGGTGATATACATACAATGGTGTGTTGAAGAAATGACCGCACTTTACGTGCAAAAAAATATATTCCAAAGTCGTTGAATTAAAAAATAATGACCAATTAATTCAACTAATTTCATGTACGCAACACGTACCGATCATACATTTGCGTTGCAATTCCAACTATTCAATCTTCATCTCCTTTGTTCATGGAGCAGAATTGAAATAAACATCGAGAATGTAAGTCAAATTTTTTAAATTTCATGTACCGTTAGTGACCATCTCTGTCTAAAGTGACAAAAACCTCGATGAAACTAATTTAAAATTTTTCGCACCACGCAAGGGTTTGACCGGCCGGAACCGGTGATTCTATTCAACCACAATGTCGGTAGAGCGAGAAAGGGATGATCAAACACCACAGGGTGTTCTGAATTTTGCTCTTTAACCTCTCACTGTATGATTTTTTTTATTGGAATCTCTGATTTTATATTACTGACTATATTATAGGCAGATATGACTGATGTTATCCAACCTCCGATAAGAAAACAACCAAGGAAAATAAAAAATACATTTTTTCGTAGAAAAATATATAAGATAATGCGATGTGTAGTAATTTTAAATATGTAACAATTTTTCAGAATAATTTTGGAAAAAACCATTAAAAAAAACCGTTCGCTCAAGTAGAGTGACCGACAGACTTCTCGTCCAGCAGATGAAAGCTCTGCTGTGAGTTGTCTTTCTGTTGTTTTCAAAATAATTTTATGTCAACACTACGCAAGAGTCCCGACTCCCTGGAACCAGTGGCACTATGGCATCCCCATTCGGGGAAGGGAATCGTGTTGAGGCTGAAGATAGTGGGGAGGGGAAGAGAAAGGTTGGGAAGTACCTGGCTGTTCAGATTTGGTCATTAAACACGGCTAAAGCCATATCAAGCAACGCTTGAATTCTGAATGCTGGTCTTTCACCAGGGCGATACTGAGAGCATTTACATGTAACGTTGATAAAATCTATAAGAGGGAGAGGTCACACGAGGGATCTGTCGGCGTAACGCCTTTAAACATTAGTCGGACACATTTGATTTAATGTTTTTGTTTTTACAAGCACGTCATCCCGCAACAGTTGACGACTGTAGGCGCCATCTCGAGTCTCCGAGCGGAGCGACTACTAGGGACACTTCCTCTCCACCTGTCCCTTGCCCGCCTCGTCGTACTCCTGCGAGGAGATCCACATCTGCTGGAAGGAGCCGATTGAAGCCAGGATGGAGCCGCCTGGAAATTTTATTACAATTCAAATCAAAGATATCAATATCATCACCGAATATCGCACCGTAAGACGAGAGACGGCAACCCTCGGGGAATTAAAGGCCGCGAATGGTAGCATTCCACTTCAAGGTGACCTTGCAAACCTCCCGGCCAAAAGCATCACATCCAGGAAACCCTTTTGGTAGAGTGTGCCCCACTGTTGAATTTGGCAGCCACCTCTGGTCTAGAGCCCCCAAATACCTGAAAAAAAAACTCCGCAGAAACGAGCGGTCCATTTGAAAGATTCTCCAATCTTAACAAATGGATCGCAATCTTTGGAACACAGACGTCAGGTGGGAATGCTGTCCTCGTTCTACCGGTATTTCAATTGAAGATGCTCCGAGGAACTTGCGTTATTAATCCTTTCGGCAGTCGGGAAACTCGCCAAATGCGAGCCCGACATTTGTACACCGTTGACATTCGATACATGAGAATGGGTCGCTTTTACGACTCGTTCATATGTTCAACAGCTCGGCTGTAGAACAATTTTCGGCCTCTGTGTTTCCTCCCTCCTTCAAGACCCGGGTTCTCTCCTTCCTTTCCTCAAATAGACCCTCCACACAGCATCCCCAAAGATGCCATTGGCCCTGAAGGATATTATTTCCTTCAAGGCCTCCTGTGCGGAGTAATGTAAAAAATAAAAATAAAAAGTCAACACTCTTCTGAAAAGTCTTGGCAGACATCGGACATGAGAAAAAAGCACCTTGTTGTGAATTCAACTACTAAACTGCCAGGATTTTCTCTCACTCGAAAGATGTGGGTCGGTCAAAATATCGATAATTAACGTTTTTAGTATGTGCACAAATTTTTTTTTTATTGCTGTTGGCTATTTACTCTGGTCGTTAGGATGCTTGACTCACCGATCCACGCGCCGAAGCGCCTCTCCGCGCTGCCGTTGGCCGCGATGGTCTTCAGCCGCACCGAGGACGGCGTCCGCGAGGATAGGTCGCGCGCCAGGCGTTCCGCCCAGCCGCTGGACAGCGTACGCCGCCCGTAACCACCACGGAGCCCCACATGGCGGGCCGCATGTCCATGTCGCACATGCCCACCGCCGTTTGGACTGCAAACACAACAAAGCAAGAAAGGTCAAGGCGAAGTCCTCTGACAATGTAATAGAAAGGTGTTTTTTAAGACCCCTCTCTAATTCAGATGAAAAATAGCCTTAGAATACAGCATATCATCCTAACTAACTAACCATCGCGCCGTTCCTACGCAGGGGTAGGCAGAGAGGACGGACCGCCATACAACACACTCTGTCTTGGCACACACTCCTTGCTTCATTAACATTCATACATACTCTTCTGTTATTCTGACTCTTCACATGACCCGATTCAAGTATTTGATTCACTTTTTCGTACCATGTCTTCCTCGGGCGTCCTTGACCTATTTTTCCATTCACTTTCACATCATATATTCTTTTAACACTCCTCTCTTTGTTTATTCGCTCTACATGCCCAACCATCTTACCAGACTCTGATATCCACATTTTTAATACGGTCATACATGGGTTTACCACACATCCGTCTGACGGATCTCATTTCTACAGCATTCAGTCTACTTTCATCCTTTCTCTGCCAGTTCCATGCCTCACTGCCATACATCAGGGTTGGTATGAGCACTCCATTGTGGACTCCTAGCTTCGCTTCTTTGGAATATTTTGTTAGCAGTATATATATATATATATATATATATATATATATATATATATATATATATATATTTATACACTTTTTCTTCGTTCATTAGCTCTACATGTCCAAACCATCTAAGCATCCCTTTCTTGATCCTATTTATTACGCTTACATCAGTCTTGCATTCTTTCCAGATATCTCTTGGAAGGTGTTCTGAGGAACTTGCGTATTGATCCATTTGTGCACAGCAGGAAGAAATGACAAACAAATGCCCAACTGACATTTTCCGCATGAGAATGGGATGTTTTTACGACTCATTCTTGCGCTCAACAGCTCGGCCATGAAATGATTTATCGACTTCTGTGTTTCCTCCCTCCTACAACATGGGCCTCTTCATGTCGGGTAGTGACTAATAGTTCAACAAAGCGGGGGAAGAGATTGATAGCAAAAAAATATTATTAGCAAGGCGTATTTACCAAGTTGTGAGGCGCCGACCATCTGGTGCTCAAACAGCGTCTCGGCAAGCCCGAATCTCTCGGGGCCGAAGTCCTGGTGGTAGCCGCAGGGCAGCTCGTAGTGGATTGCCGGCGTTCCCGCCGCCACTCTCTCGTCGTAGGGCGCTTCCGATACCTGAAACACAAGATAAGGTCTGATATACACATCATCGACGCTACAACCCTTGGACCCTGGAAACACCTCCACTCTTGCTGTTTTCTTCCAGTTCTTTATGCCTTAAGTTCCTTATTGCGCTCCACACCTTTTCAGCCACTTAATCTTAGACTTCCAAACACTCCTGCAAGTTATAAGAGCCTTTTCGGTAGGCAGTTTTCTTCCATTCTTGCAGTCATTCTTCTTCTTAACTTCTTATTTTATTTTTATATTGAATACCGCACAAGAGTCCCAACTACTCCCAACCTGAGATTATCGCATCCCCAACTGGGGCATGTTGTGAGGCTGAAGGTAGTGGGGAGGGGAAGGAGATGGGGAAGAGGAAGATTGGAAAGTACCTGGCTATATCTGGTCACCAAACATGACTAAAGCCATTTCAAGCGACGTTTCGATTCTGAATGGTGGTCTTTCACCAGGGCGATACTTATACGAGTATCTACCACTCTGGAACGTGCCGCAAATATACTTTTAATTATTTTATATGAATTAAATGTGTTATGACATATTGAATAAATGAGATTTATTTGCGCAAGCCGGGTTTGAACCTGCGATCTTTGGATTCGTAGATGAGCGTTATACCACTCGACTGAGGAGGCCGTATGGTGGAGGTAATAATGAGATACTGAGGTTATTCAATCGACGGCATCAGGAGTTATTTGATTCAGCAGAAATGTGCCTCCGGGAAACTGACGAAGGGGACATTCTTCTACGATGTGTTCTGTAGTTTGTGTGTGTCCACATTTGAATAGAATAAGATGATGATGGAACCCACCTGCACGACAGTCTGCGTGAAGTCGTTGAGCACCTGCCGGGTCATGTACTCCTGCCAGGAGGCCGTCAGACCCTCGGGCATCGTGCGGATGGTGTAGCGAGGCTTCTCCTTCTCGCGCACTATCTCCTTGGTCTGCGACGGAAAGAAAAAAACATGGATGGCAATGAATAATAGTGAAAGTTATAATATTATAATGAATAAAAATACTATTGCAGATTTAACAGCAGATCATAAAAATATGACATATTAACATCTGTTACTCGGGCTGTATCCCTTTACCTGTATATGCGTGGCGGGCGTCAGTGGCACGTTGATTGTGTTGAGCAGCGCGCGGGCCTGCTGCCCGAGGTGGTCCCCGCCCAGCGAGCTGCGCACAGAGGCCGCACCCAGCGCGTAGCCGTCCAGCACCGGCACGGCTGATGTGTGCGTCGCGCCAGAGTCTACGACCAGAGCCGTGGACTTGCCTGGAAACAGAGATCAGTTGATTATTACAATACGATTCACAGCAAATATTTTTGCAGTTTACGGGTATCGAGAAATCTATCACATAGGCCACTGTACTATGGAGGCTATGAGTGAACGGGAGGTGAAGACAAGCTTACCGTTAGCAAATGCGGCCAGCACGGCATTCTTGACGAGGAAGAAGGCGGGCACGTTGTACTTCTCAAACATCAGCTCAGCCAGCTTCTCCCGGGCGGGCCGCGAGGCCCACGGCGCCTCGGAGAAGAGCGTGGGGTGGTATTCGCTCGAGGACTTGATCACCTGGAACAATGGAAACAACAAACCATATTTTAAAGACAACATCTTAAACATTGTCAGCTATACAACCCTCGAAATGCCTACACTCTTTCCGGTCTCCTGCTGTCTACCTCCAGTAGACCTTCCAATACTGTCTCAGAAATCTTTTTGGTGGTCAGCTCCTCCTGTCCAGCAAACCTGCTAGTTTGAAAAAACTTGTTGAAAAAAATTCTTCTAACAATTGGTTCTACAAAATCTGCCAGAGACCATTTTCTTCAATGAACCTGTCACTGTGAGCTCTGTTGTAACCTCTCTTTCAGTTAAAACCGTTGTTTATGAAGAAGAGGGAGAGGTTACAACAGATCAATTATCGATCTGCCTTTATAGATTTTTTCTTAGATTAAAAGAAAGACAAACATTACAGGGTTACGAATAACCTGACAATATTTGGAAAAAAACTGCTACTGCCATCATAATAAGCGGAAGATGTTAATGGTACAATGATGGAGGACTTAGCTAGCAGAGGAATTTAACCTACGACGCCTGGATGGGAATCCGACGCGTTTGTCCACTCAGCTACTAACCGGTCTTTATGGCTCCAAAGATTCATATCAAGATCAACATTCTTTGTGAGATTGACATAAGCTCTGACAAGTGTTTTATAGATTTTGGATTTGGTTCTTTCAATAAATGATATTACATCTAGTAGATAGTATCATGGATTCTCACCTTGGCATAGGAATAGTCGAGCACCTTCTCAAACAGGTCCCAGTTGTCCACGCTGCCGTCTTTCATATAGGACACCACGTCCATCCCAGGCCGCGGCACGTTCAGGAACGTGGTGTCCACATAATACCTCATGTTGGACCCTGGAAACAAACAACCTAAGTCAGTGTTTAAGTTACAATAATCAAGCCACGTCTCACGCTGCTTACACATACCAACACAGTGTTTATATGATTACGAGTGCACTCATTGACGCACAAACTGAAATCATATGGGATGACCTCACTCACACAATGCTAGAGACAAAGGTACTGTGGCGCGAAATTCAAATTATCTTCGGTTTTAATTCACTTTATGTAAAAAAATCAGAAGTTTTCACTAGTCACCACAGAAGACGACAGTAAGAGGAAGGATTGAACTATTTTTTGGTTCACTTATCGGCTAAATTCGTGCCATATTTATGGTGTACGCAACGGATTTGTCGGAACGCGTAGCGCTGGGGGCGCTGTATGTAATGTATGCGCATAGCGGCGTAAGAGTTAAGAAGTATTGTTTATTGTGTTTTGATTTTGCCAAAATAATGACAAATTAACGGTTTTTATGATTCAACGTAGACGACAACAATCTTTTGGTCATAAAAGTTCATTAAAAACAATGCAGTCTAATGTAAAACTTTATTTCAAGTGGGGTGACAACAAAAGGCATATAGTTATTCCGTTTACATGAATAAATAACAATAAAATCCTACGATAAAGCCACCATTTCTATTGACAGTGAAAGCGAGCTCCCATTTTCAATATCAATATCCAAAAGCATTTTAATTCATGAAAAATAATGTATGTTATTTGATTGTGTTATGATGAAAACTATTTGAAGTTATTTCCCGTAGTAAATGTTATTTATTCGCAAAAACTTATTTATATTTGTGATTTTTACAGGATAGCGGCAAGTTGTTAATATTTTTCGTTTGTCTTGAAAATCATAATAAATTAGGTGTCAAATATAGGTTAATTGTGTTTTCTCGCATTCAAAGTAAGGTTATATGCGATACTACAGGGTTTTTTACAGCAAAATACGAGCGTTGTCACCTTATGTATAATTATTCTTTAAAGCGGGCGAAAAGTGTTTGTCATTTTAGTAAGGTTATGTTCGGAAACCCAAACATAAATAAATACGAAAAAGTGTTCCTACCGGCTTGTGTTATGTTGCTATCCGGTGCCTTTTGCTCCGGGTCGGGCACCACGGGGGTGCACTCGGGCCCGACGCCCACAACGGCCGGGATTTCGGCTTTCGGCGTATCTTCCTGAGCATATCCAACTCTCAATGTATGATGGCCTGGGTCAAAGACCAGGGCTCCGATCTCGTCCCCGCCGTACAGCATCCCATTGGGACCGCTCATGGTGAACAACCCAAAGCACAACTGCAGGAATTTTCGGTTATTTCACGGCTTGTGTAAAGTAATCTCAGAACGCGGCATTAGAACGACCGACGAAACAAATTTGACAGTTGTTTGGTTATTCCATAGAAAAACAGATTTCGTCTATAGCATTTATGATGCCAGAGTAGTGATGGGACACCTCCATAGGCATTGATATTTTTATCGTTTTTATTTTAGAATCGACATTTCTCTCTCTTTTTAAATATTCTAAAATTCAAGTACGTTCTTTCAAACGGTAGATCAAACTTAATAATCTACATTATGACAACTAGACTCAGGACCGGATCTGTGAGCTTATATTTTGTTATTTTGAAAGGGAAAACATTCCAAAAACTAGTGGTTAATAATAAAAATAATATTTGGATAATTTGTACAGTAATTTGTAATTTGTTTATTTCTAGTTAATATTAATTGCCAGTTAACATTAATATTTATTTAAATTTACTAACAGGAACATACTAACCTGGCAGGTCTCTTCTGATAGACACAATCACTTCATTTTAATAAATATATATACATATATATCAGGTGTATATAAATATATAATACTATAGAGTATCGGTTACACGTAACCATACACAAATACGAAATATATCATGACTGTTTTACTTTAATATAAAAGTTTTTAAAAAAAACCGTTAGATTTTTTATATATATTTTTATATCTATTTTTTTTTTTATAATTTTTTTCTGCGGAACGATTTTTTTAAAACTTTTATATTAAAGTAAAACAGTCATGATATATTTCGTATTTGTGTATGGTTACGTGTAACCGATACTCTATAGTAAACATTACACCGTCCACTACAATCTACCGCAAGTGGCTCGCTAAATGTGACTTCTGTTTGACCGACCATAACTTATAATATAATGGACGGGTACCTACTCCCTCCAAATATTAGTGATGACGTATGAAAACGATTGATTTTCGACAACTTACTGTCAAACAAAACATTTTTTAATTTTGGAAAGTAGAAGTGCTCTGTTGGAAAGAGTTTATTTTAAAAAATCGGGAATAATAACATGATACACGGTGTGTAATATTTAAGAAGATCGAAAGAGCTTTGGACAATTTTTAAAAAGAGATCCTAAAAAGTGTATTTTCGGTCATATAAGAAAATGGTTTCAGGCTGGTTATGGACACTGGAAGGAAACAGCAGGAGACCAGCAAGTGTTTCCTAGATGCGGCCAAGACTCCAAAGGTTGTGACGCCGCATGCCGACTGTGTATGTATTAATTATATAAGTTTGATATGCTCGAATAAGTCAAACCTTGCTGGACGTAGAAACGGTTGCACAGCTGTTTTCAAGGAGTCTGCATTGTTCGGTTTCAGTGTAATCACTACAAAAGAAAAAATATGTTGTAAATAGACGCATTTATTTAAAGAACAAAGGTCCATTTATCAGAAACTCGAGGCCTCAGTCCGTGACAGGCTTTTGTTTAAAAACTACGAGCGGGTTTACTACCAAGTGAAAAAATGCTGAAATTCTTACCTCCGTTAAAATGGAAGATGATCGGAAGAAGTTAATTTAAGATGAAGGAAACGAGAATTGATTATTTCGGTTTAATGTTACGTTATATCCTCACTACCTACGTTTTCATGACGAGTTTTCAGTATTATAAAGCTCAGTTGTTAACTCAGAGCAATAATATACAGGAGGGAGCGCTTCTGTACTATCTGTAGTCAGTATTGATGATTTTCGCCTGACTCGGCTAGACCTGGGCGTGGCTAGGACTAGGGCTAGGGTATTTATACATCCATTGATGGCACATGTCGACATAACGTTTTTGTTTATTCGTACAACCACTTTTTCACGGTATTGTTATAAATGGGCGGTGTCCCCGGAGACGCGGGAGACCGAGAACTTTCTTACAATACATAAAAGCGGTGTGATATAATTTTTGTTGTCTCTTTCTTTCTCATGGTGTACGACGTAAAAACCCGGAGAAAGTGATGTATCCAAAATTTGCATGGGTTGGGAAAAAAGAATTAGCTCTCTCTCCACATATTGTTACTCCAAGGTTGTTTAGCTACATCTGTGTAGAAGGCCGCAGTAGAAAAACCTTGAAGTAACAATATATATAAAGAGAGCTAATTCTTTTTACCCAACCTATACAAATTTGGGATAAATCACTTTCTCCGGGTTTTTACGTGGTACACCATGAGAAAGAAAGAGACAACAAAATCTCCCAAATTATCACACCGCTTTGAAGTGTTGTTAGAATGTTCTTCGTGTCCCGCGTCTCCGTCGACTCTGCCCACGCGTTTTGATACGCGAAATAAATTGACATAACTCAACGGTTTATTAGGTTACAAGCTGTTTTTTGTTTATAACAATACTGTGAAAAGTGGTTATACGAATAAACAAAAACGTTATGTTGACATGTTCTATGAATGAATGTATAAATACCCTAGCCCTAGTCCCATCAACGGCCAGGTCTAGCCGAGACAAACATTCTCGGGTTACGAATAACCTGACAATATTTGAAAAACTCCTACTGCCATCATAAGAAGCGGAAGATGTTGCTTGTGCAGTGATGGAGGACTTAGCTAGCAGAGGAATTGAACCCACGACGCCCGGGTGGGAATCCGATACGTGTTTATGATAATACACATGTTTTAGAGACAATATTCGCAGAAATATATATTTTTATTTCTTTTGGAACAATGAATACTGCAAAAAATCCCAACCATCTGGAGCCAGTGAGACTCGGCATGGCAATCGGGGCATGTTGTGAGGCTGAAGGTAGTGGGGAGGGGAAGGAGATAGGTAAGAGGAAGGTTAATAAGTATCTGAACATTAAAATCTGTTTCACAAACACGGCTAAAGCCATTTCAAGCAACGTTTCGATTCTGAATGGTGGTCTTTCACCAGGGCGATACTTGGAGTATCTTCCCAGAGTTACAGTGTACTCTGTGTTTACGCCAAGCCCTTCCACGCCATATAGAGAAAAACGAGAATTAGTAAAGTAGTGGTGAAATGTACGAAGAGACTTTTGGCAAAAGGGGCAAAGGAAAAACATTAAACTACTTCACTTAAATTATTTATTTACTGGCTCCTTGAATTATTTTACAAGTGGATAAATATAATTCTCGCGATTTGATTAATAAATAAATCAATAGTATTATCATAAGAGCCGAGGCCGAGCGGTTAAGATCCTCGGTTACGAATCCAAAGGTGGCAGGTTCAAGGCCCGACGTGAGTAAATAAATTTTATTTAATTAATATTTAAAAAAAATGTATTGTTTATTTGCGGCACGTTCCAGAGTGGTAGATACTCCAAGTATCGCCCTGGTGAAAGACCACCATTCAGAATCGAAACGTTGCTTGAAATGGCTTTATCCGTGTTTGATAAACAGATCCGAATAGCCAGGCACTTCTCAACCTTCCTCTTAACCATCTCCTTCCCTCACCACTACCTTCAGCCTCACAACATACCCCGATTGGGGATGCCATAGTCTCACTGTCTCTTGGCGGTTGTGAGCAGTTGGGACTCTTGTGCGGTATTCTAGTATAAAAATAAATAAAAAATCACTTTCGCGTCATATATTCTTCTCACACTCCTTTCTTCATTCATTCGCTCTACATGTCCAAAACATCTAAGTGTCCCTTTCTTGATCCTATTCATCACGCTTACGTCAGTCTTACATTCTCTCCGGATTTCCACATTTTTATCACGGTCATATATGGTTTAATCCTTAGAGTACATAGAGTAGTATCTATCCAAGGCAGTGAAGTCAGTTTTTGATGATTTTAATCTGACTCGACTACGGTATTTATACATCCATTCATATCACATATCGGAATAATGTTTTTGTTTATTCGTATAGCCACTTTTTCACAGTATTTTTAAGAACAAAAATATAGCATATAACCTAAAAAACCGTTTAGTTGTGTCAAGTTTAGTGGCATAATAAAAAATGTGGGCGGAGTCCCGCGGTGACCCAGGAGCTTAAGATCATTGCGACAGTATATAGAAGCGGTCTATGAAATTTGTTGTCTTTTTCTCTCTTATGGTGTACGACGTAAAAACCCGAAGAAAGTATCCCAAGTTTGTGTAGGTTGGGTAAAAATAATTAGCTCTCTCTCCATATATCGTTGCTTCAAGGTTTTATATGACATACGCTTCGGGGGTTTCATAAATTATATTTGATAATTTAATAAACATGTCCAACGCTTTCTAGAAGCTGTCTCCATTTCACCTTCCATCGGCGAGCCTTTATCTCCGTCTGGCCAGCTTCTCGCACCGCCTTCTTTAAAACCAAACCACCTCCCAACCACCGGCCGCCCAACCAGTCCGACGTGAGCCGCGCAGAGGCTCGTATCGCTGTCACGGGAGGGTATCAAAGTGCTCCGAAAGTCGTGAATCGTGAGTTTTCAGTGACATTTCCAACGCGATACCCACCAAAATGCATAGGTGAATTAACACCCAGGATCTCCGCCACAAACCAGTCTGAAACCGGTCAGTTTTTTGTCTTTGTTTTACCGTTTACGGCTTTTATATCATGTTATTACACTCGTTGTATGAATTTTCAATGGGCTGCTGTATTTCTTTTCGCAGCTGTGTGCAGAGGTGTGTTTGAGTGTGTGTATAACACGACTACTAAAGCGAAGGCTGTTTGTTTGTGGTGGTTGTTTTCAATTGAAACGCCTTTCAGCCGCGTAGGTGGGTGCCTATAGTCGATGCCTATTGCGAAACCCGCCAGCCTTAAAAGGTAGCGAAAATAAACCGCCGAGGGACAGGATTCAGCGGTGTTTATCGCGAGATACGAATTCTTTTGTTGCAGATGTGGCCCTGTAAAAGTCTGCCTTCCTGGCTGAACATAAATCAAATGTCTCCCCGAAGATTTTAGGCTTTCAGTGGTTGCGAAAACGTATTCATTATGTTTTATAAAGGCTCTGAAGTCCTCAGGTCTGAGAGGCAATCTCGCGAATTTTATGTGGCCATTAATAATATAATAATAATAAACTTAGCTAACGTATGTAGTGCTACTTTAGTTGAATATCACTACAGAGGCGCTTATAAGTACTATTTTTTTAAAGAGATTACATTTTTTGTTTATTTTTTTATTTAAAAAGATCTCATAAAAACAGTTGTTCACCAAATACATTTAAAAGATGAATGACATAAAAATGTTTTAAATACATACATAGTATGAAAAAAAGAAATTTTAACATTTATGTACACCTCACATATAGACAAGGTATTATATTCGTATATCCGAAGGAGTCATATAAGCAGTGGCGGCTCGTGAGTTTTTAGTGTGCTAGAATACTAAGATTAAAAAATACGAAATTGTTACTGTTGTTGTAGCCGAAAATGATTTTTAGTTTTTTTCAAGATTTTATTTTTTGTATGACAATTTTCAGGATTTTTCAGTTTTGGTGGTGCACTGCACGGATTTCTGAAAAATCTTCATACAAAAAGTTGAAGTTTCAAAAAAAAAAATATGTTTTCGGCTACAACAACATCAATGATGACGTTTTTTTCAATCTTGCCACTCTAGCACACTAAAAAGTCACGAGCCGCCACTGCATAAAAGTACAAACCGAAGTAGTGTGACGCACTATATATGATATAATAACGAAAATGATGTTGGCAATGAAAAACGAAAAAGATAAGAAATAAGAGAGGTTCATTCTCATACACACGTTATGAGATAATCGTTGAATTGTCAAGTGCAAAAAGGTGTGATTTTTTTTATTTATTTAAGATTATGTAGATCGTTATGTATGTACCTGACGGTCACTCTTGCACGTACGTAGAGAGATAATGACAGAAATCTATATATGTGCATCTAAATATATCTAAGGTAGATGCAGCTTCATTGAATAGTTCCATCGCTTTATATATTGGCGTGTTTTTGTATGAGGAAGTTCTGACTTTCGGTGTGTAAAACGTCACAAGATGCCTCACACGAATATAATTACTTGGGGCAAACAAGTTGATATCCTTTAGTATATATGAGTTATAAATACCTCCAGAAATCAACTTACAAAAATGTTTACCCAAAAACATCTTCCGGCGGGCTTGCAGGGTGTGAAAATCTAGCATTCCACATGAAAAATATAATTTTTTAGCGTAGTTAGTTAGTTTTAGAGTTCATACTGGGCCAGTGTGAATATGGCATACCCGATTGGGGCATGTAATTGTGAGGTTCAAGAGAGTGGGAGCGTAAGGAGATGGGAAGGAGGAAGGTCAGAAAGTTTCTGAATTTTCAGATTTCAGACAGGTGCTCTTTCACCAGGGCGATGCTTAAAGTATCCAACACTTCGGAAGGTGCCACAAATGTACTATCGATTTTGTTTTTTTTTGAGATAGCACATGCAATAATATTTATTTGCACAAACTGAGTTACGAACCCTAATCACAGTAGTAATCATCTTTATAACGTTTTTAGATCCATGAAAAGGTTGATTGGTTTAATTATAAACTGTTTTTAAATCACCTCGAAATGATTTTACTTTAATATATTTTGTTTTGAACAATTTGAAATCCGAGGAGAATCCAATGAGATTTTATCTAACATAATGGTTTTTTTTATGTTATTGAAAATGATTTACCAATACGAATCTTCCATTTTTTGTTTCGTGTAAAACATCCAAGTCTGATTTTTAAAACAGCGGATCTGTTTCAATCAACCGGAGAAATGACCATGGCCTCAAAAGCCATGGTGCTAAGGAAAAATTATTATAATTACTAAATATATAGTCACCATTCCTTTATATCACAGATACGTAATATCAGAATGGTTCCTAGATGTTCTCGAAATAACGCTTGAAATAGCTTTAGCCGTGTTTGGTGACTAGATTTGAATAACCAGATTCTTTTAACCTCACGGCAAACCCCAAATTGACGATGCCATATTAACAAATTGAAAAAAATATATATGAATACAGTACAAGAGTCCCCACTGCTTCCAACCCTCTAGAGCCAGCGAGACTATGGCATCCCCAATCGGGGTATGCTGTGAGGTTGAAGGTAGTGGGGAGGGGAAAGAGATGGGAAAGAGAAAGGTTGGGAAGTACCTAGCTATTCAGATCTGGTCACCAAACACGATCAAAGCCATTTCAAGCAAAGTTTCGATTCTGAATGGTGGTCTTTCACCAGGGCGAGATTCCCCTGCTGGCTAAGTCCTCCACCATTGCACAAGCATCATCTTCCGCTTATTACGATGGCAGTAGGAGTTTTTCAAATATTGTGAGGTTATTTGTAACCCGGGAATGTTTGTCTTTCTTTATTAAATACTAAATACTAAAAAATACTAATAAAAAATAATGGAATTACGTTAAAAAATTGTTAAAACTACATCATTAATAGAGTTGTAGATACTCTAACTATCGCCCTGGTGAAAGACCACCATTCAGAATCGAAACGTCTCTTGAAATGTCTTTAGCCGTTTTTGGCGACCAGATCTGAATAGCCAGGTACTTCCCAACCTTTCCTTTCCTCATCTCCTTCACATCCCCACTACCTTCAGCCTCGCGACACACCCCTATAGGGGATGCCATAGTCCCACTGGCTCTAGACGGTCGGGAGCAGTTGAGACTCTTGTGCGGTATTCACGTAAAAAGAAACGGTTTACCGCAAGACGTATGTAAATTTTTAAACTCTGAATACAGTTTTTTAAATCAATTTTCACATGTAAGTGAGACATTTCGCAAATTTTGATTACACGCTTCTGCTCATTTGCATGGTGGATATTCAAATTGGGGAATTAACGAGACAGCTTTATGCTTGGCCATACAAAAGAACTCGATTCGCAACCAAAGTATGATTCACGGAGGTATTAGTAAGTTTTAACATATGTGCTCATACGTTGAGAGGTGATATAGATTATATTAGTGGAAAAAACCAAGGTGAATGATGCTTTATTTGCACAAGGAGTCTTAGCATAACTGTATAACTAACTAATCAACTAACCATTTGACAGCCTTGCTTCATTCACATTCATACATCGTCTCGTACATACTCTTCTGTTATTCTGACTCTTCACGTGGCCCGATTCAAGTATTTGATTCACTTGATTGGGTCATGTCTTCCTCGGGCGTCCCCGACTTCTTCTTCCATTAACTTTCGCATCATGTATTCTTTTCACACTCCTTTCTTCGTTCATTCGCTCTACGTGCCCAAACCATCTAAGCGTCTCTTTCTTGATCCTATTCATTACGCTTATTCTTACTCTTGCATTCTTTCCGAATTTCCACATTTTAACACGGTCATACATGGTTTTAGCACATACATGTACGTCTCAGGGATCTCATTTCAACAGCATTCAGTCTTACTTTCATCCTTCCTCTGACAGTTCCATGCCTCACTGCCATACATCAGGGTTGGTATAAGCACTGCGTTGTGGACTGCTAGCTTCGCTTCTTTGGACATTTTCGTATTAGCGCCAACAGCGTTCAGTTCTCCATTAATGGAGTTTCCTGCATTCACCCTTCTTAACTAACCGTCAGCCTTTTGACGACAGGAGTAATCGGAGAGGATAGACCGCCAAACAGCACTCTATTGACACACACTCTTTGATTCATTTACATTTATACATACTCTTCTGTTGTTCTGACTCTTGACATAGCCAGAATCAAGTTTAAAAAAAAATTAAAGACAAACATTCCCGGGTTACGAATAACCTGATGATATTATAAAAACTCCTACTGCCATCGCAATAAGCCGAAGATGTTGCTTGTGCAACGATGGAGGTCTTGGCTAGCAGAGGAATTGAACCCACGACACCCGGGTGGGAATCCGACGCGTTTGTCCACTCAGCCACTAACCGGTCCTTTGATTTACTCCGTGTCACGTCTTCTTCGGGCGTCCTTGACTTCTTCTACCGTTCACTTTCACTTCATATATCCTACTTACACTCCCTTCTTCAAAACCTTCTAAACGTTTCTTTCCTAATACTACCCATTACGCTTACATTATGCCTTGCATTTTTCCTCACCTAATGTTTTAGTAAACCCATACAACCTTTTAGTAAAACTTGGTAATGTTTTTTCAAACTATATAACGTTTTTGTAAACTTATATAACGTTTTTGTAAAATTATATAACGTTTTTGTAAACTTATATAACTTTTTTGTAAAATTATATAACTTTTTTGTAAAATTATATAACTTTTTTGTAAACTTATATAACGTTTGTGTAAAATTATATAACGTGTTTTTAAAACTATATAACATTTTTGTCAACCAATATAACGTTTTTGTAAACCTATATAACGTTTTTGTAAAACTAGAAAGTACCTAAACATGCATTTAAATTACGCTTTATATAGCATCAAAGATTAAGACTACCGTTTGTAATTAAATTATGGTATGATATTCAGTTGGAACTCTTTGTATCGGCTAAATGGAAACAGTTTTTTTTATGCGACATTGAATTTCAATTGCCGGGAGCCAGTTGGTCAAAAAAAAATCGCTTGTTCGTCAATATATATTTTTTTATTTCTTTTTATTACGACATTGTTTGCCAACTAACAATTTGAAAAGTAGTAATTTCCATTGCGCATACAAATTCCCGACTTATCTCATTTTACTGGAACATTGGAAAACGGTCAGTGAACCTGATTCCCAGTAGTAAACAAAGGTACAGTAAATATTTGTATGGGGAGATATCACCGGAAGGGTACACGCGAAACCCGGAAAAAATGGGACAAAGAATCGATAAATATGTCCATTTGTGTAAATAATTGAAAATACACAAAAAACTGTTTAAAGAGAATACGAGTATAGTATTGGCATTGTACGCGATTTTTAAACGTATGACCTCATTCTTGTTATCTTTTCGGTGAGCTGATCTGTCCCCCAACGCCCAGCACCCCTCACCAATCCCCTCTCTTTGTGCTATTTCCAACTCTAACAGTTTTTTTTTTTAATTATTGCATTTGCTGTTTGTATTTTATTCTCGCGAAGAAAGGATTCATCCGAAACCGGTTGGCATATTGAATAAATTTATCAGTTAAATCAAAGTATTTCTTTAATTTAATTGCTCGTATCTACGGCAACATTTTACGAAAAACGATAGTAAAAAATAATAATTAGTTTTCGATAAGTTTTTTATCTTTGACAATATTGAATGTGCATTTGTTTCGGACCAGGGTTTGAACAGATAACCTCTGAGTCGAGGGCCAAGTTGCTTACCCTCCTGTCATGGAGGTTGTAAAATTAATCTTATTACCTGTTGATGCCAATAAATTCGTGTCAGTTTTATTAACGCTATTTTCTTTTTTTAAATTATAAATAACTTTAAAGCATTAATGCTTTTGTTTTTTACACATTTAAATAATTACAATAATCTCAAACACAAATATGAAACAGAAAAAGGCAGAAAATAAAAAATACAATGTTGTGACCATTGTCTTTTTTTTTTCATCCGCAAGCCTCTGTTTAGCTCGTATGGAAGTTCTAATAAAACAGATATTTGTGGAGTTATATTCTCTCTGCACACCCACACGAAGAGCCAGATGAGTACGCTCGGCGACAAGTACACAGTACATTAAACACGTACTTTTGGCGCAGTTAAATAGCCTTCGCACACAATATTTTGCCATAATGTGTACAAATATGTTTAAACAAAAAAATATCTAGAAACGACAGCCAGCTTCACAAATTGCTGAGCGTAAAAACTTTTATTTTATTTTACGTGTAATAATTTTATAAAGAATCACTTTTTAACGTTAACTCCACACATGAGGCACTGAGAGAAATATTTTCCTTCATGGCCTACGTCATCTTTGAGGATACTGCGTGGAGGGTATTTTTGAGGAGAGGAAGGAGTGAACCTGCTTCTTGAAGAGACCCATGTTGTAGGAGGGAGGAAACACAGAGGCCCGTTATTGTATTGGTAAAACGGTTAATATTTCTAGTGAATATTTTGCCGGATATATCGTTTGACGACCTCCGTGGTCGAGTGGTTTAGACGCTTGATGACAAATCCCGAGATCGCGGGATCAAAATCCAGCGTGCGCAAATAAATTAATTTGAATGAATATGTGTTATTTAACATTTTAATTCATTTTAAAATAATATATAGTATATTTGCGGCACGTTCCAGAGTGGTAGATACTTTTAGTATCACCCTGCTCAAAGAACACCATTCAAAGTCAAGAAACGTTGCTCGGAATGGCTTAAGCCGTGTTCCATATTTGAATATCCAGGTACTTCTCAACCTTCCTCTTCCCCATCTCTTTCTTCTCCCCACTACCTTCAGCCTCACAACATACCCCTATTGCGGA
The DNA here is from genome assembly GCA_022651775.1 of Drusus annulatus. NCBI lineage: Eukaryota > Metazoa > Arthropoda > Insecta > Trichoptera > Limnephilidae > Drusus > Drusus annulatus. Next base: position 358,154 of record JAGWCC010000421.1, on the reverse strand, counting down.
TGTCATAATCTAACTGGCTCCAGACGGTTGGGAGCAGTTGAGACTCTTGTGCGGTATTCACTATATAAAAAAGAGTTAAATGGTAAATAAAGTGGATTGTACCTCAGAGCAGAATATATATATAGAGAGAGATCTAAACATTTTACCCAACTTATACAAATTTACGATAAATTACTTTCTCCGGGTTTTTACATCGTAAACCGTGAGAGAGAAAGAGACAAGACAAGTTGTCACATAATTTCGCACCACTTTTAGGTATTTAAGCATGTTTTCCGTTTGCCGCGTCTCCGACGACTCCGCCCACCACGTTTTTTATGCGACATAACTCAGCGGGTATTGAGGTTATATCCTATATTTTTTGTTGATACAATGCTGTAAAAGTGTGGTTATACAAATAAACGCTACACTATGTCGACATGTGCTATGAATGGATGTAAAAAGGTGTGTCCATGAAAACCCTAGCCCCGCCCGAGTCAGGAAAAAATCAACAATCCTGACTACACTGTTTCGCAAAGATATCCTTCCTGTATATTATTGTTCTGAGATTGTAACAAAACCGTAATGATGTGTTTAAAAGTGCAGGATAAAAAAAAACTGTTTTTTTTTTGCTTACGTCGGGAACGTATGTCTATATCAATAAGTACAATTGTTATATTTACATTGTTTGCATCTTTGACCCATTTTTTTTTTAAAGTAAAAAATCGAAGAACACACAAAAACGTGACTAACCTTTCCAGTTGTCAAAAACAAACCACTAATCCAAAATGGCTGATAATGCTAACATATGATAAACATATGTGTACCAACATAACAACAACAAAAAAATCGGTAATCGAATGTACACAGCTCGCGAAAATTAAAAATTCACTTTTTCTTTTGAACAGGCCATGTACATATTATGTATTATTTTCTCCTTGTTAGTTAGTCTTATTAGCATAATTAATTCAGTATGAAGCGCACTTGAGGTGAAATATCACAAAACTGCGCTATACAAGTTCACTGTTATTATTATTATTATTATTACAATGTTTTCTTTTGCTTTAAGAATGTATGCGTCAAACGCCAAAAGTTGAACAGCTGGTCAACAGTTGAGTTGAAATTACCTAACGAATTGCTTATTTTGCTAACATGTGTCATTCACAAAGCATTTATTGTGCAAATAAGGAAAATAAACCAAAATAAATGACAACGGCCTCCGTGGTCGAGTGGTTAAGACTTTCGACTACGGGTTCAAAACCCGGCGCGCGCAAATAAATTTGATTTAATCAACATTTGTTATTTCACATTTAATTAATATGAAATAATGTAGCACATACTGCCACCAAAAACATACGTTTCGGATTGTGTGTATCGGTGCATATGTACATAATTTCGACAGCGATTTTTTTGTGAAACGTCACTGAGAAACAGCATGCTGTCTTTCTTATGACAAATTATAGCTTCTAGCAAAAAAGGAACAGATTCAGAAATTTAAAAAAAAGTTGTTTGGCACGCGTAAATAAATTTGATTTACATAATTTCTGTTATATAACAATCAATTTACTAAAAATAATATGTAGGATATTTGCGGTACGTTTCAGAGTTGTAGCTACTCTCAGTATCGCCCTGGTGAAAGAGCGGCATTCAGAATCTAAACTTTGCTTGAAATTACTTTAGCCGGGTTTGGTGACCAGATCTGAATAGCCAGGTACTTCCCAACCTTCCTCTTCCCCTTCCTACTACCTTCAACCTCACAACATACTCCTATTAGGGATGCCATAGTCCCACTGGCTCCAGACGGTTGGAAGCAGTTGGGGACTCTTGTGCCGTATTCACATTATCACGTATCTACTCATTTATCAATGTCTGTTACGATGTTGCGAAGTCAGTTTTAGTAAAATTCCTCAAATTGGGCAACATTCAAGAGACAAGCGTGGTTGTTACTACTCGGTTTTGCCTAAAAAAATAATTTCTCGATGAACAATTTAAAAAATATACAAACAACCAATTGAACAAGCGTCTTGCTTTATTTATAGACAATTCATAGCTTCATAACTCTTGCTTTAAGGTGACTTAGCGAGCTAAAAATAGTTGCAATGACTTAAAAATTCTAGTTTTTTTTTAATCTGTGCAAATTTCATGACGCCAGTAACACCGTTTGCGAGTTTTTTTCGGGACAGACAAGCAGACAAAACATTTTCTACTCTAAATTTGAGATGCGCAAAATATGTGCGCCAATTTTATTTTTCTACTTGGTTTGATTTCAGTGGTTTTATCCACTACCCCGCGGAGGCGTTTGGATTAGCCTTCGCGTCCAGACGCTGTCTCAGCGCGCGACTTTAAGGCGGGTGATGTCACCTGGTGAATTATGCACAAATCGGTTTAAAAATACATCTCCCGACGTCATTACATGCTGTTTTAAGTATTCTGCACTACACGCTCTTACAAATATATCAGGATTGAGCGAAAAATAGAATTAATATAACTACTAATGATGAATACTTGGAGCAAGTGGATGAGTTTGTGTATTTAGGAAGTATGTTCTAGAGAGACGGAAAGGCTGATGAGGATATTGAAAGAAGGGTGAATGCAGGAAACTCCATTAATGGAGGACTGAACGCTGTTGGCGCTAAATAAGAAATTGTCAAAAGAAGCGAAGCTAGCAGTCCTCAATGGAGTGCTTATACCTACCCTGATGTATGACAGTGAGGCGTGAAACTGGCAGACGAAGGATGAAAGTAGATTGAATGCTGTGGAAATGACATCCCTGATGTCTTTGGTTTTCCTGTTAATGCTTGATTTTATGTCCAGATTTTTATGGCGCACAAAACATACCCCAATTTGGAGATGCCATAGCCCTACTAGCTCTAGACGGTTAGGACCAGTTGGAACTGTTGTGCAATATTAACTATAAAAAATAAACAAAAAAAAGTGCAATCTGCAGTCTGTCTGCTGTTCTTCACTAAATTGTCGCCCCGGTGAAAGAACAAAAAACGTTGCTTAAAATGGTTTTAGCTGCATTTGGTGACCAGATCTGAATAGTCAGGTACTTCTCAACCTTCCTCTTCCCCATCTCCTTCCCCTCCCCACTACCTTCAGCCTCACAACATGCCCTATTTGGGGATGCCATAGTCTCACTGGCTCTAGACGGTTGGGAGCAGTTGAGACTCTTGTGCGGTATTCATATAAAATATATAAAAAGTGTGTTTTGTATGGAATTTGAAGCGTGTCCGTATTTATTAATCATTTCATCCTATTTTAAATGACAAATGTGATGTACTGTTGTGTTCAAAGTACATCACCTGTATCCTTAATACTATTTTTAATCATCTATTTAATTAAAAATTCCAAGAAAAGATGGTACTGGGTGAAATTCGTGAAATTCGGTGAATCGAAATATATTACGTCATAAAAGTGGTCCAGCAAACTTCAGCAAATTATATGCTGTAAAAGAAACCTTCATATCAATTTAAAAAGGTGTAATCTGCGTTAAGTAGATAAATAAGTTATATTTTTTAATATAAGGGGGTCATTTGGCGCAAATAAGGCCCTAAATGCTTAAATCACTCTCAACCTTTCTCTTCCCCGTCTTTTTCACAATCCCACTACCAACAGCCTCACAATGGTCATTGTCTCACTGGCTCCAGACGGTTGGGAGCAGTTGGAACTCTCCTGCGGTATTCACTATAAAAGAATTCTGCTGTTCATCACTAAACTGCCAATTACCCGCATTGTCCATGACGCCTAGCATCTGCATAAACAATGCACGGTGGTGCTACGCACACGAAGATACTCACAGTTTACCTGCAGCCGAAGGAATGCGGTTTGATATATTTTAGGCTCTCGCGGGCAACAACAATCGAATTAGAAACGGGTGCCTTTATGGAATTTGACCCTTTGCCCTTGGGGGGAATTTCAATATAATCGTCTCTTATCTCTTGCGGATACCAATTTCTATTTGCTATTACAATGTAACGCCGTTTGACGCGCAGACGCAACAGATGGTAATAATAATGATCTTTATTGAAATGTGGTTTGCAGCAATAACCAAAGACGTATAAAGGTATGATGATTGATAAATTACATTGATAAATTGATGCATTAGAAGAAGAAGAAAAATGTGAAGATTATGGGGAGGTGTTATTCAACCAAGAATAGGCAAAGAAAATTATATTAAAATTGTTTATGTGAAACTGAACGCTGTTGGCTAAATATCAAATTGTCCAAAAAAAGCTAGCAGTCCAAGCTTAGTCCACAGTTTGAGGCATTTAAAAGGAACCCCTGATGTTAAATTGGCAGTGAGGCAAAATAGGGATGAAGATGAAAATTCATCAATGGAGGACTAAACGCTATTAAATTGTCCAAAAAAGGGAAGCTAAAAATAAACCTGATTATTACATGGAATTTCATCATCTGGAGGAAAACTGTTTGAACCAACCCTGAACGCTGTATAGTCATGGAACTGGCAAAGGAAGGATGTGAAGGTAGACTGAATGCTGTAGAAATGAGATCTCCGAGGGACATGTGTTGTAAAAGCATGTATGACCGTGTTATAAATGTTGATATCCCGAAAGAATGCAAGGTTGATGTAGGAACAATGAATAAGATTAAAAAAGGACGCTTAGATTGTTTGGGCATGTAGAGCGGATGGACAAAGAAATGATTTTATATGACGCCAAATTGAATGGTGGAAGAAGTCGTGATTAAGTGAATCGAATACTCGAGTCGGGCCATGTCGAAGTCAGAATTCTGAATAACAGAACAGTGTGTATGAGAAGATGCATGAATGTGAATGAAGCAAGGAGTGTGTGTCCAAGACAGAGTTGTTTGGCGGTCCATCCTATCTGCCTATCCCTGTAGGAAAACGACGTGATGGTTACTCAGGTAGTTAACTAGCCAGTGTATTTTATTTTGACTGATGATTCAAAAAAACAAATATTCGTAATTCTAGGCAATTTTGATGGGAATATTTTTATAAAATTAGTATCAATAATTTATCATCGTAGGCTTAAAATTTTCAGATTATAATAACGTGCGTTTTACGTGTTTTAAAAAGAATTCAGGTCAAAATCTGTACATAGGGAGTGACCAGTGAAGTGTGGGGATGGTAAACATTTCACAGATGCATGCCACATGTTTATCTGACGGGATGGAACGATGACCGCAAGAAAGCAATCCATTCCTGCGAGAGGACAAATTCCGTTGAAAATTACACGAAAATAAGATTTTTATTCTGTTTTCAACATTCGTGTGCCTTTCCCATTGCTTTGGCAAAGGAAGATGCGGTGACAAGTACAATGCTCAGCAATGAAGTTTCTAAGAACTCCACTTGGACGTTCGAGGCCATGTAGAGTGGATGGTGCGTCTCCGCCCTCACCTGGCTGTCCTCCGGCGGCTCCTCCATCGGCCTCTGCAGCCTCAAGGATCTCCTGGTCTGCGTGTCTCGTCGCTTCCCCCGGCTCCAAGCCCAGGGCGACAGGGGCAATGGCTACTGGGAATTTGAACAGAACAGTGTGAACTCCGCACCAGCATACTCTGGCTCTGGAGGACTCCATTGAATGCAGCAACAAACATGCCCGGGCAGCTGCGCAAGTTTTCCAAGAAGAGTTGTTTGGCGGTCCATTACGACGACACCCGTGCCGCCCAAGCCGACGCCGCCCACCACCAAGCCGCTCTCCGACACCGGCGGCCAGTCAGCTACCTTTGGTCACCATGGACTCCTGACTCTGACTACTGACCATTTTGGTCCCTTACAGCCTGTTATTTTTTCATTGTTATCATCTGTGTTATTTTCAGTTTTGTTGGGTCAATGACCCAAAAAAACTAAAAAAAAAAATATTCATACCATTTTTGAAAAAAAAAAAAAAAAAACGTTTTGGCTTCAACATTATCAATTTTTTTTTTAATCTTAGCACTGAAACACACTAAAAAGTCACGAGCCGTCACTGAAGAGGTGTACATTCTTAGTTTATTATGATATGGTGATTTTGTCCTGCCAGGTAAGTAGGTATATTTATATAAACTAAGAATTAATATTAAGTAGAAATTAGGATTTGTACAGCGCCCTGATTTTCCACAAAAACGGCGCTTCAAAAATTATCCAAAATATTATTATTATTAATACTTCAGTGGAAAAGAATTTTAGTACTACGGACTAGCTTTTAAATTGTTATTTTGTATTCGACTTTCTGAACAGATATTTCTAGACACAAGAGTCATCTTTTTTCTCTGTCATGATTCTTTTTGCGGAGAGAAAAGAGTGAGGCTAGGCCTTGAAGATTTTTCGGAGTTTATCGTTAAACATCTTTTTTTTAAAGCGTCGTATAACCATCTATTAGTTGCTTTCCATAAAAGATATGATGAAATTGTACCATTTTCAACAAATTGGGCAAGATATCGAATGTAGAGTTTGGAGCGTTTGAGTCACTCGTAAAATCTTGTGAAAGTTATTCCGTGGGAGACATATAACAAAAACTATCACACTCTTTAGTTTCACTTTAATCAACCTTAAAAAATTGACTGGCCTAGTTTTTCCGCCAACGTATCATTATAGCGAAATGAGTGTACGTTAAATGACGATGTTGGCTTTAATGAAGAACTTGGTTTCATATTGGTTTGTTTGTGACGTTTTTGTGATCTTGGTTGTAAAACAACCACACAACTGTTGATAATTTATTAATTTTGACTGGGTTTTAACAGATTTCCAGTTATATCTAGTTATAATTGACTTATAAAAACTAAGTTAGTGTACAATCGTAAAAAAAATTACAAATTCAAAGGATACACCAAATATAAAATTACAAAAACTCAATCAATGATAAATAATACAAATAAAAGCAAGATACACAAAGAGACACATTGAGAATAGCAAAAGTGTACAAATTATCGACAAAAAGTGATACACGATATAATTAGCCCAATCATTGTTATATATTCTTAAGCAATAGCAGGACATGTTTTCTGAAAATGTACAAATTATCGACAAAAATGTCTATCAAAGTACACGAAAATTAATCATTGTTATATATTCTTAAGCAATAGCAGGACATGTTTTCTGAAAATGTACAAATTATCGCCTATCAAAGTGATACACGATATAATTAGCCCAATCATTGTTATATATTCTTAAGCAATAGCAGGACATGTTTTCTGAAAATGTACAAATTATCGACAAAAATGTCTATCAAAGTGATACACGATATAATTAGCCCAATCATTGTTATATATTCTTAAGCAATAGCAGGACATGTTTTCTGAAAATGTACAAATTATCGACAAAAATGTCTATCAAAGTGATACCTTTGTTAAATATTCGGAAACTACAAATTATCGACAATAATGTCTAATCTTATGAATTTGTCAGTTTTTAATTTTATAAAGTTCAGATTTCGCCAGATAGATGATATAATGACAATTTAATATCAATTAGTTCAATGCGGATGTTTATTTAGGTGCTAAAGTTTTTGTATCTAATAACACAGCAGCCAAATTCGTATCGCTAATCAAACAGACATCGGATCATATGTTTTTTTTATTTTCGCGGTTGACAAATTGAGTGGTCCTCGACTTTCGTTTGTAATTGGTTACTGAAATGTGTACAAAAGTTTAATTTTACGAAAATAGAGCAATTATAACGCCTTTTTAGGCGTATTATAATATGTATTTATATGGCCAGCAACGGGGCGCACCTAACAGCCTAGCAGAAGAAGGTGTTTCCCGCGGGAAAGATGTTTCTAGCGGGAAGGGAGGATTTTGCTCGCTGACACTTCGGTTTACCCTTCGTGACGGAAAACTACTCTTGTTTTGTGATTACTTACGTCAGCGTGTTTAAATTCGTAAATAAAGTCATCTACCTAACCTTAAAGACTATCATTTGACAATTACCTACTACGTTTATTCATTATTGTTCCTTAGTTCTACACAATGTAACAAAACATGGAAAGATGTTTTTTTTATATTTGTTTTGGATTGAGGTGCATTCGCATATAAGTAACACTTTGTTGATTAATATCTGGTGTTTTTTTATTAATTTATCAAGAGGTGATTGAAAAGTACTTTTCTTTTTCTTTTCTTGATAAAGAGTTCTGTAACACACTGTTTCTTTTTCTATTGCCCTTCGCACATGAGATATTATGCTCTTCGTTGGCATCACATTCCTCCATGATAGTAAAAAAATAGTCGAGTGCATGAAGGCTTCGTTCATATTGTTTATTGTCATAGTCTTAACAGTGAATTCGTTGTCAGCTTCTTCTTTTTCATTTTTTAGTTCGTTTATCTTTTGTAGATTAATCAAAACTCTACTTAAACCTTAGAGTATATAGAGTGGTATCTATCCAAGGCAGTGTAGTCAGTTTTTGACGATTTTTACCGGACTCGGTGGACCTGGGCGTGGCTAAGACCAAGGCTAGGGTATTTATACATCCATTCATAGCACATATCGACATAATGTTTTCATTTTTTTTTATTTAGTATTGTTATCAATAAAAATATGGCATATAATCTAAAAAAACCGTTTGGTTGTGTCAAGTTTAGTGGCATAATAAAAAATGTGGGCCTAGTCCCGCGGTGACCCAGGAGCTCAAGATCATCGCGACAGTACAAAGAAGCGGTGTATTATATTAGTTGTCTTTTTCTATCTCATGGTGTACGACGTAAAAACCCGGAGAAAGTGATTTATCGCAAGTTTGTATAGGTTGGGTAAAAATAATTAGCTCTCTCTCCATACATTGTTACTCCAAGACTTAAACCTTGTTCAGGCTTTGACTTGAATGTTCTTTCAATTGTATAATATATTTTTGTCACTGTTTAATTCAAATATTATGATTTTTTTATTTTTTATTTTATGGATTCTTTCGTAATCCTCTACTAACTAGCTGGGGCTTATACAAATGGCCCTCATAATGTCTATCTAACTAGTACTGCGGCTCATTAGGCCTTATTACTATCACCATCTGATGGTTTTATTTACTTGACCGAGTTTATTTTTACATTAGTGTTTTCTTAGGGAAAAGATCTTTACTGGATTAAAAACCCTATCTTTACTGGATTAAAAACCCTAACAAATATTATTTATGTGCTGTTCTTTCTCTGTCGCTCTTTGTTTCCCATTTCGTGTTATGTATTTTTTTGTATTTGAACAATGCTCCTTTAGTGTATAAATAAATTAATCTTCATTTGACAAAGGTCCTGAGGGAGATTCCTTTAAATCATTAATATCTTCGTTGTTGAAATTGAAGTTAAATTCGTTCATCGCATTGACTGTTTCAGTTGTTATAGTTTCCGAAGTTTCTTCGAAGTCGAAAGTCGATGAAAATCTAAATTTTAAGCATGTACGAAATAGCAAATTGCACGAAAGTCGAATACCGCCTGTATTCTGTATCTTGGTTATTACAACTCTGAACTCGGACATAGTGTAATGTACTTTTGATTGTTTCACAGGTAATGCTATCGTTGCATGATTACAGTGCGCGATTCATTTGATTACAATAAAGATTCAGCGTATGATCTTCCTCTCCTGATCTCCCGATCACTATCTTCATTTCCCCGGCGCCTCTGACCTCCAGCCAATCCCACACCTTTCTCTGACCTCAATGGTTCATTGTACTCATTTTTCCTTGATTATTTCCTCTGCAATCCATCAGGCAAAATGACCTCATTTGTTCACTTCAAAATGAAACACATTCAAATATGAAATGATACAACGATAATTTCAAACTATACGCATTAGAACATCACACGAGGAAAGATGTTTCTATCACAACCTGAGTTTTCTGGAGCAGACCTTACGCGATGTTTCAAATTTTCATAAATCTTTATTGCAAAGGATATCCTCATTCGTAATTGCGTATCTTTTTACTCTTCATACGCCTCAGGCATCTTCCTATTGTATTCAGTCGATTTGTATCTTTCCTCTGCCATACTACACTACCATGAGTTGGTATCCAAACTCTACTATGTACTGCCCTTCTCGCTTTCATTAGGACACAGTCACATTCAGAACACCCAGACTTAAATGGCTTTTTTATGAAAGGAAACAAACCTACCTTAACTCAAAAAACAGATCGGTGAAAGATATCTAAAATGATGTTCTTTTTTTTTTGTTCTTTTTAAAAGAAAAACATTCCCGGGTTACGAATAATCTGACAATATTTGAAAAACTCCTACTGCCATCATCAGAAGCGGAAGATGTTGCTTGTGCAATGATGGAGGACTTAGCCAGCAGAGGAATTGAATGCACGACGCCCGGGTGGGAATCCGACGCGTTATCCACTCAGCTACCGACCGGTCATATGATGATACAAAATATCCTTTCAACTTTTGTTATGAACTAGCTATGTTATCAGCCTACCTTTTTCCTCCACACAGCATCCCTAAAGATGACAGACCTTGAGCAAAATTAATTTCCTAAGGGCCTAATATGTTTGCATTTTTTATATATTTCGTAGCTTCGACTTAACTCCTCCAAAAACAATGTGTTTCCTGTCTGCAGTCTGAAAGGTGAAGAATGCCTTAATGATGGTCAACTTCCGATGGGAGATTTTACGGCCTGCGTGGGCGAGCGGCAAGACGCTCGACTACGAATCCAGATGTCGCGGGTTCCAACCCGGCGTGCGCAAATAAACTTTATTTATAAACTTTTTGTTTCTTACATTATTTTTTTTACATTACCCACCTCACTAGGTCATAAGAACCTGTTCTGAGGTAAGTGACAGTGAGTACAAGTAGAATAATATTTTAAAAATGTTGATATTTGTTACACAGTGCTAGATGATACAACAGACACTGACCGTAAAACTCTCTTGATACCATATAAGATACATTTTCAGTAGGTAAAGTTGCAAGGCACTAAATCCTATAATTAATGACAGTGGATGCGATACAAATATACATACATTTTACATGGTAACAATCCTGCAATTGTTTATAGTGAATACATTACATTTTATACTTTATTTAATTAACATGTGTCGAAACAAATTGAATACATATAAAATAATAAATAGTATATTTGCGGCACCTTTCAGAGTGGTAGATACTTTAAGTATCGCCCTGGTGAAAGACCACCATTCAGAATTGAATCGTTGCTTGAAATGGGAATAGCCAGGTACTTCCCAACCTTCATCTTCTGCATCTCCTTCTCCTCCATATGATAGTTAGGCATGCCATAGTCTCACTGGCTGTAGAACGTTGAGACCAGTTGGGACTCTTATGCGGTATTAACTGTAAAAAAGGAGATGGTAGCAAAGGAAGAAAACATATTTTAGTGTATCTGTTAAATCTACAGTACCGACGCCCCCGACTTTATAGATAAGTGTGTCGGCCTGCGTGGCAAGAGTGTTGCCAGGAGCGCAAGGCTTTGAATCAGTGAATAAATTGTCATTACTCCTTCAAACCGGTACCACTAACATGGACACAGTCAGAACTGTGCGGGCAGCGAGGGACATACTTACAATCCTATACAGAGTGTCTTTTTTTTTATTTATTAACACTAAATATTTTTAATTGAATAAGGATCTAGTAGGCCCATCATCTTGAAATAACCTCCCTTTACATGTGCGAAAGATCGACAGCTCAACTGAGTTCAGAGCTTGAAGTAACAATACATGGAGAGAGAGAGCCAATTCTTTTTACCCAACCTATACAAATTTGGGATAAATCACTCTCTCCGGGTTTTTCACGTCGCACACCATGAGAAAGAAAGAGACAGCAAAATCTCCCAAATTATCACACCGCTTTAAAGTATTGTTAGAATGTTCTTCGTATCCCGCGTCTCCGTTGACTCCGCCTACACGTTTTAATACGCGAAATAAATTAACCTAACTCAACGGTTTATTCGGTTACATGCTATATTTTTGTTGTGAAAAAGTGGTTATACGAATAAACAAAAACATTATGTCGACATGTGCTATGCATGGATGTATAAATATAAATACCCTAGCCTTAGTCCTAGCCACGCCCAGGTCTAGCCGTGTACCGCAAACCTCATAAAAACTGACTACAGCAGCGCTCTCTCTTGTATATTATTGATCTGAGGTTCAGAGCAAACCTAAAAACAAAATCTTTTCAAAGTAACAGCACTCCAAAAACGGATATACCGGAGATTCACATTTAAATTATTTCCGATGAATCTGTAACAATAATATCAAAAGGACGCACTCGGGCGGCCTCCGTGGTCGAGTGGCAAGACGCTCGACTACGAATTCAGAGGTCGCGGGTTCAAACGCGGCGTGCGCAAATAAATTTTACTTAATTAACATGTGTCATAACACATTTAGTTCATATAAAATTATATATAGTATATTTGCGGCACGTTCCAGAGTGGTAGATACTTTAAGTATCGCCCTGGTGAAAGACCACCATTCAGAAATGAAACCTTGTTTTAAATGGCTTTAGCCGTGTTTGGTGACCAGATCTGAATAGTCAGGTAGTTTATAACCTACCTCTTTCCCGTCTCTTTCCTCTACCCACTATCTTAAGCCTTACAGCATGCCCCAATTGTGAATACCAAAGTCCCACTTTCTCTAGACGGTTGGGAGTTGTAGGGATTCTTGTGCCGTATAAAAAATATAAAAATATAGTTAGAAGTCTTAACAAGAAGTCAATACTCATAAGTATTAGTGGTAAGTTTAAATTGTAAGTCACTAGTTAGACAATAATAGGTTTTTTTAAAGAAAGACAAACATTCTCGGTTACGAATAACCTGTCAATTTTTTAATTCCTCCAACTACCATCATAATAAGTGAAAGCTGTTACGCACGCAATGATGGAGGACTTAACTAGCAGAGGAATTGAACCCGCAACGCCTGGGTGAGAGTCCGACGCATTTGTCCGCCCAGCCACTGACCGGTAATCGATTAGCATTTGTCAAAATAGTTGCACGATATTTCGCTATTTCGTGTAACGCTGGCACCCGGTTAATTAATATGCAAACTATTTAATGGTTTTCTTTATAGACCGGTTAGTAGCTGAGTGGACAAACGCGTCGGGTTCCCACTCGGCCGTCGTGGGTTCAATTCCTCTGCTGGCTAAGTCCTCCATCATTGCACAAGTAACATCTTCCGCTTGATATGATGGTAGTAGGAGATAAAAAATGATAGGTTTTTCGTAACCCGGAATATTTATCTTTCTTTAAAAAAAAACTATTATTATCCAACTAGTGACTTATGTTTTAGACTTACCCCTAATACTTATGATTATAGACTTCTAATTTTATTTTAATGTTTTTTATACCGCACAAGAATCTCTATAGCTCCCAACCATCTAGAGACAGTGGGACTATGGCATTCACAATTGGGGTATGCTGTGAAGCTTAATATAGTGGGTAAGGGAAGGAGATGGGAAAGAGGAAGGTTAGAAACTGCCAGGCTATTCAGATCTGGTCACCAAACACGGCTTAAGCCATTTCAGTCAAGGTATAAATGTACTTTGTTTAATTTTATTGTATTTTTCAAATATTGTTAGGATATTCGTAACCCGGGGGTGTTTGTCTTCCTTTTTAAATAAAAATAAAAAGAAGATCCAACGATTTTAAACAAAAAAGAAACACCCTGTGAAAGCATTTGTATATATATTTATGGCGCGCTGTCAGACGTAAAAACAACAAAGCGCATGCGCGGCGGCCCCGTGACGTCATCGGCCAAGATGGCCGTCGGCGATTTCAATGATTTTTATTACATTGTATATTATTACACCGCACACTAAGCAAACTGTGAGTTTCTTAAAATGTACTTAACTAAGAATCTGATTAATGATTTATGTATTTAGCTTTGAGTTTGGATGTTACGGGTTCGATTTCCGAGTCCCTAGAACAATACATCGATACAGATTTTATCGACAGTTATTTATTTATTTATTAATAAATTAACGGACTAAAGTCCGAAACACGAAATGGAAAAAAGAGCAACAGATTAGGAATAGCATATACATAATAATAAATGAAGCGATGACAAAAATAGTAAAAAATAAACATAAGAGAGAACATTCAAGCCATGGTCTAGTCAAAGTAGTTTGGTAGAGTCGTAAAGAATGACAAAAATCATTTAGACTGGGACCAAAAATTTCAAGACCATGGCTTGAGTTAACAAGTCTTGACATTCTGGATATTGGAGAATTATACCCATAATTAGTTTGGGGTGATTGAGGAACAGCAATTCGTTGTTTCTGAGTATTGAGACAATGTGGGCAATTTGGAATCGTCGCCGAGCCCGGCTGCAGATCGCCAACAGCTCCCAACCGTCTGGGACCGGTGAGACTATGGTATCCCTAATCGGGTGCTGTTGCGAGGCTGAAAGAAAAGAGATGGGAAAGAGTAAGGTTTGAAAGTAGCTGGTTATTCAAATATTGTCACAATTGTGAAGCCATTTCATGTATCGTTTAGATTCTGACCGGTAGTCTTTCACCAGGGCGATACTAAAAGTATCTACCACTCTGGAACGTGCCGAAAATATACCATATATTGTTTTTATTAATAAATTTCAAAAATTGTGCACGCTGGAATTCAATCCAGCAGCTTCCGGATTCGTAGTCGTACATCTTAACTACTAGGCCTCGGAGGCCGTCGAAAGAAAATAAATCGTGATTGATTTATCAACCTCCGCATTTTTAAAATTCACTCTTTCCTAAAACGGCGACCCCTCATTGAAATTCTGCTCGGTTCGGATTCCAAGAAGTCTGAATTTTGACAGTCAGAGCAACCTGCCTACCGTATATGGAAACCTAGTCATCGGAATCTTTTCTTTGTTACCACTTCCATATTAAGAACGCTAATTTTAAATTTTATTAATCTCGGTCAAAATAATATCGGTAGGTACCTATAGGTATCGCCAGTGTTGACACAAACATAGTTCCTACTCACACATATGAATTTCTTGCATACAGCACACTTTTCATTCGACTCTTCTCGAAAGAAAAATCCAGCAAAATTGAAAAAAAAACTTCATCTTTTTTATATTAAAATTCAATCAACTTGTGCCTGGACTGGTTTTTTTATGTGAATACCGCACAAGAGTCCGAACTGCTTCCAACTCTCCGGAGCAAGTGGGACTATGGCATTCCCAAATAGAGTATGCTGTGAGGCTAAAGGGAGAGATTAGAGGAAGGAGATGGGGAAGAGGGAGGTTAAGAAGTACCTGGCTATCCAAAACTGGGCACCAGACACGAAACGTTTCGTTTCTAAATTTGTCGCTTTTTTCGCTAAAAGTAATAAGTTGACACAAGAAAGACAAAAGGCTGTTTTCAGTGTCGTTTGCAAAGGACTTTACCGTTGGTAGCAGTGGCGATGATTTTGAAATTTATGGTAGCAGTCTAAATTATTTTTGTCATTCTTTACGACTCTGCCAAAACTTTGACTTGACTTTGGCTTTGACTTGAATGTTCTTAAAATGTGTATTTTTGTCATTGCTTTAAATATTATGTATGTTCTGTTCTTTCTCTGTTGCTCTTTTTGCCCATTTCGTATTATTTATTTATTTAATTATATACGCCCTCGTGGGCTTTTACATACAGTGTAATATATAACATAAAATAATAGTGACATAAAAATAACACAGAGTAAATGCTTAGCACCCAAAAACATCTGTAAGTTAATAGAAATATTATAATGCAATAAATTAACAGTAATAATTTGGAAAGAGGTATGTTATTATAGCCTTCTTGTAACTAGATTCAGTGCAGTTGAATATATCTACTATTTCAGCGAAAGAATTACCCACTGTATGCAATCTAGGTACAAGCGAGTATCTAAATGACTCAGTCCTGATATTATTGTTACATTTAAAAAGAATTTTGAATCGAGTGGATCTGTTAGGTACATGGAACGTAATTAAGTTAAGTAAATCAGGGCTGTCTATAATACCATTAACAATTTAAAAAATAAAAGTCAAGTCGGAAACAAGCCTGCTGTCTGAGAGTGTTAGTAATTTTAATTATTTCATTAAATAATTATAATTTATGGTTTCAATAGGTAGACCGAGTTTGTAGTTAACGTATCTTAGAAATTTATATTGCAATTTTTCAATGGAATCAGAGTGGATTTTAAAGTGAGGGGACCAGACAGAAGAATTATATTCGACTTGACTTCGAACTAATGAAGAGTACAGGATTTTAATGTAGAAATATTTTTAAAATTCACTGGCATTTCGAAGAATAAAATCTAGCAATTTAAAACCTTTACTTATGTTATGTATTTTTTATTATTGTCTTATGTTTTTTTTTTATATAATTGGACAATAGTCCGTTAGGTTTATAAATAAACTACCCACGGTCAGACTTTAAATTTCACAATTGTCATTTATCACCTAACTAATATACTGTTTATTTTTCCTTACAGTTTGCAACCAGTGAACTACGCAAGGTATAGAAGTGTTAAGTGAGGTGTGTGAGTGCGCGTTGGTTCTGTGACGTCACGGTGACGGCGGTGACAACGTAACCTTCGAGTGAATTTGACAGTTTTCTTCCAACAAGATGGCGTCCACGCGAATTATCTGTCTGGCGACAGCGATAGCGCTATTTTGCTTTTTACCGACAACTTCTGAAGCCAAGGGTGAGTCTCCATTACTTTTCAACTCATATATTGAACACTGTTAGATTTTTTATGCTAAAACAAACTCAGAGCCAGAATATACATGGAGAGAGAGCTAAATATTTTTACCCAACCTATACAAATTCACGATAAATCACTTTCTCCGAATTTTTACGTCGTAAACTGTGAGAGAGAAAGAGATAAGACAATTTGTCACATAATATCGTACCATTTTCAAGTTTTCATTACTTTTTTAATGATGTATTGAGAACTGCTGGATGTTTTATGCTAAAACAACCTCAGAGCAAGAATATGTATGGAGAGAGAGCTAAATATTTTTACCCAACCTATACAAATTTACGAAAAATCACTTTCTCCGGATTTTTACGTCGTAAACTATGAGAGAGATAGAGACAAGACAAGTTGTCACACAATATCGCACCACTTTTCGGTAGGTAAGCATGTTTTCCGTCTCCCGCATCTCTGGCGACTCCGCCCACTAGGTTTTGTTTTTTATTTATTTTTATTGTATACACTCGTGAGGGCTTTTACATTGAAGATTTAAAATTGACAGTGAAAAATGAGAATTATACTATGCACAAACAAAATAAAGAATAATTTTAGAGTAGTAAAAAATAGTGTTTAAACACATTAAAAAAATATTGATTATAGATGTATGATGTTATTGTAGCCTTCTTGTATCTATGTTAGTATTATAGCTATGTCCTGTTATGCGACATAACTCAACGGTTTTTTAGGTTATATCCTATATTTTTGTAAAAGTGATTTTGTTATTTTGAAATTTTGTAATTTTGAAAAAGTGGTTGTACAAATAAACTTTACATTATGTTGACATGTGCTATGAATGGATGTAAGAAGGTGTGTGCATGAAAACCCTAGCCACGCCCGAGTCAGGAAAACTCAACAATCCTGACTACACAAGCTATTCCTCCTGGTGTATTATTGCTCTGAGAAAACAACTCATATTTTGTATATCCTGCCCAGTGTCTACGATTTTAGATCGCATCGCGGTATTTGACGGTCAATTAATAAAAGAAATCGATTTAATTAGAGCAGTTAAAGGCAAATTACGATTTGCACGAATCTGAATTTCTCGTCTATCAAGAGTCAAGTTTTTACATCGTGAAAATAATGAAATTGTTTCGAATTTCTAGAGAAAAACAGAGAAAAACTCAGATATTTTAACACACGATATATTTCATACACCACTGGCGAGATACACAGATAGAAGCTTGAAGTAACAATAGCTAATTATTTTTACCCAACCTATACAAACTTGCGATAAATCACTTTCTCCGGGCTTTTACGTCGTACACCATGAGAGAGAAAGAGACAACAAATTTCATGGACCGCTTCTATATACTGTAAGGATGATCTTAAGGTCCTGGCTCACGGCGGGACTCCGCCCACATTTTTTATCATGCCACTAAACTTGACACAACTTAACGGTTTTTTAGGTTAGATGCTATATTTTTGTTGATAAAAATACTGTGAAAAAGTGGCTATACGAATAAACGAAAACTTTATGTCGATATGTGATATGAATGGATGTATTAATACCGTAGCCTTAGTTTTAGCCACGCCCAGGTGCGCCGAGTCAGTTTAAAATCATCAAAAACAAGTCAAAAACTGACTTCACTGCCTTGGATAGATACTACTCTACCAACTCTATGGATAGAAGTGTGTTGGGCGTATAAGTGTGCCTGAGTTATGTGCATTTTTTTCTTACTTCTGATGATATTGATAAAAATTACAAATACCGATTTTATTCTTGAACAGATAATAATAATGATAACAGTGAACTTATATAGCGCAGTTTTGTGATATTTCACCTCAAGTACGCTTCATACTAAATTAATTATGCTAATAAGATCAACATACTGACGGCCTCCATGGTCGAGTGGTAAGACGCTCGACTACGAATCTAAAGATCGTGGGTTCAAACCCGGCGTGCGCCAATAACTTTTATTTAATTAATATGTGTCATAACGCATTTAATTTATACAAAAATAATAAAAAGTATATTTGCGGCATGTACCAGAGTGGTAGATAATCTAAGTATCGCCCTGGTGAAAGACCACCATTCAGAATCAAAACGTTGCTTGAAATGACTTTAGCCGTGTTTGGTGACCAGATCTGAATAGCCAGGTACTTCCCAACCTTCCTCTTCCCTATCTCTTCCCCTCGCCACTACCTTCAGCCTCACAACATACCCTATTTCGGGATGCCATAGTCTCACTGGCTCTAGACGGTTGGGAGCAGTTGAGACTCTTGTGCGGTATTCATATAAAAAATACAAGTAGAAAACAATATATAATATGTATACAAATTAAAACTTTCTAAAATCATGATCGTTTTCATAAATCATGAGAGAAGAAACTCAATTTAATCGGTCTGTCTGGGGCCTAGGAGCCGGAGGTCTTCTGTTAACTGGCGATATCGGTTATTTTTTAAATCTTTATATATCACACTTCTAGACATTATCCGTTCAGTGACTCTGAATTATTTTTTTTCGATGTGAGGAAAAATGAATGCAAGGTATCCAGTAATTTGTAGTATTGCCCGATTTGGGACGTTCTCGAGCACGAGCATGGATGCCAATTAGTAATTACTATATCTTCAAAACAGATAATAATATTGTTTTCAACAGCACCCGGTCGAACTGCACGAATAAGACACGCTGCAAGTGCACTTTAAATATACTAGAAGAATCATCGTAAACACTTGCTGTCCCTTTTCCACTAGTGACAATAAGCAGGCGTAAACGAGACAAAGGGCACTTTCTTTATGACGCATCGTAAATACATCGCCTCTGGAGCGTATACCGATACACAATACGTCCAACGCTAAGCATGTATTGTTTGTTTCAACTCTGGTTGCGTTACCTATAACTACGTCACCCCCTTTGAATTTTACTTTCAGGTACGGAAAGGTCAATGGTTCCGAAATTTCTACGAGAACTTGGTGCGACTTTGGTATGTCATTATTAAACAAAAAGCAAATATGTCGAAACCTGACTCGTCTGACTCACTACGCGTGGGTTGTGGGTTCTATCCCAGAGGTCGCAAGACACCCACCACCCACTGGAGGCATTCACATGCTAGTCGCACTACGCAGTGTGGAACGCAACAAAATTTTTGAACACTAGAATAAAACAATATATTCAAAGATTCCCAAGCTTATGCAATGCTAGCACATTCTCTGTTGGTAAGTTTGGCGGAGGGCGAAATCATTTCAAACTTACTAGGCTCTCCGTCGGACCTCATGGTCAAGTGGTTATGACGCTCGGATAAGAATCCAGAGGTCACGGGTTCAACTCCCGACGAGCGCAAATAAACTTTCTTTGATCAATATGTGCTATTTCACATTTAATCAATATAAAATTATGTAGAATATATTTGCGACACGTTCCAGAGTGGTGGGTACTCTAAGTATCGCCCTGGTGAAAGACCACCATTCAGAATCGAAACGTTGTTTGAAATGGCTTTAACTATGTTTGGTGACCAGATCTGAATAGCCAGGCACTTTCCAACCTTCCTCTTCCTCATCTCATTCCCGTTCATACTACTTTCAGCTTTACAACATCGTGGAAATTGTTTTTTGGCATACCATAGCACTGATTACTTTTGTTGTTTCTGTTTAAAAAATCTGTTTATTTTTTTAAATAAATATTTTTTTAAGAACTCTGCCTTTGTCTGAGTTAGGTAACTAAGATAGGTGATCTTTGTTAAGAAATTTTTCATATTTATCAATAATTAAAAACTGCAACTTATGTTATGTTTCCATTCTCGTGGTTAATTTAAACAATGCCTTTATTATTGCCCTGGTGAAAGACAATCATTATGAAATTCATCTTTGCTTCAAACCACTTTTGAATAAGCACTTAAACCTACGAAAAATCTAGAAATTTAATATCAGTTTGATGAAATACTTATCTATATTGTTTAGCGATTCAAAGCTAAGAGTTCCCACCCGGGCGTCGCGGGTCAATTCTTCTGCTTGTTAAGTCCTCCATCATTGCACAAGCAACATCTTCCGCTTATTATGATGGCAGTAGAAGGAATTTAAATATTGTGAGTTTCTTCGCATCCTGGGAATGTTTGTCTACCTTTTAAAATGGAGTTTCATTAAAAAACTTACGAGAAATGATGTAATTAAATACAGCCGGGGATATTTCACAAAATCAAGGCTTCGTCGACCTCCGTGGTCGAGTGGTAAGACGCTCGACTATGAATCCAGAGGTCGCGGGCTCAAACCCGGCGTGCGCAAATAAATTGTATTTACTTAATATGTGCCATAACACATTTAATTCATATAAAATAATATATAGTTTATTTGCGGCACGTTCCAGAGCGGTAGATACTTCAAGTATCGCCCTGGTGAAAGACCACCATTCAGAATCGAAACGTTACCTGAAATGGCTTTAGCCATCCTGACGGCCTCCATGGTCGAGTGGTAAGACGCTCGACGACGAACCCAAAGGTCGCGGGTTCATACCCGGCGTGCGCCAATAACTTTTATTTGATTAATATGTGTCATAACACATTTAATTCATATTAAAATAGTAAAAAAAAGTATATTTGCGGTACGTTCCAGAGTGGTAGATGCTCTGAGTATCGCCCTGTTAAAAGACCACCATTCAGAATCGAAACGTTGCTTTAAGTGGCTTTAGCTGTGTTTGGTGACCAGATCTGCATAGCCAGGTACTTTCCAACCTTCCTCTTCCCAATCTCCTTCCCCTGCTCACTACCTTCAGCCTCACAACATACCCTACTTGGGGATGCCATAGTCTCACTTGTTTTAGACGGTAGGGAGCACTGAGACTCTTGTGCGGTTTTCATTTTTTTTTTTTTAAGCCGTGTTCGGGCACCAGATTTAAATAGATAAGTAATTTCTTACCTTCCTCTTCATCATCTTCTTCTCCTCCTCACCATTTTCAGCCTCACAACATACTCCAATTAGAGATGCCATAGTCCCACTGGCTCCAGACGGTTATAAGAAGTTGGGACTCTTGAGATTTTTAACAAAAAAGTTGTTAGAAATGTCTTATGATGTAATTGAAGACAGCCGAGAATATTTCATAAAAATAACGCTGTAAAAATTACCCCCTATTATTATTATTATTTTGTTTTTTAAAAGAAATACAAACATTCCCGGGTTACGAATAACCTGACAATATTTTAAAAACTCCAATTGCCATCGTAATAAGCGGAAGATATTGCCTATGCAATGATGGAGAAATTAGCTAACAAAGGAATTGAACCCACGACGCCTAAATGGGAACCCGACGCGTTTGTCCACTCAGTTACTAACCGTTTGAAATATTATACGGTATTAAATACTTATTTCTGAAAGCTTTAATCTTTATGATGCTACATAGTTCAATATTCTGTTTTTTAATTGTCCCCTCATGACAACGACATCATCATGAGGATGGTATTATAGAGTTGAGCGTCCCGCGCTTCGAACACTGGCCTTGGCCCGAGCGACCGGTTGATGACGCTACCACTCGGCCACGGGACCGACTCCCACATGCGTTACAAACTTGTTGTCGAGCGAGGGATAGCTTTAAGTGGACGCAATTAAACAGACGCCTGAAAACTGCAAGATAGATGTACAGATGATAGCTTTACGGCGTTATCTTTCAAAGTGAGATACAATAGGACCCCCTCCAATCTTGCTGGTCTCCTGCTGTTTCCCTCTAGCTCCAAGTCATCGTACTTGTCAGTGGCGTGCACAGATCAGGATAGGCAGTAGGAAAAACAGCGGATTCATTGGTAATAAAGATAGGTACCAATATATGGAGAGAGATCTAAATATTTTTACCCAACCCATACAATTTTACGATAAACCATTTTCTCCGGGGTTTCACGTCGTAAGCCGCGAGAGAAAAAGAGACAAGACAAGTTGTCACATAATTCGCATCACTTTTAGGTATGTCAGCATGTTTTACGTCTCCCGCGTCTCCGGCGACTCCGCCCACTGTGTTTCGTTATGCGACATAACTCAATATATCAAGAAAAAAACATTTTAATATGTACGTTTTTAAACATTGCCAGATTTATCTGTAAATATACATACTTGAAGTAACAATATATGGAGGGAGAGCTAATTATTTTTACCCAACCTACACAAACTTGCGAAAAATCACTTTCTCTGGACTTTTACGGCGTACACCATGAGAAAGAAAGAGACAACACATTTCTTGGACCCCTTCTATATACTGTCGCAATGATCTTAAGGTCCTGGTTCACCGCGGGACTCCGCCCACATTTTGTATTATGCCACTAAACTTGACACAACTAAACGGTTTTTTAGGTTATATGCTATATTTTTGTTGAAAACAATACTGTGAAAAAGTGGTTATACGAATAAAAAAAACATTATGTCGATCTTTCGTCGAGTATGGTAAAAATCATCAAAAACTGACTACACTGCCTTGGATAGATACCACTCTAAATACTCTAAGGGTACGCTACGCATAGCACGGTTTCTACTGCGGCAGTATTTTTCAGGCACGAACAAGCAGTAATACAAAATAATAATAAAAAGCTCTACGTATCTACATACTAAATAATTTGTGTCGAGACCTTGGCATATGACGCTCTGTCATCTCTGCCTGAACTTTCAACCGCGTTATGTTTTTTTTTAAACGTATTTGTTTTCGTATTTATACATTATTAAAGATCAATATTTGATTCTTGCTTAAAGCTTGGGAAGATTACGTAAGTGGGCAACTATTTATTTTTTTGCCAAATCAACGCAGGGGTAAGACACAAACCCAAACATTAATTATTTATTTTATTTATTTTTGCAAAAACATTTTTACACTTATGCATTGCAAAAAAATGTAATCTTAATCATACAAAGACAAAATTAAAAATATACTAATAGCCAGTTCATGCTTTAACTTGTTATAAGTCATATGAAAAATATCCACATTTCCTGCGAGGCAGTTAATTAACCTAGTAAGTCTTCCCAGGGGCATCACCGTTGGTAAAAAATATACTTGTTATTATTTTTACATTAATTAAATGTGTTATGACACATACTAATTAAATAAAAGTTATCGGCGCACGCCGGGTTTGAACCCGCGACCTTTGGATTCGTAGTCGAGTGTCTTACCACTCGACCGCGCAGGCTGTGCCGGAGATGGAAAGGGGGAAGGTTGAGTACCTGGCTAGTCAGATCTGGTCACTAGTGTCTTACCACTCAACCACGCAGACTGTCCCGGAGATGGAAAAGGGAAAGGTTGAATACCTGCCTAGTCAGATTTGGTCAC
Source organism: Drusus annulatus (assembly GCA_022651775.1). NCBI lineage: Eukaryota > Metazoa > Arthropoda > Insecta > Trichoptera > Limnephilidae > Drusus > Drusus annulatus. The sequence goes on along the minus strand of JAGWCC010000421.1, from coordinate 334,353 downwards.
TAAACACGATAAAAGTAATTTCAGGAAACGCAACCTTTCGATTATGAATTGTGATCTTTAACCATACTGAGAGTGTCTACCACTGTGGAATCGTTACCTCGTTAATAATAATAATAAATAATAATAATAATAATATTTGGACGATTTGTATAGCGCCGTTTTTGTGAAAAATCACCTCAAGGGCGCTGTAATACTTGAATATTGATGTTTTTAAGTGCCAACACGTTAAGTGTCTTGATAATATTTTTACATACCGTGTAGACAAAATCTGTTTTTTTTTTACACCCTTAGCTTCTAGTAAATTGTTTTTTTTTTATTCTGTTGATGTACATGGCCTGTTCAAAAGAAAAGGTGAATTTCGAATTTTCGCGGGCAATGTACATTCGATTTTCAATTTTTTAAAATTATTTTGGTACACATATGTTTATTGTATGTTAGCATTATCAGCCATTTTGGATTAGTGGTTTGTTTTTGACAACTGGAAAGGTTAATCACGTCTTTTGTGTGTTCTTCGATGTTTTACTTTTGAAAATGACAACAACATGCCAGTTATGCTTTTTAGTTCATCACAATTTGTTCAAACGCTGAGGCGGGCCTGCAGCACGTAACGGAAGCTGTTTGAATAAAAAATAAAATTAAAAAACGGCGCTTATTATATAATTGTGGCGATGTAATTTAAAATTTAAACATTTTGTTTTGCGGAAGTTATAGGGAAGGAGAAGGGGTAGAGAATGGTTGAAAAGAGCCTGGCAATTATGTACGAGTACACAACTAGTTCATAAATATACTGAAATTCATTTTTGCAACATGTCTATTTTAACATATGGCTTTTCACCAGGGCAATATTGAAAGTATCGTGCATTCAAGAACGAAATTATTTTTTTATGTTACACAACTTTTTTATCGATTGTTCACTGTTTCAACCATACAAAAAGCGAGACACTTTCAAATTTCAAATCACTCCACGAATAGCATTCGTCCCGCTCTGCTGCACTAAACAACCTATTTGACTATCTCTCTTCATCTCAATGGGGGACAACTACAACACCGCATTATAAGAGGACTCTAATGGAAATTGTTGCAGTTTCTTGCTTGGGACATGGACTTGATATGATGTTATGGTGCTCGAATTGTTATATCACGATTTTTTGTACGTTTGACATTCATCTCGAATGGATTGCCCTAGTTTTGAGTCTGGGGATATTTTGTAGTGAGGCTAAACTGGACAATATTAGAAGTATACACGGTTGAAAATACGGGTTTAAGTGTTAACATTTTACATAACGTGTTTAACTATAAATAAAAACCATTTTATTACGCAAGAAATGGAAAAAGGTGATATGTTAAATGAAATGCAGAAAAGAGATTGTACGCGATTGAAACGGTGTTAGATTATTTAAGAAATTTAGTAATGCATACCGACAGTGTTTATGTGAAAGGTGTTAATCCCCATTTTTTCGCAAAGAGATTAAGGCTTTGGTGACAACGTAACGGCCATGCTGTTATACTCAAAACCTTTTTTTTAATATAGTGTATACCCTTAGAGCAATAATATACAAGAGGTATAGCTGTAGATCGATCTGTAGTCAGTTTTTACTAGCTTTTACCTTGAAGTAACTGACTCGGTTGGAAAAGGGCGTGGCTAAGACTGGGGCTACGGTATTTGTATATTCATTCACAGCACATGTCGACATAATGTTTTTGTTTATTCGTATAGCCACTTTTTCACAGTATTTTTATCAATAAAAATATAGCATATAAGCAAATAAACCGTTTAGTTGTGTCAAGTTTAGTGCCATAATAAAAAATGTGGGCGGAGTCCCGCGGTGGCGCAGTAGCTTAAGATCATTGCGTCACTACGTAAAAGCGGGGAATTAAATTTGTTGTCTCTTTCTCTCTTATGGTGTACGATGTAAAAACCCGGAGAAAGTGTTTTTTCGCATGTTTGTGTAGGTTGGGTAAAAATAATTAGCTATCCCTCCATATATTGTTACTTCAAGTGTATGCCACATCAGAGTCTCGACTGCTCTCGAGGGTCTAGAGCCAGTGAGACCATGGCATCCCCGATTGGGATATGCTGTGAGGCTGAAGGTAGTGGGGATGGGAAGGAGATGGGAAGAAGAAGGTTGAGAAGTGCTTGCCTATTCAGATCTGATCACTAAACACGGCTAAAGCCATTTCAAGCAACGTTTCGATTCTGAATGGTGGTCTTTCGCCAGTGCAATGCTTAGAGTCGTCCCCGATCGGGGTATTTTGTGAGGTTGAAGGTAGTGGGTAGGAAAAGGGGATGGGAAGAGCAAGGTTGAGAAGCACTTGGGTATCAGGTCTGATCACCAAACACGGCTAAAGCCATTTCAAGCAACGTTTCGATTCTTAATGGTGGTCTTTCACCAGGGCGATACTTAAGAGTATCTACCACTCTATTCCACTACCTTCAGCTTAGCAGAATACGCCAATTAGGGTTGTCTTAGTCCCACTGGCTCCAGACGAGACTCTCGTGCAGTATTCGCGTGTGCTATCCCCACATTTTAGCACGGTAACATGGTTTTAACGCACATACGCCTCATGGATCTCATTTATACAGCATTCAGTCTACTTTTGTCTTTCATCTACCAGTTCCATGCCCCTGTACTATTCATCAGGGTTGGTATAAGCACTCCATTGTGGACTGCTAGCTTCGCTTCTTTGAACATTTTTTTTATTTGCCCCAACAGCGTTCAGTCCTCTGCCAATGGAGTTTCCTGCATTCACCCTTCTTTCAATATCTTCATCAGCCTTTCCGTCTCTCTAAAACATACTGCCCAAATACACAAACTCATCCACTTGCTCCAAGTATTCATCATTCACAACTATATTTCACGCTGTTCTCGTACTCTCTCTTTCAAACACCATGGCTTTGAATTTCGTGTCAATGCTTGATTTTGTGTTCAGATTATTAAAAGAACAGAAAAAAAACACAACAACGAACGATCTCACACCGGCATTGCACGGTCGAGTGGTAAGACACCCGACTGCGAATCCAGAAGTCGCGGGTTCGAACCCGGCGTGCGCAAATATTTTTTATTTAATTAATATATGCTAAAACAAATTTCAATTGATATAAAACAATTTTAAGTACATTTGCGGCACGTTCCAGAGTGGTAGATACTCAAAGAAAGACCACCATTTTGAATTTAAATAATAATTGTTGATTTATATAGCGCCGTTTTCGTGACAGAAATATCATCCCAAGGGCGCTTTACAGCATAATTAACATAATATTACAACTAAGACTTAATATTAACTTATGTTTAATACTTATAACTAGTGACAAACAACTAACATATTAAAATTAGCACATATTAATAATGGTTGTTTCCCGTGCTGTCGGACCTAGGGTAGAAAAAAAATGGATTAAGTAATATTTAACTATATATATAAACTATGAATAGCACTCGGACTGAGTCATCAAAACTCTAGTGAAGCAAATTGACGTTATTGTGGGTGTGATAATTTTAAAAGGTGAGTCTTTAGTTTTACTCTGAACTCAGTTGAGCTGTCGATCTTTCGCAAATGTGAAGGGAGGTTATTCCAAGCTGTTAGGCCTGCTACGGCAAAAATTCGCTCTCCAAAATTTGTGAAATGGCTTTAGCCGTGTTTGGTGACCAGATCGGTATAGCTAGGTACTTCCGAACCTTCTCCTTCCTCATCTCCTTCCTCTCCCCACTACTTTCAGCTTCACAACATACCCCAATCGGAGATACCTTAGTCCCACTGGCTCTAATTAACTAACTAACCATCACGCCGTTTCCCCGCAGGGGTAGGCAGAGAGGACGGACCGCCATATAACTCTGTCTTGGCACACAATCCTTGCTTCATTTACATTCATACATCGTCTTATACATACTCTTCTGTTATTCTGACTCTTCACATGACCCGATTCAAGTATTTGATTTATTTGATCGTGCCATGTCTTTCTCGGGCGTCCTCGACTTCTTCTTCCATTCACTTTCGCATCATATATTCTTTTCACACTCCTTTCTTCGTTCATTCGCTCTACATGCCCAAACCATCTAAGCGTTTCTTTCTCGATCCTATTCATTACGCTCACATCAGCCTTGCATTCTTTCCGGATATCCACATTTTTGAGACTCTTGTGCGGTAATCACTCTAAAAAAAAAACCCAAACTAACAACAAAAGTAATGACTACTTAAGAGATGATTAATTAGTTTTTGGAACTACTCCACATTGAAAAAATGAGGTCGTTAACTCAAGCGCTAAAGTAAAAGCCGATTCTCACCATCTGTCACCGGTGCACCGCGTTACCCACATTCGGAGCCAAGGAGCTTAGACTCGGAAGCCTGTATCCAATCCACCGCCGGCTAACTGTTGTAGACACACAACACGGTAATTGTGTTTAAATACTGAGGTGGATTGGCCATTAAGTAATCCGGCCCTCTTTGTGTTGTTTTTATTTAGACTTTGGTCCAGAAGGGCAGGGCCGCATCTAGCATATGCACAGATAGAATGTGTCCTAGGGCGCATAATAATAATAATAAAAAAGTTTTTATTCCGGAAGGTATGCAGAAGTAGTCACATGCAATACCTTCTATATTTGATATTAATACATAGTAATAATAATATTAACAAATGAAAATGAACAGAAATTCATAAGAAAAAAATAAAAATAATACAAGTAAAAAATATTAATGGAGGATATTAGTATATATATATATATATATATATATATATATATATATAATATATATATATAATTAAAAAAAATTACGTGCTTCCATCCTTTGGAGATTATTACAGCCTCCATCAAGGCAAAAGAGTTTAAGCGACACTTTGGTCAAAAAGAGTCAAACATGCAGTTTTGATCAGTTTCTTTTTCTGCATCGAATGCTCTGACCCTCGTTTGATTCTGAAGACTTCTTAAAATGTATTTACCATTTTTTTTCTTCTTTTTTTTTTAAAAGTAAGACAAACATTCCCGGGTTACGAATAACCTGACAATATTTGAAAAACTCCTACTGCCATCATAATAAGCGGAAGATGTTGCTTGTGTTATGATGGAGGACTTAATTGGCAGAGGAATTGAACCCACGCCGCCCGGGTGGGAATCCGATACATGTTTATGATAATACACATGTTTTAGAGATAATATTCGCAAATCACGTTTATCGACCGTCAGTACGTGAACCATTTGTGCATTTTTCATAATACTATCAAACATATTTCTTGACGAAAATAGCATGCCAATAATGCTTACAATTGTAATATATACGTATTTATAATAATAGTAAAGTTTTATTCCGGAAGGTATGCAGGAGCAGTGCAATGCAATACCTTCCATAATTGATATCAATACATAGTAATTATAATATTAACAAATAAAAATGAACAGAAAAACATGAGAAAAAAAAAATAATACAAGTAAAAAATATTAATGGAGGATATTAGGCCTCATTTCTGCAAAACTCCATCAAGAGGGAGTCCATCCTGGCAGCGTTAAGATTGATGGGGCCAATAATTTACTCCAATGCGCTTCTATGCTTGAATTCGGGATCTGACGGGATTCCATGATGAGGTCATTTCTAAAGTTCTTAATCCTTTTCCGCATTCTTGCTAGCCTAGTTCTCATAAGGGCTGCAAATCCTGGAACTCACCCCTCGGTGAAAATACCGGAAACACTGCAGCGCCTGGGAAGACTGAACATCATGCGGTAGGCGTTGTTGTACTGGCCCGAAGCCTTTCCATGCTACTCTTCTTAAAATTGGTCCAGAGCTCGCACGTGTATAGGGTAGTACAGAACGCCAGGAAGAGTTTCTTTTTTACTGGTGGATTACAGAGCCGAAATCTTCTACTGAGCATGTTTAATTTTACACTGAGTACTCGCCTTATAAAAAGATGTAATATTATTAGGCTATCGAGGCTTTATTGTGAAAAACTGGTCATATATTTATGATTCAAAGTGTTTTCCATCGCCACTACTTTCTTCCATCTTTCGGGTAGCGTACGAATCCCGCGTTAAAAAAAACAGGTGGTCTTTTGAAGCGACCCACGAATCGATACAATTTTTTTTATTTCTTCAAAAGACTGGTGCTGGTGTCCAAATCGTGTTCCATTGATTGAAACAAGTGAAAGTCAGAGGGGAAAACGTTTGGAGAATACGGCAGTTGGGGTAGGACTTCTCGTTTTAACGTTTCTAAGTATGTTATGCATTGTCAATACGGTAACTTAATTTGAATCAAAGGGAATCGATAACGTCTTTTATAAGTATGTCTCGACCACATTCGCAACATGAGGTCGAGCATCGTCAATACAGTAACTTAATTTAAATCAAAGGGAATCGATAAGTCTTTTATAAGTATGTATTGACCACTTTCGCAACATGGGGTCGAGCATCGTCAATACAGTAACTTAATTTAAATCAAAGAAAATCGACAACGCCTTTCATAAGTATGTCTTGACCACTTTCGCAACATGGGGTCGAGCATCGTCAATACAGTAACTTAATATAAATCAAAGGGAATAGGTAACGCCTTTTATAAGTATGTCTTGACCACTTTCGCAACATGGGGTCGAGCATCGTCAATACAGTAACTTAATTTAAATCAAAGGGAATAGGTAACGCCTTTTATAAGTATGTTTTGACCACTTTTGCAATTTGGGGTCGAACATCGTCAATACAGTAACTTAATTTAAATCAAAGGGAATAGATAACACCTTTTGTAAGTATGTCTTGACCACTTTCGCAGCATGGAGTCGAGCATCGTCAATACAGTAACTTAGTTTAAATCAAAGGGAATCTATAACGCCTATATATTTTTTCCACTGTTTTAAGTCCGGCCCTACACATAGAGAACATCTCCAAGTTACAACGACGTACCATCAATCTGCATTATATTTAAAACTAGAATTCTCGCCTCATAAAACTAATTGAAGATATAATCTGGCATGTATTTCGAATGGGAAAATGGTAATGAGAGTAGCTCATCATCATCAGCTTTGATTGAGCCACTGTTGAATGAAGGCCTTCTCAAGATGTTGGCTTCTTACTGTTTCTACTGTTACGTGATTACAATTAATTCATTAAAGATAGTAACTGAACGTAATAATATTTTTTTTATATTAATAATTGAAATAATATCAATAATCTTCAACGTATATATGAAACAGAAAAAAAATAACAGTCGCGACCAAGACTCGAACTCGGATCCTCTAGTCTATCCGGGAGTAACGCTTCTCCCAATTGAGTCATCGAGACCTTATAAGAAACCGACATTTTTGATCGATCTCATTCTTAATTTGAAAATTATCAATATGTTTTTTTTTTTAAGTTTCTTCTGATTTGGCTGCCATATTTGTATGATAGAGTACAGGTAGAGTGATCAACAAAAAGCTCCCATCATCATTTAGGCATACCTTCTGTTATTAGTGTTGGTGTGATATTTTGATTTTATAAATCATTTTAATGGTGTATTGATATTGTTTAAAAATGTGTTCAAATATGTTTATTAAAAATGTCCAAATCCTATGTGCGCGGTAACTAATAGGCTATCCAACATCCTTTAATATATATCTTTGTCTCTTTTCATCGAGTCAGGATAAAGTCAACCGTCCTGACTACTCTGTTTCGCCAAGTTGCCTCTCCACGTATATTCTTACTCCTAGGTTTCATACGATTACTAGACAAAGAGTTGTTGGGCGTTAAGTGAATATGCACCGTATGCGTGCTTAGTGCAATTAAAATGATTAGATATAGGTCTACAAAGGAATTTAAAACATGATAACGTATCATTAGGAAATACACGGACACGCGACGAGTAATGCAAAAGGTGTAAGATTATCTGCAATGATAAAATTAAGCACGCGAAAATCAACGACGTACCGGCCATGCAACTTCTTAGTGAATTTCCGCTGAAAATTAGTCAGATAAATCATTTTTTCGAAGGAAGCAAAAACTTGGGGGTGTGACATTGTATATTAAATAAAACAATAAACTTTGTAAAACACCACTTTATTAGAGTTAATCACCAACCAGGTTTCGCTTTTCTCAAGCTTCTTCAGGGCTTTTACATCGACTAAACAACATTTACATACAGACAGGATATGTATAGGAAAGTGATGAAAGAGAGAGATACAAGACATAGTAGAGAGGGACACCATTACATATATGTATGTACATACATATATGTATGTATCATATATTCATATGTATTCCTAATGGTGTCCCTGTCTGTATGTACATGTTGTTTAGTTGATGTAAAAGTCCTGAAGAAGCTTGAGAAAAGCGAAACCTGGTTGGTGATTAACTCTAATAAAGTGGTGTTTTACAAAGTTTATTGTTTTATTTAATATACAGATAAATAATATTTATGTGGATAAAAATAACACTTATGAATAAATGACATTTTTAAATAAATAACATTTATAGATACAACTTTTATAAGAGTCCCAACTGCTCCCAAACTAAGTCAGTTAAACTGTGGCATCCTTAATTGGAGAATGTTGTGGGGCTTAAGGTAGTGTGGAGGGGAAGGAGATGAGGAAGAAGAAGGTTTGGAAGTACCTGGCTATTCAGATCTGGTCACCAAACACGGCAAAAGCTATTTCAAACAACGTTTTAATTCTGAATGGTGGTCTTTCACCAGGGCGATACATAGAGTAGCTACCACTCCGGAATGTGACGCGAATATACTTTATATTATTGTTGAATGAATTAAATGTGTTACGACACATATTAATTAAATAAAAATTATTTGTGTACGCCGGGTTTGAACCCGCGACATCTGGATTCGTAGTCGAGTGTCTTACCACTCGACAATGCAGGCTGTCGTAAAATGTATTTAAGTAAAACAAATAGATAAATAACTAATATTTTGATAAATAACGGTTTTTTTTAAATAACATACAGAAAATAACGTTTAAAAAATAACGTATTGAAAATAACGTTTAAAAAAAAACATGAATGATTAAAAAACGTTTAAAGTTAAAGAACACTGTGCTATATGCCATGTTTCATATGTCAAGTCTCTTAAATATAGTTTTTTTTTTTTTTTTTAATATTTATTTATATATTTTTTTAAGATAAACATTCCCTGGTTATAACCTGAAAATATTTGAAAAACTCCTGCTACCATCATAACAAGCGGAAGATGTTGCTTGTGCAATGATGGAGGACTTAGCCAGCAGAGGAATTGAACCCACGACGCCCGGGTGGGAATCTAACGCGTTTGTCCACTCATTTACTAACCGGTCATTACCGCATCACTGGGTATTTGGCTGTCTTCTTGTATGTGGGCCTCCTTTGCCATCAAGGAGGAATAATTTACGATCATATTGTTATGTTTGTCAGCTGATCGCAATTTACGCAAAAGCTGAAACGGACCGAGAATCGGCGTTCAGCGGTTACCAGTCAAACAACAACAAAAAAACAATAGTGACTATGCCAAATCTTTGAAGTAACAATATACGGAGAGAGAGCTAATTATTTTTACCAGACCTATACAGTTTTGGGATAACTCACCTTTTCCGGGTTTTTACATCGTACACCATGAGAAAGAAAGAGACAACGAAATCTCCCAAATTATCATACCGCTTTAAAGTATTGTTAGAATTTTTTTCGTGTTCCGCGTCTTCGTTCACTCCGCCCACACGTTTTGATACGCGAAATAAATTAACATAACTCAACGGTTTATAAGATTACACGCTATATTTTTGTTTATAACAATGCTGTGAAAAAGTGGTTATACGAATAAACAAAAACATTTTGTCAACATGTGCAATGAATGGATGTTTAAATACCCTAGCCGTAGTCCTAGCCACGCCCAGGTCTAGCCGAGTCCGGAAAAACTGATTACAGTAGCGCTCTCTCTTGTATATTTTTGCTCTGGGGTCAAATCTGACCAAGGTTTGAAAAATACCAACCTAAGTAAACAAAATGCATAATGGAAATAATTTCATCTGTCCGATCTCGGCGTGAGATTTGGCCAATTTGTATTTTAATGTAACTTGAGACGTACCGCTGTTATTAGGTTATGTTATAACAGTTAAAAAAGCATTATTCACTTCTGTTGAGATTACGGAAATAGTTGTAAATACGTAATAAGCTTTGCACTATCGACTGTATAAAGCCTTTTCCATTGTTTTAACTGATTTTGACGATTTGAATATATCTCTCTATTCTAAAGTTTTAATTCGTGGTAGAATTTCATCGTATTATCATGAACTTGAAGTAACAATATGTAAAGAGAGAGGTAATTATTTTTGCCCAACCTATACAGATTTGGGATAAATCACTTTCTCGCGGTTTTTACGTCGTACACCATGAGAAAGAAAGAGGCAACAAATTTTCCCGAATTATCACACCGCTTTAAAGTATTGTTAGAATCATAGAGTTGGTAGAGTAGTATCTATCCAAGGCAGTGAAGTCAGTTTTGGACTTATTTTGATGATTTTAACATGACTCGGCGCACCTGGGCGTGGCTAAGACTAAGGCTACGGTATTTATACATCCATTCATATCACATATCGACATAATGTTTTTGTGTATTCGTATAGCCACTTTTTCACAGTATTTTTATCAACAAAAATATAGCATATAACCTAAAAAACCGTTTAGTTGTGTCAAGTTTAGTGGCATAATAAAAAATGTGGGTAGAGTCCCGCCGTGAACCGGGACCTTAAGATCATTGCGACAGTATATAGAAGCGGTCCATGAAATTTGTTGTCTCTTTCTCTCTCATGGTGTACGACGTAAAAACTCGGAGAAAGTGATTTATTACATTTTCGGATGGGTTGGGTAAAACAAATTAGCTATTCCTCCATTAGATTCTCACTCCGAGGTTAGAATGTTCTTCGTGTCCCGCGTCTCTGTTGACTCCACCCACACGTTATGATACGCGAAATAAATTGACGACTTAACGGTTTATTAGGTTACATGTTATTTTAATTATTTTAACCATACTGTGAAAAAGTGCCTACACGAATAAACAAAAACATGTGCAATGAGCAGTTAACAATTGGCAATCAACGATTTCTCTCCGAATCGATTTCGCGACCTCCGGAGCCAGACTCATCGCCATTACCGCCGCGCCGCGAGTCTCGTTCGTCGGACAGTACCCACTTCCGCCTTCGGCCATTACGTAAGAATAATATTTTTAAGCGTTGGTCATGTTTGAATTAGTAATTACGAAATTAACAGTAAACCCGAGTGCGGAACTGACCGTGAAGCGAATCTGCGCATAACATCAGTCACGGTGCTTTATCGCCGCACATGTGCGCCGGGATGGCGGGCATCAGTCTAGGCGACTTGTGGCCGAACCGACTCTCATACCTAAATAGCCAGTGCCTCGGAGCAATAATATACAAGAGGGAGCGCTGCCGTAGTCAGTTTCGATGAGCTTTGCCGGAATCGGCTAGACCTGGGCGTGGCTGGGACTAGGGCTAGGGTATTTATACATTTATTCATTCGACGGCCTCCATGGTCGAGTGGTAAGACGCTCGACTACGAATCCAGCGGGTCGAGGGTTCAAACCCGGCGTGCGCCAATAACTTTTATTTTAATTAATATGTGTCATAACACATTTAATTCGTATGAAAATAATGTGAAGTACATTTGCGGCACGTTCCAGAGTGAAAGACCACCGTTTAGAATCGAAACGTTGCTTGAAATAGATTTAGCCATGTTTGGTGACCAGATCTGAATAGCCAGGTGCTCCCAACCTTCCTCTTCCCAATCTCCCCCTCCCCACTACCTTCAGCCCCACAACATACCCTATTTGGGTATGCCATAGTCTCACGGGTTCTAGACGGTTGGAAGCAGTTGAGACTCTTGTGCGGTATTCATATAAAAAATAAAAAAGCACATGTCGACATAATGCTTTTGTTCATTCGTAAAACCACTTTTCTAGAGTATTGTTATAAATAAAAACATAGTATATAACCTGAAAAACGTTTAGTTGTGTCAATTTATGTCGCATATCAAAACGTGTGGGCGGAGTCAAGACCACCGTTCAGAATCGAAACGTTGCTTTAAATGGATTTAGCCGTGTTTGGTGACCAGATCTGAATAGGCAGGTACTCCCAACCTTCCTCTTCCCAATCTCCTTCCCCCCCACAACCTTCAGCCTCACAACATACCCTATTTGGGGATGCCATAGTCTCACGGGTTCTAGACGATTGGGAGCAGTTGAGACGTGCGGAATTCATATCAAAAATAAAAAAGCACATGTCGACATAATGTTTTTGCTTATTCGTATAACCACTTTTCTACAGTATTGTTATAAACAAAAATATAGCATACAACCTCAAAAAACCGTTGAGTTATTTCAATTTATGTCGCATATCAAAACGTGTGGGCAGAGTCAACGGAGACGCGGGACACGAAGGGCACTCTTACAATACTTTAATGCGGTGTGATAATTTGAGATTTTTTGTTGTCTCTTTCTTTCTCATGGTGTACGACGTAAAAACCCGGAGAAAGTGATTTATCGCAAGTTTGTATAGGTTGGGTAAAAAGAATTAGCTCTCTCTCCATACATTGTTACTCCAAGGCCAGTACATACTGTTTAAAACTTTGAGTAACGATATAAGGAGGTAATATTTTAATTAGGCTAATATTTTTTCCCAACCTATACAAACTTGCAATAAATCACTTTCTCCGGTTTTTTACGGCGTATACCGTGAGAGAGAAAGAGAGAAGACAAGTCGTCACATAATATTGCAACACTGTATGTGAGGATGTTCTCCGTCCGCGCCAACTTAACATCATCGAGTCGAATAACTTACGTCAACGGATTTTGAGGTTATTTCCTATATTTGTGTTGATTAAAATACTTGCAGTGGTTATACAAATAAATCAAACATGATGGTGATATGTGCTATGCGTGAATGTTCAAATAAGACCAAACAAAGATTATAAAACATCACTTTTCAAAGGTATTTCAACAGTTTTAAATATGTTAGACCGAACTTTAGAATTTTCACACTTTTAATGATATAAAGACATAAAATGAACAAAAAGCTTCCATCATTATTTAGGCAAACCTTCTCTTATTAGTGTTCGTGTGATATTTTGACTTTATAAATCATTTTAATGGTGTATTGATATTGTCTTGTTTAATGTGTTTAGTAGTTCCGAATCTTCCCCTTCCTCATCTCCTTCCTCTCCCTACTACCTTTAGCCTCACAACATACCCCTTTTGGGGATGCCATAGTCTCACTATAGAACAGTTGAGACTCTTGTGCGGTATTCATGTAAAAATAAAAAAAGTATGTTTATTAAAAATGTTCGAATTCCATGTGGGCGGTCACTAATAGGCCATCCAACTTATTTTAACATATCTCTGTCTTTTTCTATCCGAGTTAATATAAAGTCAACAATACTGACTACAGTGTTTCGCAAAGGTACCTATTCAAATATATTCTTACTCCAAGGTTTTAAATCACCTCTTAATTGCTATTTGATAACCAAATCCGAGATTCTAACTAGAACCGTTAATTTTGTGTTTTTTGCTGTCGTTGTAACAAACTAGTATTCCATATTCATTAGGCCATATTCAAACGAGGCTAAAAAAGTAGCACGACGTCTTTTCTCTCCATTAAATTATTATTGTTCTACGACAGCCAGAGTGGTAGATACTCTAAGTATCGCCCTGGTGAAAGACCACCATTCACAATCGAAACATCGCTTGAAATGACTTTAGCCGTGTTTGGTGACCAGATCTGGATAGCCAAGTACTTCCCAACCTTCATCTTCCCCATCCCCCTTCCCTTGATACTACCTTCAACCTCACAACATACCCCCATTGGGGATGCCATAGTCTCATTGGTTCTAGACGGAGAGCCAGTGACACTATGGTATCCTCAATTTGGGGTGTGTTGCGAGGTTAAAGATAGTGGGGAGGGGAAGGAGATGGGGAAGAGGAAGGTTGGGAAGTACCTGGCTATTCATATCTGGCTATTCAACACGGCTAACGCCATTTTTAAGCAACTTTTCGATTCTGAATGGCGGTCTTTCACCAGGGCGATACTTAGAGTATCTACCACTTTAAATTATGTGGCGAGTAATGTGTTCCGGCGTTATATCCGCTCTGCCTACCCACTCAGTTGTGGAGATCAATATAGACAGCAACGTAGAACATAATACGGGAATCATTTTATAACCATGTTGTAACATACATATTACTGCATCAGGAATGCATTTATACTGGGGCGACCATGCGCCATCGTTTGGTGGTACGAAATGTTTGATTATTTTCAAAAGTTAACTAGAAAAATAATATTCTTTCTCTCTGTCATTTATACAAAGAGGATTTTTGTCGTTGTTTTTTATGTATTTATTTATTTTTATTACTTGAACATCAAAGCTTACAAAGTATCTCATCGTAATTCATATTATTTTTGACTTAATAATATATAACTTTTATACTACTTGACATTACTAATTTGTTTTAAATGGTTCTTACGGGCTATTTTGAATTTTAAATAAAAGTAACTTTGTTTTGACACCACTTTATTATACACATATACCAACCGGTTTCAGCTCTACCTGAACCTTCTTCAGGGTTGAACAAATATGTTCAGGTAGAGCCGAAACCGGTTGGTATATGTATGTAATAAAGTGGTGTCAAAACAAAGTTACTTTTATTTTAAATTTAATTATGTCTCACCACAAAGTGAGCGCTTCATGTCAATGTTTATTTTGAATTTATTAAATGGCATAGGTTTCCGGCAGCGCATTATAACATTTCATCCCTTTATAAAGTAAGCTGTTTTGTGTATTGGTTTTTTTTATATATTTATTAAGGCTGAAGGTGATGGAAAGGGAAAGGAGATGAGGAAAAGGAAGATTGGGAAATACCTGGATATTCAGATCTGATCACCAAACACAGTTAAAGCCATTTCAAGAAACCTTTCCATTCTAAATAGTGGCGCACATGGGGAGAATTCTTCAACATAACGGACAGCTGGTGATGGTGATATAATTAACTAGGTTAGGTTATGAAAGTTTGTGTCAACTTTAAAAGGCAACAAACCCCCGTTGGAGACACTCCAAAACTTCTGAAGGTATCTCAAAACTCGGCCCTTAAAAATCAAGACTCTAGCCGAAAGCTACACAGGTAGTATTTTAATATTTACTGATGTCGCAGACTGTAAAAGGGTTTATTTTTTTGGATTAAGTCCGACGAAGAAAATTAAATATATGATGCGAATGATGATAGAATATATGATGCGAAAGTGAATGGAAGAAGAAGTCGAGGACGCCCGAGAAAGACATGGCACGATCAAGTAAATCAAATACTTGAATCGGGTCGTGTGAAGAGTCAGAATAACAGAAGAGTATGTATGAGACGATGTATGAATGTAAATGAAGCAAGAAGTGTGTGCCAAGACAGAGTTGTATGGCGGTCCGTCCTCTCTGCCTACCCTTGCGGGGAAACGGCGTGATGGTTAGTTAGTTAGTTAAGAAAATTAAAAAGAATATTTTCTTTATAATGAGGTAATAAAGTTTTCAAAATTTATATAAAATTTATTTTTGATTGTGATTTTCGAAAAAAGATGAACAATCACAAAAAAAACATGCGTCTTTCTTAAATGTAAATACATTTTACAAGCAGTGTTTTTTTTAATATATTTTATATAGTGAATACCGCACATGAGCTCCAACTGCTTCCAACCGTCTAGAGCCAGTGAGACTATGGCATTCCTAATTGGGGTGTGTTGTGAGGCTGAAGGTAGAGGGAAGGGGAAGGAGATGTAGAAGAGGAAGGTTAGGAAGTACCTGGCTATTCATATCTGGTCACCAAACACTGCTAAAGCCATTTCAAGCAACGTTTTGATTCTGAATGGTGGTCTTTCAGCAGGGTGATACTTAGATAATCTACTAATTTATTATTTTAAATTAATTAAATGTGTTATGACACATATTAATTAAATAAAAGTTTTTGGCGCACGCCGGGTTTGAACCCGCGACCTTTGGATTCGTAGTCGATCGTCTTACCAATCGACCGCGCCGGCCGTCAGTGTACCTAATAAAAAAATGAAAAAAAATTCAGCTTTTCAGCAAAAAATTTTTTTTTTTACAATTCCATTACATGTTTTTTCTTCTATCTCTTCACATAATGCCCACATCTCCCGCAAAAGCTGTCCACCCTATATGCACACATTACACGCTGTATACCTATGGGTATACCAGCTCCTTATGAATGCACTCTTGATGCCTGGCTGAATGCACGTAGGTACTACTGCAATGCAGATAGAACCGGTCCCGGGCCCGAGCCCTGAGGCGCGCCGCAAAGGGCTAGGCCAGTGTATAGAATGTATAGCCACTTGGACCACTCGGCCAACTAGAAGTGTTGCCTGCACCTGCAAGTGGGATGGGCAGGTCCTGTGATAGCTTTTATGTGCATTAGAATGTACCTGAATGGTACTTAATGCTGTTGAATGTATTTATTTACAAGCTGTGAAGGAAAATGGAATAGATAAATGTTTCAGAAAAGTTATTTTTTGTTCAGATCTTGCACAAAGTCATTTTATGGCTAATCTAAGTGGGTGATCCAAAGCTGGTTGCACTATAGAGTAGCTAGAGTTATGGGGTGGTAGAAACCGTGCAGAAAGCTCTAATCATAATGATTTCATACTGACTATTGATTGATTGAATATTGGTATTTATCAAAATAAGTTCTATAATCTTGAAGGACATGGAGAGGTCCCTAACATATTTGAACACATTAAACAAAACAATATAAATACACAGTTAAAATGATTTATAAAGTCAAAATATCACACAAACACCAAAAACAGAAAATTTGCCTAAATAATGATGAAAGCTTTTGTTGATTTTATGCCTTTATATTTGACGGCCTCCATGGTCGAGTGGTAAGACGCTCGACGGGTTCAAATCCGGCGTGCGCCAATAACTTTTATTTAATTAATATGTGTCATAACACATTTAATTCATATTGACACGATAAAAAGTATATTTGCGGCACGTACCAGAGTGGTAGATACTCCAAGTATCGCCCTGGTGAAAGACCACCATTCAGAATTGAAACGTTGCTTGAAATGGCTTGAGCCGTATTTGGTGACCAGATCTGAATAGCCAGATACTTCCCAACCTTCCTCTTCTCAATCTCCTTCCCCTCCCTACTACCTTCAGCCTCACAACATACCCTATTTGGGGATGGCATAGTCTCACTGACTCTAGACGGTTGGGAGCAGTTGAGACTCTTGTGCGGTATTCATTTAAAAAAAATATATTTAAAAAAATAAAAACGTGAAAATTCTTAAGTTCGGTAAAAATATTCAAGCTGTTGAAACCCCTCTGAAAAGCGATGTTTTATAATCTTTGTTTGGTTTAATTTCAACATTCACGCATAGTACATATCACCATCATGTTTGATTTATTTGTATTACCACTGCAAGTTTTTTAATCAACACAAATATAGGAAATAACCTCAAAATCCGTCGACGTAAGTTATGCGACTCAATGATGTAAAGATAGCGCGGACGGAGAAAATTCTTACATACTTAGAAGTGTTGCAATATTATGTGACAACTTGTCTTATCTCTTTCTCTCTCACGGTTTACGTCGTAAAAACCCGGAGAAAGTGATTTATCTCAAATTTGTACAGGTTGGGTAAAAATATTTAGCTCTCTCTCCATATATATTCTTATTTTAAGGTTATCAATTCGTTTAGTATTAACACGCAGATTTACTTAAGTAACATCAGTATTTTAAGAGATGTTAGCTCACACAGTGTTTACTATGTTATAACTAACGCCGGTAAAAACTCGTATTTTCTGAAGCCAGTACCACTTTACAGTTCTCTATAAGGTTGCACTAAGGAAAGTGGTTGATTCCTTGAAAAGCTGACATCATCGCGTGGAACTGGTACCAAAGCGATGTTGTATAATACAAACATCGGTGTGAGATGATGGTTGGAGATCTGATGATTTCGTTGCCTCTAGATTTGATTTTCAATCTTAAAGGTAATATCGTCAGCGGAAAGGAAAAAAGGGTTGTTGCGCAATTTTGGGAAATTTACACCAGAGAACTTTAAAGTTTTTTTTTTGTTTTACAATAAAATTCACAAGTCAGGGTAACTCAATGCAAGAGCATTGAGAAAGAACTGAGTTACCTGAAGATACAAAAAGCTTTAAAAAGTTCCAAACTTAAGTTTGTTAGTCTGTAGTCAGATAGCGTGTTAGTCTGTGAGTCTGTTAGTTTATTAGTCTTTTAGTCTGTTAGTCTGTTAGTCTGTTAGTCTGTTAGTCTGTTAGTCTGTTAGTCTGTTAGTCTGTTAGTCTGTTAGTCTGTTAGTCTGTTAGTCTGTTAGTCTGTTAGTCTGTTAGTCTGTTAGTCTGTTAGTCTGTTAGTCTGTTAGTCTGTTAGTCTGTTAGTCTGTTAGTCTGTTAGTCTGTTAGTCTGTTAGTCTGTTAGTCTGTTAGTCTGTTAGTCTGTTAGTCTGTTAGTCTGTTAGTCTGTTAGTCTGTTAGTCTGTTAGTCTGTTAGTCTGTTAGTCTGTTAGTCTGTTAGTCTGTTAGTCTGTTAGTCTGTTAGTCTGTTAGTCTGTTAGTCTGTTAGTCTGTTAGTCTGTTAGTCTGTTAGTCTGTTAGTCTGTTAGTCTGTTAGTCTGTTAGTCTGTTAGTCTGTTAGTCTGTTAGTCTGTTAGTCTGTTAGTCTGTTAGTCTGTTAGTCTGTTAGTCTGTTAGTCTGTTAGTCTGTTAGTCTGTTAGTCTGTTAGTCTGTTAGTCTGTTAGTCTGTTAGTCTGTTAGTCTGTTAGTCTGTTAGTCTGTTAGTCTGTTAGTCTGTTAGTCTGTTAGTCTGTTAGTCTGTTAGTCTGTTAGTCTGTTAGTCTGTTAGTCAGTTAGCGTGTTAGTCTGTGAGTCCGTTAGTCTGTTAGTTTATTATTCTGTTAGTCTGTCAGTTTGCTATTCTGTTAGTCTGTTAGTCTTTTAGTCTGTAAGTCTGTTAGTCTGTTGGTCTGTTAGTCTGTTAGTTTGTTAGTCTGTTAGTCTGTTAGTATGTTAGTATGTTGGTTTGTTCGTCAATTAGTTTGTTAGTTTTTTGGTCTGTTGGTCTGTTAGTCTGTTAGTATGTTAGTCTGTTAGTCTGTTAGTCAGTTAATCTGTTAGTATGTTGGTTTGTTCGTCAATTAGTCTTTTAGTTTGTTAGTTTTTTTTTAAATTTTACAGTTTGTCATCTTATTAGTTTGTAAGTTTGTTAGTTTGTTAATCTGTTAGTTTGCTATTCTGTTAATTTATTAATCTGTTTGTTTGTTAGTTCATTTGTTGGTTAGTTTTGTAAGGTGGTTTGTCTGTTAATTAGTTGGTATTATGTATTTGTTGTATTTAAATCGACTGATTCTAACAACATACTCGGATATGCAAGAACTGTTTAAAGCTGCCATAATATGTATTATATCAAAAAAATGATCACTTTCTTCTCCCCCCCACCTTCCTTCTCACACCGCTACCTCCAGCCCTACAAGATACCCCAATTGCAAATGACATAGTTTCACTGGTTCCAGACGGTTGTGAGCAGTTGGGACTCTTGTGCAGTATTTAAAACTGCACTCTACTTAAAGATAATAATGTGAAATGTCAGTTCACTGGCTCAGTAGTTCAATCGCCGGCATATTTCATATGAGAAAAATCCTCTCCTCGAGCGTGAGAAATTCCATGTTTTACAGTAAATCAATAAAACTGTAATAGGCACACATAGAACAGTGGGCGGAATCCACACAATGGCATTGTGCCCTGAGGCTGGCTGCGGAATCATACCGAATCGTACTGTTTAGTTTAGCATACGGTTAGGAGAAGAACTTGCATTAAACTTTTTCGAAGAAAATAATATTCCAACTCTTGACATGGCCCAACTCAAGTATGTGATTCACTTGATCGTGCGATGTCTTCCTCGGGCATCCCCGATATCTTCTTCCATTCACTTTAACGTCACATATTCTTTTCATACTCCTTTCTTCGTTCATTCGCTCTACATGGCCAAACCATCCCATCTAAACCTTGAATTCTTTCCGGATATCTACATTTTTAACACGGTCATACGTGGTTTAACTGCACATACGCCTCGAAGAAAATGTCCAAACAAGCGAAGCTAGCAGTCCACAATGGAGTGCTTATACCAACCCTGATGTATGGCAGTGCGCCAACAGCGTTCGGTCTTCCATAGCAGAAGAGTATGTATGAGACCATGTATGATGTGAATAAAGCAATGAGTGTGTGTCAAGACAGAGTTGTATGGCGGTCCGTCTTCTCTGGCTGCCACTGCGGGTAATCAGAGTGATTGTTTAAAAAACAAATAAAATAATCAAAATATTTAGATAATTTACACAGTCCCGTTTTTTTGTGAAAAATCACCCCCAAGGGCACTGTACCAATCTCAATTAAACCTTTAGCTAAGTGTGTAATAACCTTAGAGCAATAATATACAAGAGGTAACGCTGTAGATCAATCTGTAGTCAGTTTTTACTAGGTTTTACTGACTCGGTTGGACCTGGGCGTGGCTAAGACTAAGGTTACGGTATTTATACATCCATTCATAGCACATGTCGACACAATGTTTTTGTTTATTCGTATAACCACTTTTTCGCAGTACTGTTATGAAAATAAATATACCATATAACCTAAAAAACCGTTGAGTTATGTTCAGTTTAGTTGCACATCAAAGCGTGTGGGCGGAGTCCCGGGAGACGCACGAGCCAAGAACATAGTTACAATACTTTGAAGCGGTGTGAAATTATGCCAAAATTTTGTTGTCTCTTTCTCTCTCACGGTGTACGACGTGAAAACCCGGAGAAAGTAATTTATCACAAATTTGTTTAGGTTGGGTAAAATGAATTAGCTCTCTCTCCATACATATTCTTACTCCGAGGTAATAACCGAAGATGAAAAGTATCTATTTTTTAAAGCAAATAATATGAAGACAGTTAACATGTTGGTATTTAAAAAACATCAATATTCAAGTATTATAAATAAAATATTCTAAAAATGCACAAAACAGTGATCATACATGAATATCCAGGCCATACTGACCAAAACTTTTTTTTTCTGTTTTTCTTTCCACTCTTTCATTTCGTCTACCAACGTATCCCAATATTGGCGCTATCATCACATTTGACGGCCTCAGTAGTCGAGTGGTAAGACGCTCAACTACGAATCCAGAGGTCGCGGATTAAAATCCCAATACGTGTCATAACACATTTAATTCATATAAAATAATATATAGTATATTTGCGGCACGTTCCAGAGTGGTATATACTCTAAGTATCTCCCTGGTGAAAAACCACCATTCAGAATTGAAACGTTGCTTGAAATGGTGGCCAGATCCGAATAGTCAGGTACTTCCCGACCTTCTTCTTCCTCTTCCCCATCTCCCTCCTCTTCTTACTACCTTCAGCCTCACAACATACCTCAATTGAGAATGCCACAGTCTCACTGGCTCTAGACGGTTGGGACCAGTTGGGAATCTCCTAAAGTGTTCATAAAAATAAAAATAACATTATTTAAAAGTACTCATTTTTTAATTTGTCATAAACGCTAGAGTTAGTCGTTTCATTTGATTTTATGCCTCTCTGTATAGTATAACGTATATGTTATGTGTCTAATGCCTATAATATAAAGCCTGATGTATAATTTATACAATATAAAGTCTAATGTCTACTGTCTATAAAGTGACCTAGATATCGCCCATTGTCTGATGACATGAGAAACATGTCCACTGTACTAAATTATAGAGTCATAATCTGATGTTAAAGACATTGTATTTACAGTATACAGGGTGTATCAGAACGAACTCGATAGGCTTTTATCAACAATTCACGATCTAATTAGAACTTTTGAATTTTTTTATATAGCCACTTAGGTAAGTAACCGCTCACCCCCTGCCCCGACCCCTGAGACTAAAACACAATCCACGGTTTTCACTCTAAACAAGCTTAGGATCGCTGGCTTAAGTCTTTCGGATACATCCTGATACACCCTGTATTGTGCAGTTGTTTGCAGTTCACATAGACACACAGGCTGGTCGAAAAGTCATCAGAAAATACTATCACCAAATTGTTTTTAAATTGTCTGCTTCAAAAATATATATAACACGTTAAAATCAATTAGGGATGGTTGATATCGAAAATTGGGTGTCACTGCGGTTCCCGTTACTGGTGACTGGCGATGAACCGGTTATTTACCCAGTTTATTTTTGGAACCGGTTCCTGGTGCCAGAAAAGTTTTACGAAGCACATTTTTTATATTAGATGGGGGGGTGCTAGCGATATTCTGGGAACAAAAAGCACTGAAATTGTGAAAAATACTATTCCCTGGAACTGTGGAACCGGTTCCTCGTTTCTCGCCAAATACTGGTTTTCGAGGAATTTCTCGCCAAAAAGAACCGCACCTTTTCGGCGAAAACCATTACACGGATATTAAATTTGCCATTTTTATTTGCAAAAATAGGAACCGGTTACAAAAATAACCGGTTCCTCTGAGAATGAATATCGACGGTTCCAGTGACCGGCTTGGAACCGGGACAAGAATATCGACCATCTCTGAAAATAATAACTCTTGGTAATAATCGTAAAACCAGAAATGGCATTTTGCGAATGATGGAAATTCTATTAGACCTATGATTATGTGCTCGTATCTTTGGTGAACATGAAACATAGACCTAATAAAGAGTTGAGCATAAAATAATGACCGTTTCGCCTTGTACCTACGTTCATAAATGTGAAGTCACGCATCGTAAAGTGGATAAACATTACATACGCCATGCTAACGTTTTATTCTATTAATTGTGCAACTGCCCCCTGTCTGATATATCTGCATATTATATTACTGGATTCTCCTACTGGACAAAGGCGTGCCGTACATAGTGACTAGTGTTGGGGAAAACTTCAATGTTTTGTAAATGTTTCACAAATTGCTAGTTCTTTAAAATTAACCCTTCGCAAAAAAGAGTTATCTCGTTTTTTGTTCCGTTCTTTTTGAAACCGGTTCCTTGATATTCCTCGCCAAAACGAAAGTACTAGTCGGTAGAGATTTCAAAACGAAAAGAACTGGAACTGGTTCCTCGCCAAAACAAAGAGATTTTAAAACGAAAAGAACTCCCAAAAAATATGTTTAGATCGAAGTACTTTGAAGTCGAACTTCGATTGAAGTACTTTTTTATAGGTTTTGAAGTTCAACTTCACAACTAAACTGCTGCAAATTGAAGTAGTTCTTTGTAATCTGACTTCCATTGAAGTATTTTTTCAATGAAATGAAATGAATGAAGTTTGAACTGCCGAAAAATGAAATAATTCACTCGGAGCACTCAGAACGCTAAAATGAACTACCAACTTCAATTGAAGTATTTGTTCAATGAACAATGAATGAAGTAGGAACTGCTGCCAAAAGAAGTAGTTCTTTCAGAGCTAATATTGAAGTATCAATTGAAATAGAACGTTTGCTTGCCACAAATGTGCTTTTTACTGGTTTAAAAAAAAAACTAAAAACAGTATTTCAATTAATTGCATAATTACTTACACTTTAATGTTTCTGCATACGCTTACTGGCCAGAGGCGTGCCATTCATAGTAAAATACATTTAAATATAACGGCGTCCGTGGTCGAGTGGTAAGACGCTCGACTGTGAATCCAGAGGTCGCGGATTCAAACGGGGCGTGCGCCAATAACTTTTATTTAATTAATATAGTTCAAACCACATTTAATTCATACAAAAATATTAAAAGTATATTTGCGGCACGTCCCAGAGTGATAGATACTCTTAAGTATCGCCCTGGTGAAAGACCACCATTCAGAATCAAAACGTTGCTTGAAATGGCTTTAGCCGTGTTTGGTAATCAGATCTGAATAGCCAAGTAATTCCCAACCTGCCTCTTCCCAATCTCCTTCCCCTCCAACTACCTTCAGCCTCACAACATACCCTATTTGGGGATGCCATAGTCTCACTGGCTCTGGACGGTTGGGAGCAGCTGAGACTCTTGTGCGGTATTCGTATAAAAAAAATTAAAAATGTGTCATAACACACATTCCAGCGCGGTAGATACTTTGAGTATCGCCCTGGTGAAAGACCACCATTCAGAATTGAAACGCTGCTTGAAATGGCTTTAGCTGTGTTTGGTGACCAGATCTGAATAGCGAGGTACTTTCCAACATTCTTCTTCCCTATAAATACTATATGGTACATCAGCTGCACATTCCGGTGCGGTAATAATAATAATAATAATATTTGGACGATTTGTATAGCGCCGTTTTTGTGAAAAATCACCTCAAGCTCGCTGTACAGATCTTACTTTCTATCATTACATATTAATTCCTAGTTTAGATAAGAAAATATACAGGAACATACTTACCTGGCAGGTCCCATCAGATAGACACAATTATTAACTTAAAATTATGATTATTATTATTATTATTATTATTAGTAGATACTTTAAGTATCGCCTTGGTGAAAGACCACCATTTAAAATCTAAACGTTTTTTTAAGTGGCTTTACCCGTGTTTGGTGACCAGATCTGGATAGCCAGTTACTTCCCAACTTTTATCTTCTACGTCACCTTCCCCTTTGCCACTACCTTCAGCCTCACAACATAACCTAATTAAGGATGACATAGTCTCACTTGCTCTAGACGGTTGGGAGCAATTGGGTAATACCTTCTAAGGTTTGTGAGTTTTAAGTTTTAATTTTTCAAATACAGAAAAGAGTCAGACAATAAAAAAGTAGATCGTTAAACGATAGGCATTAAAAGCTGAAATGCCACGGCACGCCACTGGTTTAAATAATATGGTAAAATGTGGTTAATCAAGCTCAGCGCTTGGGAAATGTTACAGCCATGTTACGGCCATGCTTTATCGGCTATTGTGCATTCACGATGGCACACATACCTCACAACTACCAGCCAACAGCTACCACACTGACTTGTGAACCGGTGATACTAGTTTCCTGACTATGAGCGGAAAATAAAACCCTTTCTCCCACAAAAAAAAAAAAACTCTGAAACGGTGAGCTCTGGCAATATGAAATTTACACAGATTTTTTTTTTTATATTAACGCAACTGTTTTCAGTTCGCTGCGTAGTTTCTATCATGAGCTGTGGAGCTTTGAAATATTAGTTTAACCGTCCTTAAACTAAAACAAGACGCCATATTGTTTTGTCATAATCTTGGAGAAACAATGTATGGAGAGAGAGCTAATTATTTTTACCCAACCGATACAAACTTGCGATAAATCACTTTCTCCGGGTTTTTACGTCGTACACCATGAGAGAGAAAGAGACAACAAATATAATACTCCGCTTCTACGTACTGTCACAATGATATTGGGCTCCTGGGTCACAGCGGGACTCCGCCCACATTTTTTACTATGCCACTAAACTTGACACAACTAAACGGTTTTTTAGGTTAGATGCTATATTTTTGTTGATATCAATACTGTGAAAAAGTGGCTTTACGAATAAACAAAAACATTATGTCGATATTTGATATGAATGGATGTATAAATACCCTAGCCTTGGTCTTAGCCACGTCCAGGTCCGCCGAGTCAGGTAAAACTCATCAAAAACTGACTACACTGCCTTGTATTAATACCACTCTACATACGCTAAGGTCATAATGTTCAAAAAGAAAAAAGATTGTTGACACTCTGTAGTAAAGCTGGAATAATGTGTTAAATTTAAATAAAATTTTCTTGCAGACGTCAGCGCTCCACGCGGCGATTGATTGGATTATATACGACAGACATTTAACGGTATTAATACTATAAATCTAGTAATTAATTTAACTTGATATTTAATCGTCTAAATATTTAGTTCACTTGGAATATAAAAGATGGCAGCACTTTTTTGTAGCTAGCGCTTACATGCTTCTTTAGCGAGTGTGTACGGCAGACGTTTTACCGTATTAATATTATCAGATTAGATAGATTTATCAGTGGCCAAGTTGCAAAGAATACTGTAGATTCTTACTTTAAACAAGAAAAGAACGATATTTTTTCTTCCACAAAAAAAAAAATCAATAAAAATTTGTTGTGGGTGAATTCGTGTGCCAGAATTGAGCTCAAATTTGCCTTATTTCTGGTTTACCCTTATAGTTAAGAAAACTGCACCTTTTTAAAATTGGAATGAAGGTTTCTTTTACAGTATATAATTTGCTGAAGTTTGCTGGACCACTTTTATGACGTAATATATTTTGGCTCAGTTCAATACTTGGGGAAGTGGGTGGGAATTTCACCCAGTACCATCTTTTCTTGAGATTTTTAATCCAGTAGGTGATTAAAAATAGTATTAAAGATACAGGTGATGTACTTTGAACACAACAGCACATCATATTTATCATTTAAAATAAGATAAAATGATTCATAAATATGGACTAACTTCAAATTCTATATAAAACGTATGAGGGTACCCGGGTACCCTTTCAGTCATCAGAAGGTGTAAGTTTAACTCAAGCGTTTTCCGTTCAAATACCACCCTCCACATATCCAACGGTCTTATAGAAACAATATATGGAGAGAGAGCTAATTCTTTTTACCCAACCTATACAGATTTGGGATAAATCACTTTCTCTGGGTGAGAGAGAAAGAGACAACAAAAATAACACACCGCTTTTATGTACTGTAAGGATGATCTTGGTCTCCCGCGTCTCCAGGGACTCCACCTACATGTTTTCATATGCAACTAAACTCGACACAACCAAACGGTTTTTTAGGTGATATTCTATATTTTTGTTGAAAACAATTCTGTGAAAAAGTGGTTATACGAATAAACAAAAACATTTTGTTGACAAGTGCTATGAATGGATGTATAAATACCCAAGCCCTAGTCCTAGCCACGCCCAGATCTGCCGAGTCCGGCAAATATCATCAAAAACTGACTACACTGCCTTGGATAGGTACCACTCAATGTACTCTAAGCCAACGGTTTTGTTTAATTATTCATTTTCTCTATTGTGGAGAACTCAGGAAGTTTCAGCCGGTTAGACTTACTGGAAAATTAAAAAAAACTGTTTTGAAAACCGAAAAGGGTACCCGGGTACCCTTTCAGTCACATAAAGGTTAAATTAAACAAAAAACAAACATTTTAAAATATCGCATTTGTTTCTTGATCAGATAATCAACTACGCTAACCTTTCTGAGGTCTAGGAGTCGGGAGGTTTTGTGCTAATTATTGGCGATCAGTTTTCTTTCAAATCGGTATTGATCACACTTCTAGGAATTTTCTGTGCGGTGCCTGCGTCGTGCAGTCAGGTTTTTGCTTTATGGCGAATTTTACGACGGATACATTTCTATGGTTGCTCTTAAAACGATTTGTAATTATTAACAAAATCATACAAATAAAACGGTAAACAACGCTTTACGAGACGGCGATCTCCGTTAACGTTAAAGTTAAATCATCATTAATAATATAATAGTTATAATCAAAGCAATCAATCTAACACCTTTTCATTTGTCTACTAGAGAAAATCTGTAAACTAGAAATGGCAACATTTATAATTCACTGTGGTAAAATCTCACTCCCGCAACTACGGCATTGTGTGTATCGGTGCATATTTACACACATTCGACAGTGGTGTCCTTTTGAAACGTCAGTAAGAAACAGCATTTAGTCTTGTTTACGTCTGCCCCTTGTTTTGGATATGGCAATATTTATAATTCGTTTTGGTAAAATCTCACTCCCGCAACGACAAAATTGTGTGTATCGGTGCGTATGTACACACATTCGACAGTGGTGTTCTTGTGAAACGTCAGTGAGAAACAGCATTTAGTCTTGTCGACGCCTGCCCCTTGTTTTTGACATGGCATCATTTATAATTCATTTTAGTAAATTCTCACTCCTGCAACGATAGCATTGTGTGTATCGGTGCATATGTACACACCTTCGACAGTGGTGTCCTTGCGAAACGTCAGTGAGAAACAGCATTGAGTCTTGTTTACGCTTGCCCCTTGTTTTAGGCATGGCAACATTTATAATTCATTTTAGTAAAATCTCACTCCCGCAACGACAAAATTGTGTGTATCGGTGCATATGTACACAAATTCGACAGTGGCGTCCTTGCAAAACGTCAGTGAGAAACAGCATTGAGTCTTGTTTACGCTTGCCCCTTGTTTTAGCACGAAAGGAACAGCAAGTCAACACGTTTGAAAATGCAATAATAAACTTGAATATTCGCAAAATTCGAAAAAAAATAAAAATTACGTTTTTTGAGTCTAATGACAAGTTTGAAACATGCTGTATGCAAGCAATGCATCTGTATTTGTACTGTGCTCGGGTCAACTCTGTTTGCTATACCCTTGGAGAAACAATGCATGGAGAGAGAGCTAATTCTTTTTACCCAACTTATACAAACTTGCGACAAATCACTTTCTCCGGGTTTTTACGTCGTACACCATGAGAGAGAAAGAGAAAACAAAAATAACACATCGCTTTTATGTACTGTAAGGATGATCTTGGTCTCCCACGTCTCCGGGGACTCCGCCCACATGTTTTGAAATGCGACTAAATTGGACACAACTAAACGGTTTTTTAGGTTATACGAGTATGCTATATTTTTGTTGACAACAATACTGTGAAAAAGTGGTTATACGAATAAACAAAAACATTATGTCGACATGTGCTATGAATGGATGTATAAATACCCAAGCCCTAGTCCTAACCACGCCCAGGTCTGCCGAGTCCGGCAAAAATCATCAAAAACTGACTACACTGTCTTGGATAGATACCACTTTATGTACTCTACGGCTATACCTATACGCTCTCCCTCTTTCTCATAAACTACGCATTTGGCAGGACGAGAGGTTACAACGGAGCTCTCCGGGGCAGGAATGTAGTGAGCATTAGATCTGTGTGCTTCCGCCGCAAATGCTGCGTTTTGTAGGCAAGTGATTTGAATGCAGACATCGTTCGGATTCGCAACCCGATGTAGCTTTTTTGCCAGTTTTATTGACAAAACTCGCCGCTTTCCCGTTTTGTTGAAAGCTCCGGGCGTTGGGGAAAAACCTTTGGTACTCGAACCCTCTAATTTTTTAAAAACATTAAAGTACCGACAGTGTTGACATTTTAAAATAATATTTTTTATGCGAAAGGAAGAAGGCGATGAGTCGAAATAAGCTTTAACGAAATGAGTAAACTTAACTTTTATCTTTGAGGTGCTTTTCAAGAGAACAAAGGTATCGGTTGACGGCTTCCGTGGTCGAGTGGTAAGACGCTCGACTACGAATCCAAAGGTCGCGGGTTCAAACCCAGCGTACGTTAGTAACTTTTATTTAATTAATATGTGTCATAACACATTTTAACTCATATATATATATATTTATTTTCTTTAAAAAGGAAGACAAATATTCCCGGGTTACGAATATGACACCATATTTAACCTGACAATATTTGAAAAACTCCTACCACCATCATAAGAAACGGAAGATGTTGCTTGTGCAATGATGGAGGACTTAGCCAGCAGATAAATTGAACGCACAACGCCCGGGTGGGAATCCGACGCGTTTGTCCACTCAGCTACCGACCGGTCTAAATAATAAAAAGTATATTTGCGGCACGTTCCAGAGTGGTAGATACTCTAAGTATCTACCACTCTGGAACGAATACTAGTTTGTCATGGAATGAGTAAATGTAGTTAGTAATAAGACGAAGCCTACCAATTAAGATTTATACAGCGCCCTTGAGATGATCTTTCACAAAACGGCGCTATTGTCTGTGCATTGTTTCGATGGTGCAGAAAGTTTGTCGATCTCTGCCGCAGAGCTTAGAATAGGTACTAGACGCAGAGGTCAGGCATTTCTCGAAATCGCTAAATCTCTGACCGCCTGGCGCGGGCGTGGGAAGACGAGATTCGCCACATGCTCGAAGCGTCGTCTGTGCATCCGATACGGCAATCGAACTGAACAACGGATTGTCAATCAGAAAAAACGCTCTCCTTTGCACGGACCCAAGCAGGTTTTTCGGGTATTTGGAAGCTGAAACTCGGACTCCAAGAGGTCACTCCCAAATTCCACCGTCAGAAGTAGAGATGGTCGATATACGGATTGACACCCATTTGTAACCTTAGAGTACATAGAGTAGTATCTATCTAAGGCAGTGAAGTCAGTTTTTGACTTGTTTTTGATGATTTTTACCTGACTCGGCGCACCTGGGCGTGGCTTAGACTAAGGCTACGGTATTTATACATCCATTCATATCACATATCGACATATTGTTTTTGTTTATTCGTACAGCCACTTTTTCACAGTATTTTTATCAACAAAAATATAGCATATAACCTAAAAAACCGTTTAGTTGTGTCAAGTTTAGTGGCATAATAAAAAAATGTTAGTAGAGTCCCGCGGTGAACCAGGAGCTTAAGATCATTGCTACAGTATATAGATGCGGTCTATGAATTTTTTGTCTCTTTCTCTCTCATGGTGTACGACGTAAAAACCCGGAGAAAGTGATTTATCGCAAGTTGGTGTAGGTTGGGTAAAAATAATTAGCTCTCCCTTCGTATATTGTTACTTCAAGTTTGTAACTAACTAACTAACCATCACTCCGTTTCTCCGCAGGGGTATGCAGAGAGGACGGACCCCCATATAACTCTGTTTTGACACACACTCCTTCATTTACATTCATCGTCTCATACATACTCTTCTGTTACTCTGACTCTTCACATGACCCGATTCAAGTATTTGTTTTACTTGATCGTGCCATGTCTTTCTCGGGCGTCCCCGACTTCTTCCTTCATTCACTTATGCATCTTATATTATTTTCACATTCCTTTATTCTTCTTCACGTCCCTTTCTTGATCCTATTCATTACGCTCACATCAGCCTTGCATTCTCTCCGGATATCCACATTTTTAATACGGTTGTACATGGTTTTACCGCTCATACGTCTCAAGGATCTCATTTCTACAGCATTCGGTCTACGTTCATCCTTCCTCTGCCAGTTGCATGCCTCACTGCATCAGGGTTGGTATAAGCACTCCATTGTGGACTGCTAGCTTCGTTTGTTGAGACAATTTCTTATTTGCGCCAACAGCGTTAAGTCCTCCATTAATGGAGTTTCCTGCATTCACCCTTCTTTCAATATCCTTAAAGTCAAAGGTTCTGGTATTGCGTACCGTATACCGATAGCTATAAATAAATCAAGAAATAATATCTTCTGAGAAGTTTAGAAGCATTGCAGCTACCGGAAATGAATATTTGATCAGACGTATTACATCATCTTCTCCACTCGACTAACACACTCAACTGACACACTCAACCAACACTGTCTGCAGTGCCTACCCACGGACTTATTGCCATTACCTTATGTCCTCAAGTGCGACGCTGTAAAGCTGTTTGTGTTTGCCTTTTCTAAAGAGAAAGCACAGGTTAAAATGTAAATTTTATTTGTCATCGATGTAATGACAAACAACGTTGAATTATTCTAACATTGCAATTCACCAGTCGTGACCTTTGGCAGAGAAACGTAGACGTAGTCGTAAACGTAGTATCAAATATGATATTGACAAAACTGAAATTGCCTAACGCACAATTTATAAAATGGTTGTGGTCTTGACGGCCTCCGTGGCCGAGTGGTAAGACGCTCGCCTACGAATCCAACGGTCGCGGGTTCAAACAAACACTGTTATACAATCAAAATATATCATAACCTTGGAGTGACAATATATAGAGAGAAAGCTAATTCTTTTTACCCAACCTATACAAACTTGGGATAAATCACTTTCTCCGGGTTTCTACGTCGTACGCCATCAGAAAAAAAGAGACAACACAATTTCCCAAATTATCACACCGCTTTAAAGTTTTGTAAGAGTGTTCTTCGTGTACCGCGTCTCTGTCGACTCCGCCCACACGTTTTTATATTCGACATAAATTGACATAAGTCAACGGTTTTTTAGGTTAAATGCTATATTTTTGTTTATAACAATACTGTGAAAAAGTGGTTATACGAATTAACAAAAACATTATATCGACGGATGTATAAATACCCTACCCCTAGTCCTAGCCATGCCCAGGTCTAGCCGAGTCCGGCAAAAGCTCATCAAAACTGACTACGGCAGTGCTCTCTCTTGTGTATTATTGCTCTGAGGTCATAACCCATTTGATTCACATAAAATAATAAAAAGTATATTTGCGGCACGTTCATAAAACTGGCAGAGGAAGGATGAAAGTAAACTGAATGTTTAGAAATGAAATCCCTGAGGCGTATGTGCGTAAAACCACGTATAACCGTGCTAAAAATGTGGATATCCGGAAAGAATGCAAGACCGATGTGAGCGTAATAAACAGGATTAAGAAAGAGATGTTTAGATGGTTTGTACATGCAGAGCGGATAGACGAAGAAAGGAGCGTGAGAAGAATGTGTGACGTGAAAGTTAGTGGTAGAAAGAGTCGAAGACGCCCGAGGAAGACATGGCATGTACTTGAGTCGGGCCATGTAAAGAGTCATAATAACAGAAGAGTATGTATGAGACGATGTATGAATGCGAATGAAAACTGTGTGCCAAGAGAGTGGTATGGCGGTTCATCTTCTCTGCCTACCCCTTAGGGGAAACGGCATGATGGTTAGTTGTTTTTTTTTTTTTTTTTCAATTCTGCACAAGAGTCCCAACTGCTTCCAATTGTCGAGAGCATGTGCGACTATGCCATCCCGAACTGGGGTATGTTGTGAGTAGTGAGGGGAAGGAGATTGGGAAGAGGAAGGTTAGTAAGTACCTGTCTATTCAGATCTGGTCACCAAACACGGCTAATTCCATTTCAAGCAAGGTTTCAATTCTGAATGGTGGTCCTTCACCAGGGCGATACTGAGAGTATCTACCACATTAAAGGAGGTATTGGTGTTAAGTTTTAATATTCATTCGAGTGGTTTATTGGTTCTTATTAATATGCACGCATCGTCTATTTCCGCTTTGCTTCCTGCGATGAGTAATCCTGACGTATTATTTGACTTTTACACCGAAAGCAGGGGTGGATTTACCGATGCTTTACACGCTAACAGCATTGGGGCGCCACGCCAACAAGGGGCGTTCAAATACTTCTATTCTCACATTTTACAGATGAATTTCAAGTATAAATAATAATAATAATAATATTATTTTTGGATGATTTGTATAGCGCCGTTTTTGTGAAAAATCACCTCAAGGGCGCTGTCAGATCTTTTTTTTTTTTATTATTACATATTAATTCCTAGTTTAAATAACAAAAT
Organism: Drusus annulatus; assembly: GCA_022651775.1. Lineage (NCBI taxonomy): Eukaryota > Metazoa > Arthropoda > Insecta > Trichoptera > Limnephilidae > Drusus > Drusus annulatus. The sequence goes on along the minus strand of JAGWCC010000421.1, from coordinate 301,158 downwards.
ATACAAGAACATACTAACCTGGCAGGTCCCATCAGATAGACACACTTATTAACTTAAAATTATAATTATGATTTTTTTTCGATTTAGGGCAAAGGACCGAAATTTAAAAAAATGGCCTTTCTGAATTAGTATAGCTTGCTATGTCTGTATGTGTCTTGACACCGTCCCTTTATCATATTAAATTATTTTTTTTAAATCTCCCTACGCACTTCGTTCGTACTTTATTCCATTTTTAACGCGAAATTTAATACATATTCTTTGATCCATTTTTTTTTCAAAAGTAAAAAATCGAAGAACACACAAAAACGTGACTAACCTTTCCAACTGGAAAAAACAAACCACTAATCCAAAATGGCTGATAATGCTAACATATGTGTACCAACATAAAAATAAAATAAAACGATAATCGCCCGATAATGTACACAGCCCGCGAAAATTCAAAATTCACCTTTTCTTTTGAACGGGCCATGTACAGCGAATGAACGAAGAAAGCAGTGTGAAAAGGATATATGATGCGAAAGTGAATGGAGGAAGACGTCGAGGACGCCCGAGATGACATGGCACGATCAAGTAAATCAAATACTTGAATCGGGTCATGTGAAGAGTCAGAATAACAGAAGAGTATGTATGCAGAAAAAAAAACTATTCATAATGGGTCGCTTAAGCCCTTTTGCCTTTCCAGCCACGATATTTGTATGGATTAGTCGGAGGTGAAATGCTTACTTATCCAAAAAAATATTTATCAAAGTGTCAATTTTTATTATAAAGTACATTTCGAGTATTTCTATTCAAAAAAATCACGTCCGTATATATTTTTTTTGTTTTGCCATAAGTGGTCATATTTAAACGTGAAATTGTTTTCGGAAGGCGAAACAGCCGCTATAAAAAAAAAACAATATTCCTAGCATACCTTTGGTCATCCATCTAAATGTATATTTGTACGAACATAAAATACTTAACTTCAGTCAAGTATAAATTCTTCTATCAGTAACAAGTTCAGAACTTTTGACTCTCTTAGGGTTTTTTATCCAGTTAAGACCTTTTCCCTAAGAACTCACTAATGTTAACTTAAATTCAGTCAATTAAATACAACCATCAGACGGTGATAGTAATAAGGCCTAATGAGCCGCAGCACTAGTTAGATAGACATTGTGAGGGGTATTTGTATAAGCCCCAGATAGTTGGCAGAGAATTACGAAAGAATCCATAAAATCAAAAAAAATTGTATTCATTTGCAACATAACACGTCATTCAATTATAAAATAAGGCGGTGAGGTAAAGCACGATATTTTTAGAAAAAGAGCCGCATCACCTATTTTTAAAACCTTGACGGGCCGCACTGAGTTTAAGTGTTGGGTGTACATTTTTTAATTTTTTTTTTTTTCGTGGTAGGGCAGTGAAATTTATCATTTAACAATTCTATAGCCACTATCACTTATTTTTCGGACTCGTTCGGGACACGACAGCCTCCGTGGTCGAGTGGTAAGACGCTCGGCTACGAATCAAGAGGTCGCGGGTTGAAACCCGGCGTGCGCAAATAAATTTGTTTTGAGTACATTTGCGCTACGTTTCGGAGTGCTGGATTGTAGTATCGCCCTAGTGAAAGACAACCATTCAGAATCGAAACATTGCTTGAAATGACTTTTATCAGTTTGGCGACGAGATCTGAATAGTCAGGTACTTCTCAAACTTCCTCTTACTCATCTCCTTCCCTTCCCCACTACCTTCAGCCTCACAACATACCCCTATTCAAGATGCTATAGGTACACTGGCTCTAGACGATTCGGAGCAGTTAGGAATCTTGTGCGGTATTCATTATAAAAAAGTGTAACCGATCCTTTGTAGTAAACATTATACCGCCCACCACAGGCGGTAATCATCACTACTAGCTCGCTAATGTTCTATTTCACCACCTCTCAATAAACTGTTGAATAACTATTCATTGAATAACTCTAATCATCGGAATAACATGGCGTTAAACTGGCGAGCGTTTCACATTCGTTAGTTAGCTCCTAATTATGTTATCCCGTCTGCTGTCACGTCTGTCAATACAATGCCGTTAAAAAAACGTATAAAAAAATGACTCTGGCTCTGAAAACACGCGGTATGTGTCTTTCCGCCATGTCCTGTTCGTTTATGATATTTGGATCTTCAACCACTTTCATAATTATGGTAAAAAGTCAACTTCAACAGAAAACTCGCCTACTAGACCCGCCAGCTGTCAAGTGTCAAAACAGTTCGCCGCCATTTTAAACCAGTAGATAGGTACTAACTACTGGGTAGCAGCAAATCGTAGGTTTGAGCAGTGAATAGTTTAACAGACACTTTACGTGGTGGATAGCGTTACGCAGTGGTGGTGAAACGGATAACATACGCTATCATATGGGTAGCTCTTATTGACAGCTTATTGAGAGGGGGTGAAATACCCCCTAAATGTGAAATCCATTTGGCCGACCGTAATATAACAAGTGATTGGTTATGCCTACCCACGCACGAGTGTAGGGAGCAGTTAGGACTCTTGTGCGATATTGACTGTAAAATTTTTAAAAATCTTTACAACATTTAGTAGGTCACGTCAAATATTTAGATGCCGAGTGGCTCTCACGAAATGGGCCACTGAAATAAGGGTTTGTGCGCAAGGTTAACTTTTATGTGACTAAAAGGGCACCTGGATACACTTTTCGGTTTTCAAAATAGATTTTTTTAAATAATTTATTAACTCTAACCGGCTGAAACTTCCTGACTTCTCCACAAAAGTGAAAATGAACAATTGAACATAACCGTTGGAAATGTGCAGGGTGGCATGTTAGCGGAAAACGCATAATTTACACCTTCTGATGACTGAAAGGGTGCCCGGGTACCCTCATGTGTTTTATATGGAATTTAAAGCTTGTTCGTATATATAAATCATTTTGTCTTATTTCAAATTATGAATATGATGTGCTGTTGTGTTCAAAACACATCATCTGTATCCTTAATACTATTTTCAATCACCTATTTAATTAAGAACTCCAATTAAAGATGGTACTGGGTGAAATTCCTATCCACTTACCCAAGTATTAAACTAAGTCAAAATATATTACGTCATAAAAGTGGTCCAGCAAATGATATACTGTAAAAGAAACCTTCATATCAATTTTAAAAAGATGTAATCTGCTTGAGTCACATAAGGTTTAAGTAGATAAATAAGTTATTTTTAATGTAAGGGGGCCATTTGGTGCAAATAAGGCCCCAAATGCTCTAATCCGACCCTGACGGAAACCTTGAAGACGCATCTTAAATTTAAAGTGTGGAGCTCCAGCCTTGCATTGCCATTTAGCATTAAATATGAAATTGATATGATTACATAAGTTCTTACAAATTACAAAAAGAATAATTAACTTACCAGATATGAGTTAGCAGTTGGCAAGGTCAAAGCTGGGTGCTTTTATTATTAACAGATGTTACTAAATCAATAACAGCTTCCGTTTGTAACGATTTGACTCAATGTGCACATATATATCGTCTGCAATCCGTGAAATGTAGCAGACATTTAACAGTGACGTTACAAATATATAGACACGTTGTAGCGCTCTCAAAGTGGCAAGCGAAAACCACGCTAGTTGGTGTGCTCGGTGCTTAAACCGATTTAGCACTAAACTGTCACGCGCAAGAATGCAAGGTTGATATGAGCGTAATGGATAGGATCAAGAAAGGGACGCTTAGATGGTTTGGGCATGTAGAGCGAATGAACGAAGAAAGGAGTGTGAAAAGAATACATGATGCGAAAGTGAATGGAAGAAGAAGTCGAGGACGCCCGAGAAAGACATGGCACGATCAAGTAAATCAAATACTCGAATCGGGTCATGTGAAGAGTCAGAATAACAGAAGAGTATGTATGAGACGATGTATGAATGTAAATGAAGCAAGAAGTGTGTGCCAAGACAGAGTTGTATGGCGGTCCGTTCTCTCTGCCTACCCCTGCGGGGAAACGGCGTGATGGTTAGTTAGTTAGTTAGTTAGTTTCTGTCACGCGTCGCTTGAGGCCGTTTACTATATCTAATCAAATTACAAAAATAAGTGCCAAAATGCTCCTCGTGTGTGATGAGAAAGTGTTTCAATTACACTGCAAAGACTACTAGAATAACAATTAATTTCTAAGTAGGCGCAAATTACTTATTATTTTAGACAACACAACTATCTCCATTGTTGACCAACATAATGAGGTCTTCGCGTATGCGAGTAAGCGAAGTGCTATCTCATTCTTATCAGAGCATTCAACGCAGTCCGATCCTGCATTTGTTTCGTTCATACACACATGTTTTATGAATGTCTATCTTTGTCCTACGTGATGATACATTACCGATATTTGAATGGTGAATTTACTGGTAACGTTAGTGTGTTTGTTACTTGCCACATTTTGTGTTGATATTCTAAGGCTATAACGTGTCTATATATTTGTTACGTCATTGACATTTAAGACAAGGAGAATATTTTGAAGTTTGGCTAAATACACCAATGTTTAGATCGCCTCCATGACAGAGCGTTAAGCTCCTTGGCTAATATTTATATTTTTAATTTGAAAAAAATTCAAATAGTTTTTTTTTTCAAATTTCTAGGTTACTAACCGGCGCATTTTTTCAATATTGACATCAAATCTTTTAAATATTTTTTCTTTTAAAAATATTATTATACATATTATAATGTAAAAAAAATAAAAAAATAACATGCAATAATAAATTTGAAATATGCAATGAGAAAAATAGCGTATTTTCTTTTTTTGACAGTTAAGTGAATATTTCAAAGCATCATTCCCTTCCCCTTCCCCTTCACAGTGGGAAGGGGAAAAGGGAAGGGAAGGGGAAGGGGAAGGGGAAGGGGAAGGGGAAGGGGAAGGGGAAGGGGAAGGGAAGGGAAGGGGAAGGGGAAGGGGAAGGGGGAAGGGGAAGGGGAAGGGGGAAGGGGAAGGGGAAGGAAATAGGGGAGAGGAAGGTTGGGAAGTACCTGGCTTTTCAGATCTAGTCGACAAATAGCCCTAAAGCAACGTCTCGATTCCGAATGCACAAAACAGGGTATGTTATGAGGCTGAAGGTAGTGGGGATGGGAAGGCGATGGGGAAGAGTAAGGCTGGGAAGTAGGTACCTGGCTATTCAGTTTTGGTCACGAAACAGTTCTAAAGCCATTTCAAGCAAAGTTTCGATTCTGAATGGTGATCTTTCACCAGGGCGATACTTAGAGTATCTACCATTCTGGACCGTGTATATATATCAATTAAATAAAATGTATTCTATTATTGCTCACATACATAATTGACGTAGTGAGCCGAAAACAGTTGCTTGGACCTATTTATTCTACAATATGCAAATTTCATGACGCCAGAGCCCGCTGCGTTTGCGGTTTCCGCTGAGAGAAATAGACCGTTTTTTGTCAAGCTCAATACATAATTGACGTCGTAGTGAGCTAAAAACAGTTGCTTCGACCTATACTTTCTACAGAGTGCATATTTCATGACGCCAGAGCTCACCGTTTGCGAGTTTTCGCCGAGATAAATTGACCATTTTTTTGTCACGCTCGAAAGATAATTGACGTCGTACTGAGCTGAAAACAGTTGCATTGATCTATTTATTCCACATTGTGCAAATTGCACGACGCCGGAGCTAATCGTTTGCGAGTTTTCGCTGAGATAAATAGACCTCTTTTTGTCAAGCTCAATGCGTAATTTACGCAGTGAGCTGAAAACTGTTGCCGACATATAAATTTCACAGGGTGCAAATTTCATGACGCCAAGGCTCATCGTTTACGAGTTTTCACCGAGACAAATAGACTGTTTTTCTTTATGCTCAATACATAATTGACGTCGTAGTGAGCTAAACAAAAGCTTCGACTTATTAATTCCACAGTGCGCAAATTTCATGACGCCAGAGCTCACCGTTCGCGAATATTCGCCGAGATAAAAAAATCGTTTTTGTCAACCTCAATATATAATTGAACGTCGCAGTAAGCTAAAAACAGTTGCATTGATCTATCGCTTCCACAGTGCGCAAATTGCATGACGCCAGAGCTCATCGTTCGCAAATATTCGCCGAGATAAATAAATCGTTTTTTGTCAAGCTCAATACATAATTGAACGTCGTAGTAAGCTAAAAAACAGTTGCATTGATTCCACAGTGTGCGAATTGCAAGACGCCAGAGCTCACCGCTCGCGAATATTTGCCGAGATAAAGAAATCGTTTTTCGTGAAGCTCAATGCATAATTGAACGTCGCAATAAGCTAAAAACAGTTGCATTGATCTATCTATTCCATAGTGCGCAAATTGCATGACGCCAGAGCTCATCGTTTGGGAGTTTTCGCCGAGATAAATAGATCGTTTTTTTCTTGTCGGAACGATTGTGTCCAGTGGCTCCGTCAAGAAAAATGGCGCCGGAATAGCCTGTGCAGATGGTCAGTGACCGCGGGGAACAGTTGCGGTGCCCGGTGTCCGGTGCCCGGTGCCCGGTGCCCGGTGCCCGGTGCCCGGTGACTGCCCGCCCCCGCTGCGCCCACGATTAACTACCTATTAAAAGAGGTGCATTCACACATCCGCACACAACTCTATAAACCTTTAAATCTGGCGACCAGGTCCGTATTCGTATTTTTATTGCAACACCCAAAAACACCTTAGATTTACAATATAGAGAGACCGTCCTAATATGAATCAAATCGTTGACATACTCGAAAAATACAGCTCTCTCTTTATGCTCGGCTCTATAAACGTATGAGAAAAAGAGACAAACAATTGCTGTTAAAAATGTACGATTTGGGGCGGACTAAGCAGTTTTTTTTTGTGAACAAACTTCAGACTGATTACTTATGTCAGTCGAGCTGACAGTAAAATGTGCGTAAAATATCATAACTTATATGAATTTAGTGCAATCTTCAAAAAAACTATATGGCTATATGTGCAGTTGATGGATGCTTCAACCGAAGTACAAAAAGACAAAAAAAAACAGTTTTTTTGGAGAATTCGTCTTTTTTAGTTTGATCTCAAATATTTAACATCCTAATCTACAAAACAACTAGTAACTTACACCAATATTTAATCGATCTTTGCACTATTCGTTTTAATATAGTAAACTTCCGTTTTTAATAAGTTTCAATGCATTTTTAATATGTTTTACTTAGACAGATAAACGAGATTCTCATATATTTTTTTAACAGCGGGAAACCCCCTTTTCGTTCGGCTTCTGATTGTATTCCGGTATCTTTCTTTCTCGTGGTACCAACGCTAAATTGTTGGCAAACAGATAAAGACGGAACAATGTTTTTCTTTACTATTTTCTTCGCCTTCCATTGGCTGGCAGTTTATAGGCCATACCTCCTTTGGTCAAGCTTAGTCATAAAGTTGCTTCAAAATTTCGTAAAGTTAGGTCTCTGGGTTACTTTTAGAAAATACACACCTTTTGGCTTTCTAGTACAAAGAGTAGTAGATACCTAAGTATCGCCCTGGTGAAAGACCACCATTCAGAATCGAAACGTTGCTTGAAATGATTTTAGCCGTGTTTGGTGACCAGATCTGAATTAACAGGTACTTCCCAACCTTCCTCTTTCTCGTTTTATTTTCTCCCCACTACCTTCAGCCTCACAACATGGGCCCTGATTGGGGATGCCATAGTCCCACTGGCTCCAGAAGATTGGGAGCAGTTGAGACTCTTGTGCGGTATTCACTATAAAAAATAAACTTACTGACTATGTAGCATATCTGTCTGTTTGTCATAGCGAAAATCTTTTGAAGTTAAGCTCTGACGTCGTGAAAACTACACAGCTAGAATTTTTAGGTTAACGCAACTAACAACGTCATTTCCCATGAACTATGGAGCTAATAACTACCGGATTCCTGCCGAAAAATAAGGCAGCGCAATACATTTGTTGTTGAATTAATTTTGTTGATTTTTTCACTAATTGCGAGTGCGGCCCTGTTGCAAAGCGTTTCATTATAATTATTCTTGAGTGAACGCAGACGGAATTAAAATAGACAAAAGGAGTCTATCGTCTCAACCACCGGCAGTAATAATTGGCTATCCAACTCTGGTAATGGCTATCATTAAAAAACGTTTAACGTTGTTTTTTTTTCTTTGTACTTGAGTAGTATCCCTAGACCTCCATGGTCGAGCATTTAAGACCGCCAAAAACGCTGGTTATAATCCTGGTATTTTTAAATTAATATCGTTTCTGGAAAAGCAAAAGGGCTTAAGCGACACGTTGATCAAAAATGAGGTAAATATGCAGTTTTGATCAGTTATTTTTTATGCGTCGAATGCTCTGACTCTCGTTTGATTCTGAAGACTTTTGTGGCCCTTCAGCCATCTAAAATATATTTACCATTTGGGAGAAGGCTCGACCCAAGCGATACAAGTTTGAGACTTTTTTAGCGTTTTGTCACTTCAGGTAACTCAGTGAGAGCATTGGTTTACCTGACTTTTTTTTAAATCCAACTAGGTACTGAAGACTTATGAATTTCTAAAACAAAAAAAAAACTTTAAAGTGCTCCGGTGTAAACTTCTCGAAATGGCGCTTCAGCGCTTTTGCTTTTTCAGTTACGGCATACTATATTTGCGGCACGCTTCAAGAGTGTTAGATAATTTAGGTATTGCCTTGGTGAAAGACCACCATTCAGAATCGAAACGTTGCTTGAAATGGCTTTATTCTCTTTTGAACATAGATTAACAATTACCATCCCTCATACACAGACGCAACCTAGATATGTTGAATCTCTTCTACAAGTATTTCAATGGAGCCTGCTCGAATGAGCTGGCAGCATTGATCACGTCCGTGAAACTCTACGCACGCGAGGGGTACACCCTCTCACAATTGATGCCTGCTTCGTTAGAACGGGTAGTTTCTTCGATTCGTTTTTGTGTAAGTCGCCTTATATGTGTAACGAGCTACCTGCATCTGTGTTTCCTTCTTCATTTAATCCTCCTCTGCAAGGCTCGCATTAAGAAGCCCCTTCCTTGGCCTACCTCAGAACGTTATCCAACTATATAATAATTCGTATATAATTCGCCGATCTTTACACCGTACGCTCTGGCGAGGTGTAACAGTAAAAAATACAAAGTAAAAACGACCCGTTCTACAAAGGGTCGTGAAGTTTCAACATTTATTTAAAATATATTTATTTGTTCATAAACTAACGGACTATTGTCCAATTACAAAAAAACTACATAACACTAAAAGGGGAAAAAAGAGCAACAGAGAAAGAACAGCACATACATCATATTAAATGTAGCAATGAAAAAAATAGAACAAACATACTTCTTTTTTTACGTGAATACCGCACAAGAGTCCCAACTGCTCCCAAGCGTCTATAGCCAGTGAGACTATGGCATCCCCTATGGCTAGTAGAGCTAGAAATGTCAGAAAAACTGTTTTTTTTTTTAATATTAACTTTATATCTACGCCATCTCTGGGATTTTTTTGTTTGTTTTACAGTGTATACCACTTAAGAGTCCCAACTGCTCCCAACCCTTTATAGCCAGTGAGACTATGGCATCTCCAATCGGGGTATGTTGTGAGGCTGAAGGTAGTAGGGAAGGGTAGGAGATGGGGATTTGGAAGGTTGGGAAGTATCTGGCTATTCAGATCTGGTCGCCAAACACTTAAAGCCATTTCTAGCAACATTTCGATTCCGAATGGTGGTCATTCACCAGGGCGATACATAGAGTATCTACCGCTCTAAGAAAGAACATTCAAATCAAAGCCAAGGTCAATCCAAAGTATACATATCTTCAATTTCATAACAATTTCGTATTTATGCAACTCTAAATACAACCGAAACTCTTCATCGGGTATAAAATAGACACTAACTTTCCAAAATGACAATTAAGCCATTCCAAATACAACGGCGGCATTTAAAGTAACTTTGTTTTAATTGTCTTCTCGTATTTTTTTTTTCAAAGATATCCACCGCATGTTTGCGTTTCCCACAGTTTATTTACGAGCTTACTACAATTTGAGAAAATACTAACGTGTGTATTATACCTTTGTATTTGTAGCACCCTCTGACTACCATTGTAGTGATGTTCACACGGTTTCAACTGGCCCGTCAGCTTTCTTACACAGTGCCAACCTTGGAGTAACGATATAAGGAGGTATAGCCAATATTTTTACTTAACCTATACACATTTGCGACAAATCACTTTCTCCTGGTATTTACGTTCTATACCATGAGAGAGAAAGAGACAAGAAAAGTCGTCACATAATATTGCAGCAATTTTAAGTATGTAAAAATGTTCTCCGTCCGCGCTAACTTCACATCATCGAGTCGCATTAGTCACGTCTACGGATTTTGAGGTTATTTCCTATATTTGTGTTGGTTAAAAAACTTGCAGTGGTTATACAAATATATCAAACGTGATGGGGATATGTGCTAAGCGTGAATGTTTAATTATAAAACATCACTTTTCAGAGGTATTTTAACAGTTTAAAATATTTTTGACCGAAGCGTAGAATTTTCACATTTTAATGATATAAAGACATAAAATCATCCAAAAGCTTCCATCATTATTTAGGCAAACCTTCTGTTATTAGTGTTTGTGTGATATTTTGACTTTATAAATAATTTTTATGGTGTATTGATATTGTTTTGTTTAATTTGTTCAAATATTTTTATTAAAAATGTCCGAATTCCATGTGGGCGGTAACTAATAGGCTATCCAACATCCTTGAATATTTCTTTGTCTCTTTTTAACGAGTCAGTATAAAGTCAACAATGCTGACTTCACTGTTTCGCAAAGGTACCTCTCCATGTCTTGCAAGGTTCCAACCATAGAGTTGGTAGAGTAGTATCTATCCAAGGCAGTGAAGTCAGTTTTGGACTTGTTTTTGATGATTTTAACATGACTCGGCGCACCTAACCGTAGCTAAGACTAAGGCTACGGTATTTATACATCCATGCATATCACATATCGACATAATGTTTTTGTTTATTCGTATAGCCCCATTTTCACAGTATTTTCATCAACAAAAATATAGCATATAACCTAAAAAACCGTTTAGTTGTGTCAAGTTTAGTGGCATAATAAAAAATGTGGGTGGAGTCCCGCCGTAAACCAGGACCTTAAGATCATCCTTACAGTATATAGAAGCGGTCCATGAAATTTGTTGTCTCTTTCTCTCTCATTGTGTACGACGTAAAAGCCAGGAGAAAATGATTTATCGCAAGTTTGTGTAGGTTGGGTAAAAAAAATTAGCTCTCCCTCCATATATTGTTACTTCAAGGTTCCAAAAAAACTACAATAGCAGTGCATTGTAATTAAATTGGAGTGTAAGATTTGTCTTCATATCTGAATGTGTTTCATTTAAGTGGAGCAGTTACTTTGACAGATTGATTATTGGCGAGAAAACAGTACTTCAAGTGGGAAAAATATTGAGGTTAGGTAAATTGTTGAGATTCGTTCGAGGTTGAATTCTTCCAGGTAGGGTCAGGGTTGGATCCGAAGCTGCAATAAAATGCCGAATGTGTTTTCAGCTTCAGATGAATTTTGAAAATAATGAAATCTAAAACGATAAACTATACTACTTGATGGAAGTGTCTAATTATGGATGTAGGTAGAGATTATGGAATGAAGAAAGTAAGGAAACCAATTCAATCACCTACGAAGTTGATGTGAAAGTTCTTGATTATTTTTACACTTTGTATTATTAACGAACACCACAACAAAAAACACTCAGTTTAATATTATTTAAGGAACAACAACAAAACGAACGACCAAACTAGACACTAACGAACGAAACTTTTTTTCACATCACTCTCTTCTGTTTCTCGATTGTCACTTCTGAGAGATTATGGAGTGAACGAAGTAAATAAACCAATTCACTCACCGATGAAGTTGATGTTTAAGTTCTTCATTATTCTTATACTTTTTAATATTAACCACGACAAAAAACACTAAGTTTAATATTATTAAAGGAACAACAACAAAACGAACAACCAAACGAGACACCAACGAACACAAGTTTTTTTCACATCACTCTCTTTTGTTCCTTGATTGTCACTTATTTTCAAACTCGGTGTTGTTGAATACGGAAATCGAATATAGTGAAATGGTTGGATAAGGTAGGAACTGGATGAAAAACAAGAAGGTAAGAACCTAACAAATTACCTCTTTGAAATCCAACAGTCAGATTGCTAATATTTTATATTTTCATAGAAAGCAATCACTTTGTGGTTTGACATATTTGAAGATATTATTTTAATTTTTATCACCGACCGGTTTTTTTCAATTCATATTATCTGTCTCTTTCTCCATGTTCTTTTGTTATAATTTAAACGTTATCTCATTGTTTTCTCGTTGTTCTGTTATTTTATTTTATATTTTGTTTTCCCTCTGTATGTACATATAGCCGCACACTTTGTATTTTTGTTTTGTTTAATTTTGTGCCCTGATGATGTTTAAGCTAAGCGAAACCGGTCGGTCATAACAATTAAAATAAGATGCGTAGTCTTATAAAAGTTATTTTTTCATTTCTTTTAATAATATTTCACCACCAACTTTGGTAAATGAAACGAACCTCTGATGTTTTTACTTTAAATTGATATATGTCGGTGTGGATATCCAAAAAGAATGCAAGGCTGATGTAAGGGTAATGAATAGGATCGAGAAAGCGACGCTAAGATGGTTTGGGCATATAGAGCGGATGAACGAAGAAAGGAGTGTGAAAAGAATATATGAAGCGAAAGTGAATTAAAGAAGAAGAAGTTGGGGACGCTCGAGGAAGTCATAGCACGATCAAGTTAATCAAATACTTGCATCGAGCCATGTGAAGAGTCAGAATAACAGAAGAGTATGTATGAGACGATGTATTTATGAGAATGAAGCAAGGAGTGTGTGCCAAGACATAGTTGTATGGCGGTCTGTCCTCTTTGCATACTCTTGCCGGGAAACGGCGTGATGGTTAGTTAGTTGGATAATTAGAACATTTTCGCACTTATTTTTGACAATTAATTGTAAGCTACTCCTAGGAATATATCTTATTGACAATGTCGGTAATTTGTAATTGTTCTCGAAACGTTGGTTGAAATGGCTTTAGTCGTGTTTGGTGACCAGATCTGAATAGATAGGTACCTTCCCAACCTTCCACTTCCCCATATCATTCCCCTCCCCACTACCTTGAGCCTCACAACATACCCCGATTGAAAAAAAAAAACTCGACCCTATGCTCCTCCTATACGCCTTGCGACGAGCATTCGTCTGGTTTATACTGCTTTTTCGTCTTAGGCCGTTTTGGCTCCGTTACCGCTCGAGAGTCGGCGGATAGAAACGTCAGATCTGTGTCTATCGTCAGCATAAAACCTTATGTTTTTCTTACATTTTTACTTTACCTACCTGTGCATAAATAAAAGGCTATTGTATTTTTCCACAATTTAATAGAAGATGAAGAAATGCAAATTGATTTTTAAGTTTAAAAAAAATTATACCAGGTGTTTTAGGGTCCTAGCCTATGGGACCCCTGTTCTGTTATCTATCAACGTTAATTATTAGCAATTAATGAAAGCCTCCGGGAGAACCTTCCCAATTAAAACTTGAATAACACCTTGGCGTGACGAGTGATACTAAGAAAACAAATGATGCGATAGAACTTCTGATAAGCTGCATGCGACATACTTGCCATCACTGAAAAAAAACCCCTAGAAGTATGATCTGTACGGATTCAAAGAAAACTGATGTCGCCAATTCACATGAGATTGATCATCTGTTCAAGAAAGCATTTGTATACTTGAAAATGTTTGTGCTACATTTGTGTGTTTGGATTAGAACGCCTAATTTTTCAAACCTTTGCCACATTTCAACAATTAGCACTTTGTATTTTTTAACATTTTAATTGTTATAATATATTTATATATTTACGTCCGTTATAGGCTTTTACACACATTAATATATAAAAAAAAAAAAAAAACAATTACCTCATTAGTGCGAAAAATTGTGTAAAATAAAATAAAAAGAGTATTGAATAGCAGATACAAAAAATATTGTAAAAGAAAAGGAATAAAAAATATAAATTAAGTAACAGGTCCAACTATTAGTTTAACTCTATCAGATGACAAAAACTGTACTAAACCAGACTTATAGTTTGATATTGACGTGTTAAATATATCAGCGACATCGGAGTATGTGTTTCCCAGCTGTTGCATTCGTCACATAGGCGTGTTGAATTGTAAGGTTGAAGCAGAATTGCTACAATAGTACGGTAGGTACTGTACCATAGTAGCAGTGAATTTATATAGCGCAGTTTAGTGAGAGTTCACCTTAAGTGCGTTTCACACTAAATTACCTAACTTAATATAACAACGAGAAAATAATATATAACAGAAATGTATGCAAATTAAAACTAGCTAAAATCATGATCGACTCATCGACGGCCTCTGTAGTCGAATGGTAAGACGCTGGACTACGAATCCTGAGGTCGCAGGTTCAAACCCGGCGTGCGCAAATAACTTTTATTTTATTAATATGTGTCACAACACATTTAGTTCACATAAAATAATGTGTATTATATTTGCGGCACTCTACAAAGTGGTAAATGCTCTAAGTATCGCCCTGGTGAAAGACCACCCTTCGGAATTGAAACGTTGCTTGAAATGGCTTTAGCCGTGTTTGGTGACCAGATATGAATAGCGAGGTACTTTTCTACCTACCTCTTCCCCATCTCCTTTCCCTCCCCACTACCTTCAACCTCACAACATACCCCAATTGAGGATGCCATAGTCCCACTGGCTCCAGACGGTTGAGAACAGTTGGGACTCTTATGCGGTATTCACTATAAAAAAATATTACAAAATGATCGTCGTTATAAATCGTGAGAGAAAAAGGTTCAGATATGGGTATAACAGTGCATGTGTACATCAACATTTTGATCACATACAAATTTACTAGAAGCTAAGTGTGTCAAAAATCCAAATGAAAAGTATGTATAAATATGAACAAATTTGTTAAAGCCAAGAAAGGGAAATAATATTGAGGACAGTTAACGTGTTGGTACATAAAAACATCAATATTCAAGTATTATAAGTAAACGATGTTTACATTACAAATGCAAACAGGTAATGAGACCTGTTAAACGTTGACTCTAGGCTCGTTTCAGGTTTTGAACAAACTGTGATCAACTGACAAGCGTAACAACATGTTACCGTTATGTTTTTCAGCTGATGAAATTTTTCTCAAAACCTGAAAGGGTTCAACGGGGACCGTTCAATTGTAAAAATAAAACAAGATGGCGCCGATCGTTGAATTGTGACGATGTCAAATGGGACGATGTCAAATATGACGATGTCAAATGTGCGATGTCAAATGTGACGATGTCGAATGTGCAATGTCAGATGTGACGATGTCAAATGTGACGATGTCGAATATGCGATGTCAAATGTGACGATGTCGAATGTGCGATGTCGAATGTGACGATGTCGAATGTGCGATGTCAGATGTGACGATGTCAAATGTGACGATGTCGAATTTGCGATGTCAAATGTGACGATGTCGAATGTGCGATGTCAGATGTGACGATGTCAAATGTGACGATGTCGAATGTGACGATGTCAAATGTGACGATGTCAAATGTGACAATGTCAAATGTGACGATGTCAAATGTGACGATGTCAAATGTGACGATGTCAAATGTGACGAAAGTTTATAACAAACTACACTGGCAAAGATGAGTGGTTCGGTTTTTTTTGTCAATACTGCATAAGAGTCCCCACCGTCTGGAACCAATGTGACGATGACATCCCCGATGGGATATGTTGTGAGGCTGTAGGAGGTGGGGAAGGAAAGGAGATGGGAAAGAGGAAGGTTGGGAAGTACCTGGCTATTCAGATTTGGTCACCAAACACGGCTAAAGCCACTTCAAGCAACGTTTCGATTCTAGTCTACAACCTTATATTTATATTATTTTATGCAAATTAAATACGTAATAATAAATAATAAAAGCGAATTTGAATTTGAAATTTCGCACGCCAAGATTAAACCCCCACTATATAAATTCGTAGTCAAGGATCTTACCCGCTCGACCACGGAAGTTGTAGATTCAGAAGTAAGATAAAATGTAGGTAACTTCAGGCACACAGACACGCCCACGGTAAACTTCTACGGGTGTGCCTGTTCAGAGTGAATTGTTTACCACCCGGGTTCGACTACTCAACTCTGAACCGGGAACCGATTGTCGACTGGTAGCTGGCTAGCGGGGTTTCACAACGCCACGTCCATTCACACGACAGGCAGCCAATCACAGGCGGGGCCCATTGTCAATGGCGATTTATCGCGGCTGCCCGCGGAGCTGACAACACGCTGAAGCTGAAAATCTTGGGAAGAGGAAGACGAGATAGAATAATTAATAGGGCTTTGTAATTAACCACTCTTAAATTACTAAGTGAAAAGTAGTAATCTTAGAGTAACGAAATAAGCTAATATTTTTACCCAACCTATACAAACTTGCGATAAATCACTTTCTCCGGGTTTTTACGTCGTATACCATGAGAGAGAAAGAGATAAGAAAAATATTCACATAATATTGCAGCACTTCTAAGTATGTAAGAATGTTCTCCGTCCGTGCTAACTTCACATCATCGTGTCGCATAACTTACGTCAACAGATTTCGAGGTTATTTCCTATATTTGTGTTGATCAAAAAACTTGCAGTAGTTGTACAAATAAATCGAACATGATGGTGATATATGTGCTATACGTGACTGTTCAATTATAAAACATCACTTTTCAGTGGTATTTCAACAGTTTTAAATATTTTTGACCGAACTTTAGAATTTTCACATTCTTAATGATACGAAGACATAAAATCAACAAAAAGCTTCCATCATTATTTAGGAAAACCTACTGTTATTAGTGTTTGTGTGATATTTTGACTTTATAAATCATTTTAATGGTGTATTGATATTGTTTTGTTTAATTTGTTCAGATATGTTTATTAAAAATGTCCGAATTCCAAGTGGGCGATAACTAATAGGCTATCCAACATCCTTTAATTTATCTTTGTAACGAGCTTTCTAACGAGTCAGTATAAAGTCAACAATACTGACTACACTGTTTCGCAAAGGTACCTCTCCATATATATTCTCACTTCAAGATTATAATAGTGGATGGATGCTTCGTTCACCATAACACATGCCTTGTTGAAACTTAGCGAAACTTTCCGTTGCAAGACTTATTTTTTGTCATGTTTTTCAATATTTAATCAAACAATTTAATTACGGTTGTGATGTGAGCACGTAACATTCTAAAATTTAAATTTCTTACTTACAGTACATATCGTTGCTGGAAAGGCAAAGGGGCGGAAGCGCTCTTTTAAGAAGTTTATACCAGAGCACTTTAAAGTGTTTTTTGTTTTACAATTAAATTCATAAGACTTCAGTATCTGGTTGGGTCTTTAAAAAAAAGTAACTCAATGCTCTTACTGAGTCACCTGAAGCGACAAAAAGCCTAAAAAGTCCCAAAGTGTCGCTTGAATCGAGCCTTCTCCCAAATGGCAAATTTATTTTAGATGGCTGAAGGGTCGCAAAATTCTTCAGAGTCAGTTTTATTTTTAAAATTAATTCTGAATCGATTGTTTAAAACTCTGAATAAGCACATTTAATTTGTCTTATTTAGAGAGATTAAACAAAATTAATATCATAAAATCATTATTTATTTTTATACCAACAGACTATTGTTTAATTACAAAAAATATATTACACAAAATGGGAAAAAAACTACAAGAGATAACAGTACATACATAATATTTTAATAAAGCAATGACAAAAATATACAATTGAAAGAACATGGTTTTGGTCTACCAACTCTAGTCGTAAAGAATGACAAAAATCATTTAGACTGGTAACCAAAATTCCATGGCTTAAGTTAACAAGTCTCGACACTCTGGGCAGTGGAGAATGATATTCATAATTAGTAGAGTGATGATTGAGGAACAGCAATTCATTCTTATGTTACAAAAGCATTTCGAAAAAAAGGGTCATTTTCGCCACCAGGAATTAGAATCGAAACCTTACGCTATCCGAATGTCTGCATTGACCACGAAGCTATCGCGTCAACCTTCAGACCGCAGTGTTTCTCCAATCCATATATTATTATTAATATTCTTTTAATTTATATCCAGTAGAAGCTTACCTACACGTTTATTTACTGCAAGCGAGGTAGTTAAATCCTTGAAGTAACAATATATGGAGGGATAGCTAATTTGTTTTAACCAACCCATCCGAAATTGTAATAAATCACTTTTCCCGAGTTTTTACATCGTACGCCATGAGAGAGAAAGAGACAACGAATTTCTTGGACCCCTTCTATATACTGTCGCAATGATCTTAAGCTGGCTATCTTCGCTGGTTAACGGCGGGACTCCGCCCACATTTTTTATTATGCCACTCAACTTGACACAACTAAACGGTTTTTTAGGTTAGATGCTATATTTTTATTGATAAAAATACTGTGAAAAAGTGGCTGTGCGAATACACAAAAACATTATGTCTATATGTGATATGAGCCTTAGTCTTAGCCACGCCCAGGTGCGCCGAGTCATGTTAAAATCATCAAAAACAAGTCCAAAACTGACTTCACTGCCTTGGCTTGGGCTACCTCTAGTATACTCTAAGGTTTAATCACTAGTTTAATCGCTAGATGGTGTCGAGGAATTTTATTGCCACTTTATTGCGAAGGATTCGACTTGTCTAATTTATCCTTGTGATTTAATTGTTATCATCCATTGCTCATCACTGCGTGGAGTGTAATTATAGTCACAATTATAATAACCTGGGTAGCATCGCATAGGTCATGAGACGAGAATACTTCAAACTGCAGAATAATACCTTTGTACAAACCATTAGAGTCCGACCGGTTCGGTCAGACCGTCAGATCCTTTTTTTAAAACAAAATATTAAACACGTTGTCTTCAACAATATTGTAACATTTTTTGTTTCTTGTTATATTTCCACTGTTTGCGTTTTTAGAATCGTTTACTTATGATACTTGAATATTAATGTTTTATTTACTAACATGTTAACTGTCCTCAATCTAATTTCCTTTTCTTTGGTTTGACAAATATGTTTATATGAATTCATACGTTTCATCTGAATTTTTATACCCTAGCTTCTGGTAAATTGTTTTTTAAATCTGTTGATGTACACATACACTGTTATACCCATATCTAAACCTTTTCCTCTCATGATTTATAATAACGATCATGATTTTAGATAGTTTTAATTTGTGTACATATTATAAATTATTTTCTCCTTGTTAGTTAGTCTTATTAGTATAATTTGTATATTTGTGGCACGTTTCAGAATGGTAGATTCTCTAAGTATCGCCCTGATGAAAGACCACCATTCAGAATCGATACGTTGCTTTAAATGGCTTTAGCCGTGTTTGGTGACTAGATCTGAATAGCCAGGTATTTTCCGACTTTCCTCTTCTCCATCTTCATCTCCTCCTCACAACCTTCACCCTCACAACATACCCCAATTAGGGATGCTATAGTCCCACTGGGTCTAATCTTTTGGGGTTCTTGTGCGGTACTAAATATCAAAAAAATATTCAAATAATTACATTAGGCGTGTTTTTTAAAGAGATGTAAATAGCCAGGTGCTTCTCAACCTTCTTCTTTCACATCTCTTTTCCCTCCCCACTCCCTCTAGCCTCACAACATAGCCCGACTGGGGATGCCATAGTCCCGCTGGTTTCGGGCGGTTGGGACTCTTGTGCGTTTTTCGCATAAATATAAATAAATGAAGAACGAAATGAGTAAAAAAACGCAGGTTTTCAGGAGAGCCAATAAAAAATTTAGGAATTTTGTTTTTTTTTTTTTTAATATTAGTTACTTTGTACATTTAAGTTTACAAGTATCTAATTATTTTATTTTCTTTTTGACTAATAATATTTTAACTTAAACACTACTTATTATTTTGATTTACATGCATTTTAAATAATTTTTACAGGCTTTTTTAAATTTATTGATAGGCATAATTTTGATGGTTTCCGGCAGCGCATTATACGATTTCATTCCTTTATATAGTAAGCTGTTTTGAGTGTTGGCTTTATTCTTTTCTGGTAGTCTAATTTCTTTGCATGCCCTTGTATTATACTTGTGAATATCAACATTGTAGATAATTTTGTCAGAAAAATACTCTGGTAACAAGTTGTTCTTCATTTTATGTATAAATATCAATGTGTTCAATGTCAGCATCTGTTTGACTGTCAGCCAATTTAGTTCCTCTGACATTTTAGCTACTTTTGAGTATCTATTTCGCCCAAGTATAATTCTCATTGCTCTATTTTAGAGAATTTGAAACCTGTTTTATTCTTTGTCGTTACACAAGAAAAGAATCGTTGAACAGTAATAAAAATGTGGAGCAATAATGGAGTTGTATTTGGTATATATTTTTGTATATTTTGTGTCATTTGTCATTATATATGTCCTTTTTCAAAAAATTAATTACTCTTTTTATTTTCCTTGCTAGATATGTATCTAAGGAACAATTCTTCTTACTCAAAACTTGTTTTTTTTTACTCATTCCGTTCTTCCTTTCTCACGCAGATATATTATTTTCATAATTCGGTCGGTCTCTAAAAGTAGAATTAAATAATATCTATACAATGGGAGGAAGTTGGTCATTACTCGTTGTATGATGTCATCGCGTATGTCTACCCTCTTCCTTCTTGGGAAAAAACATGCCTTGCAAAATACCCTGACACTTTGAAAGGCTCATATAACATTCAATAAATCTTTTTCCTGAGGTTTTTCAAGATCCACTTTGTTGAATTTGGCAGTCACCCCTGATCTGGAGCCCCTAAATACCTTAAAAAACCCTAGACTATGTTTTTTTAAGTCCCAACTGTCTGGACCCAGTGAGACTGGCATTCCCGATCGGGGTATGTTGTGAGGCTGGCTGTTCAGATCTGGTCATCAAACACGGCTAAAACTATTTCAAGCAGCGTTTCAATTCTGAATGGTGGTCTTTCACCGAGGCGATACTTGCAGTATCTACCACTCTGGAACGTGTCGCAAATATACCATGTATTATTTTTGTTAATTAAATGTGTTTTGACACATATTGATTGAATAAAATGTATTAGCGCACGCTGGGTTTGAACCCGCGTCTTCTGGATTCGTAGTCGAGCGTCTTACCACTCGACCACGCAGCCCGTCAAACGAACCCGACAATGTGTAGAAACGGTCGGTCCGATAGATTCTCTTATCTTAACAAACGGATTGCAATTTTAAGTCAGATGGGAATCCTGTCCTTGTTCTACCGGTATTTCAATGGAAGACGCTCCGAGGAACTTGCGTCATTGATCCCTTCGGCACAGGCACATAGACGGGAAACTCGCCAAACGCGTGCCCAACATTTGTACACGGTTGACATTGATACATGACAACGGATCACTTCTACAAGTCGTCGTTCTTGTGTACAACAGCTCGCCTTTGGAACGATTTTCCAACCTCTGTACTTTTTTCCTCCTACAACATGGGCCTCTTCAAGACCCAGATTCACTTCGTCATTATCTCAACCTTGCCACAGCATCCCAAGATGGCATAGGCCCTGAGGGAAATTATTTAAATCAGGACCTCCTGTGTGGAATTCATGTTTTTAAAAAAACATTAAAAATGTTTTGTATCGCCCGTCAGAATCTATGAAATGTTTGAAAAACAATTCACGATTTTCCATAATAATAATAATAATAACAGTGAACATATATAGCGCAGTATTGTGATATTTCAACTAAAGTGCGCTTCATAATAAATTGATTATGCTCATAAGACTAACTAACAAGGAGAAAATAATACATAATACGTATACAAATTAATCATGATCGTCATCGTAAATCATGAGAGAAAAAGGTTCAGATATGGGTATAACAGTGCATGTTTACATTAACAGAATAAAAAAACAATTTACCTAAAGCTAGGGGTATAAAAATTCAGATGAAACGTATGAATTCATCTTAACATATTTGTCAAATCAAAGAAAAGGAAACAAGATTGAGGACAGTCAATGTGTTGGTTGGTACTTAAAACATTAATATGCAAGTATTATATTAATATTCAAGTATTATAAGTAAACGATTCTAAAAATGCAAACAGTGTAAATATAACAAGTCACAAAAGAACAATAAATATTTTATGAAATTGAGTATATGGTTTTCAGTAGATAGTAAGGACATTGAGTTGTAATGATGGAAGTAAGGAGAAAACCGAAACAAAGCAAATTAGGGACGTTTTTAATGAAGTTAAATTTTAATAAGTTACGTTTTGTATGTAGGATTTTTTTTAAATTTGGTTTTTAAGACCCGTTTGAATTCCACGTACAATTCATTACATTTTTGAAGATTGTAAACTCTGCCATGTGTAGTTTTCATTTGCAAATAACTGCCGTCATGTTAAAATATTAAAACTAAATAATTGAATACCTTAATTCATGGCACATACTGAAATCTTCCAGTTTATATCATTATAACTTACTACTTACCTGGCTTTCTTAAATTGTATATATATATTTATATATATATATATATATATATACTTGGAGTAACAATGTATGGAGAGAGAGCAAATTATTTTCTCCGGGTTTTTCCGTCGTACACCATGAGAGAGAAAGAGACAACAAATATAATACCCCGCTTCTATGTACTGTCACAATGATCTTGGGCTACTGGGTCACCGCGGGACTTCGCCCACATTTTTTATTATGCCACTAAACTTGATACAACTAAACGGTTTTTTAGGTTATATGCAATATTTTTGTGGATAAAAATACTGTGAAAAAGTGGTTATACGAATAAACAAAAACATCATGTCGATATGTGATATGAATGGATGTATAAATACCCTAGCCTTAGTCTTGGCCACGCCCAGGTCCGCCAAGTCCGGTAAAAAACACCAAAAGCTGACTACACTGCCTTGGATGGTTACCACTTTATTTACTCTAAGATCAAATGTTTATTTTATTCTTTATAATCTGTAATATTATATAGGTATCTACTTTTAATGGAACTCAATTGGTCTAGAATATGGTAATTATTACTATATTTACACTTTAATGTACGACTGTTGGTTTCCTAAATATACTCGTATATATTTTTTTTAAATAACAAATCCAAACGAGTAAAACCTCTGCAATAACATGTTTATGTTTTCCGACCGGCAACAAACATATCGTCGCTGGAAAGACAAAAGGGCGGAAGTGCCATTTTGGGAAGACCAGAGCACTTAAAAGTTTATTCAGTTTTACAATAAAATTCATAAGTCTTCAGTACCTGGTCGGATTAACTCAGGTAGCTTAATGCTCTCACTGAGTTATCTGAAGCGACAAAAAGCTGAAAAAAGTCCCGAATTTGTGTCGCCTGAGTAGAGCCTTTTTCCAAACGGTAAATATATTTTAGATGGCTGAAGGGCCGCAAGTCCTCAGAATCAAACGAGAGTCAGAGCATTCGATGCAGAATAAAAACTGACCAAAACTGCATATTTAACTCATCTTTGACCATCGTGTCGCTTAAGACCTTTTGTCTTTCCTGCGACGGTTATGGTAAGTCAGTTAGTTAATCTGTGCAAGGTGATTCTCATCTCATCATTTTCCCCTTGTCCTGTTCGTGTCGGGAACGCATCGCTTTGAGGATTTAAAAATATATTTTAGGTTATAATTATTTTGTACTGTATGTTTGATGTTGACATGGCCATTTGTTCGCAGGTAAACAAGCCAAAGTGACATGCGCAGCGGAGAACATGACAGTGGTGGTGCCGCTCACTGAAGAAGGGGAAAAAGCCTACCTGGACCAATTAAAAGGTAAACATTCAATTATTAGTAAAGATCGATAAAAAGCCACTTTGGCATGACAACAAAAGCTTTGAATTAGTGCATTTTTTTATATGAACAAATCAGTATTTCACTATATTCATTAAAATTTGGCTCAAATTGTTAGATTTTTCTCAAATTTTTACATTTTTCACAAATTATTTCATTTTTCACAAATTCTTACATTTTTTACATTTTTCAGCATTTTTGTATTTTTCACAATTCATCACATTTGCTATAATTTTTTACACTGACCACAAAGTATCACAATTAACACAATTCGTCACATTTACATAAACTCGCCACAAATTATTAAATTTACCACAATTCGTTGCGTTTGTCATAAATAGTTACACTCGCCACAAATTGTGAAACTTGCAACATTTCGTCACATTTGTCTTAATTTTTTACAATTGCCACAAATTGATTAATTTGCCAAATTTTCAAATTTTCCACAATTGTTACACTTGCCACATTTTTTAAAATTTTCCATAATTCATTGCATTCACCATAAACTGTTACAAATTGTATTTGCCACAATTTATCACATTTGGCATAATTGTTTTACTTCCTTAATAATGTTTAATCTTCCACAATTCGAAACACTTCCCCTTCATTGTTACACCTGCCACATTTTTTTTTAACTTGTCACAATTCCGTCACATTTGCCATAAATTGTTACACTTGCCACGAATTGTAAAATTTCTAACAATTCGTCACATTAGCCATAAATTGTTACACTTGCCACAAATTGTAAGACTTGCCACAATTTGTCACATTAGCCATAAATTGTTACACTTACCACAAATTGTAAGACTTGTTTTGTCACATTTGTCATATTTTTTTACACTTGCCACAAATTGTAAGACTTTCCACAATTTGTCACATTTGTCATATTTTTTTACACTTGCCACAAATTGTTTAATTTGCCACAATTCATCACATTTCCCCTAAATTGTCACACTTGCCACAAATTATTTAATCTACCACAATTTGTCACATTCGTCATAAATTTTTACACTCCACAATTTTTAAATTTGCCACAATTCGTCACATTTTCCCTAAATTGTTACACTTGCCATATGTATATATTTTTAATTTGCCACAATTCGTAATGTTTTCACATTTACCATAAATCGTCACACTTGCCACGAATTGTATTTACTTCAACTAGTCACATTCGCCATAAATCTTTGCTATGCCACAAATTACTAAATTTGCCACAGTACGTCACATTTGCCATAAAATGTTACACTGGCCACAATTTTTTTTTTAATTTTACCACAATTCATCACATTTTCCATATTTTTTTACACTTGCCATAGATTGTTAAATTTTCCACAATTTATCACATTTGCCATAAATTGTTACACTTTTCACAAATTGTTAAATTCGCCACAATTCGTCACATTTGCCATATATTGTCGTTCGCCACAAATTGTTAAATTTGCCCCTATTTTTCACATATACCACAAACTGCTATAATAATTGTCACAAACTGTTTAGCTACCTGCATTTGTCACAAATAGTTAGGTTATTCCATTTGCTAAATGACTGTTATATTTGTAACAAATTGTTACATTTGCCACAAATTGTTACATTTCCCTCAAGATGCTCGTTACATTCCAACAGACTGTTACATTCCCACGAACAGTTACATTCCTTAGAACTGTTACACTTGCAACAAACTATTACTTTGTCACAAATTGTTTCATTTGCCACATATTATTACATTTATCAAATAACTGTTACATTTGCCACAAATTGTTACATTTGTCAGAAACAACTGTTTGTTGCGTTCCCACAAACTGTTCGTTCCCACAAACTATATCATTCCTATACATCTTCATTTTCTGTATTTTGTCACATTTACCTAAAATTGTTGCATTAGCCACAGATTATTGTTGTATTTGCCTCTAAAGCTGTTCTTTCTCTCATCCATTTGTCATCATGTCACTTTTGTCTCAAACTGTTTGTTGCGTTCCCACAAACTGTTACATTTACCACAAACTGTTCGTTCCCACAAACTGTTACATTCCCATACATCGACATTTTCTGTATTTTGTCACATTTGCCTAAAATTGTTGCATTAGCCACAAACGATTGTTGTATTTGCCTCTCAAGCTGTTCTTTCTCTCATCCTCAGGATACTCTGCGTGCGCTCCCTCTATGGAGGACGGCTCCGCAGTCTTCAGATTAGACCTGGAGGATGTCCACAAGTGTGGAGTCACGAGAATATTGCACCAACCCACGGTAAATAACAGACTAATAGAGCTTTGATACCATTAGAAGTAAACTGGAATATGGAAGCACTATTTGGAATGCTCATTACTACAAATATGAAAACATTGTTGAATCTGTTATGGTAAAAAAAAATGCTAAGAATGATATCTTTTGAATGTGGTCTACATGACCATCTTAGATCATATGACGCACGCCTTCAATACTTTTAAATTAATTCACTCAAAACTAGAAGGCAAATAACTGATTTAATATGTTTACTTCACGCTCATCTCGATACTATAGTATGTCTTAGCAGTATTACCAAACTAATAAACTCCAATCAGTTTTTAATGCTGCAGCAAGGCTTATCACCGGGGTATCTAAATATTCGCATATTTCAGAGCACCTTCGGAACCTTCACTGGCTCAAGTGCACTGAAAGAATCCAGTACAAGTTGTGCTGGATGGTGTTTAAATCCCTTAACGAAATGGCTCCACTGTACATTACCGAACTATGCGTTCCAGAAAACATTCTTCTAAGGCAGTCGAATCTTAGATCAGCAACGTCATCGGCTATTGGAAGGCTGATAGAACCCAAACGCAAACCAAATACCAAGTTTGGAGATCGTGCTGCAGGAGTGTCGGGGCCGAAGGCTTGGAATAAACTCCCTCCGGAACTAAGGTGTATAACTAGCCCAACAGAATTTCGGTCCAAACTGAAAACTTACCTTTTCAGACTCTCAACATAATCTGTCTCTCGACGAATCACCTTTAGATACACAAATTTTAACCAAATCCTGTATTGTACGACAAATTCAGAAAGTCCATTTTTTTAATTTCGCTCCCATGCCCTAAATCGGAAAAAAATCACAATTATAATTTTAAGTTAATAAGTGGGTCTATCTGATGGGACCTGCCAGGTTAGTATGTTCCTGCATATTTTCTCATTTAAACTAGGAATTAATATCTAATAATAGAAAATAAGATATGTACAGCGCCCTTGAGGTGATTTTTTGCAAAAACGGCGCTATACAAATCATCCAAATATTATTATTATTACTATTAAATGTACATAATTCCTATTGCTTAAGACGCCATAGCACATTCCACCAGAGTACATTCAGAAATAATATTGTCTACTTTAGCCCTCTGTCTCAAATGGGCCGACTGTATAGTAGGATAGACTGTGAGATTTAGACATTATTGTCGATTGATTGTACAATTTCAGAAAACGTTATATTGACAAGATCCCAGTATTTTTCAACGAAAGCCGTCTTCCCAACAAATATTCCATTGATGTAATCAGTGTAACCTTAAAGGCGAAATCAGACGGTTCACTCGGGAGAACGTTCACAGAGAATGATATAGAAATGAACGTTCATTCGGTATTTTCTTCGAGGATGCCGTCGAACGGAGTCGTGTGCTTTGTAATTAGTTTGATCTGTGATCATTTGATTAAAGAATTGACGAAAAAGAAGCAAACAAAACGTCGATGGTGGCGGGTGCGACCTTTGCGTTCGTAGCCGAGCGTCTTACCACTCGACCGCGGAGGCCGTCGTCTCGCAGACTTGCTCTTTCTATAGATAAAATGCATACAGATCTACAAGGTCATAACTGTGCAGGCTGCAAAAAGAAGAACTAACAAACAAGCAAAAAAAATGTAATGTCGATTGAATTGAATTGTCAAAAAGGCCGCCCTGTAAAAAATATTTGTTACAACATATTGGCAGGTTAATTGTTTTAGTTTTGAATCTATAGTAGATTTGTACAATAACAAATCGACTTATATGCCTAGTGAATTACCACCGTGCAAAAACGTAACTTTGCATTAAATGCTTCAGCCGTGTTTGGTTTCCAGATCTGAATAGCCGTGCATTACCCAACCTTACATCTCCACTTTATCAATATTTTCAAACATACAACATACTACAATTGGGGTGCCATAGTTCCACCGGTTCCAGGCAGTTGGGATTCTAGTGCGGTAGTGACATGAAAAAAAATTATATATTTAAAAAAAAACTAACTCATTAGAAAGGTGCTGCTAGCACCTAAATACTCGTAGATTGTACCAGGAGCACAGGCTTGCGAGAAGGTGGAAAATTTTGCAAATCGCCGCTTTGGATTTTTGAAACATAAAATCATTGAATTAAATAAATAGTTCGTTAGTTCCTCTTTTGACCGCGTCCAAAGTTGAATATGTCAAGCTCTACGCTGTACCTTAAAAGTTTCCTGATGATATGATATTCAAAAGCAACTTGCTAATGTGCAATGACAATGTTTAACAAAAAAATAACCAAACAAATACACCCAATCACTTTTCTGTGCTCCTGGTATTTTTTTCTTGTAATAATGTCGACTACGTGAAAAATTAGTATTTTTATTGTGACATTAGCGCCGCTACGGAATTTAGTGCAAACTAAACGGCTGCTTTGCAGATATTTTACTCCGCCGACTTCTGCGCTCCGGATACCGGGAACTAAGCAACTTGAATTTACTAAAAATATGATTGTATTAAAAATATCCGACAATATTTGAATAATAATTTTAATGGGTTACCTTCTCACGCGCCTGTGCTCCTGGTATAATTTCATAGTATGGAGAGCTAATTGTTTTTACCCAACCTATACAAATTTAGTATAAATCACTTTCTCCGGGTTTTTACGTCGTACACGATGAGAAAGAAAGAGACAACAATATATTTTAAATTATCACACCGCTTTAAAGTATTGTTAGAATGTTCTTCGGGTCCCGCGTCTCCGTTGACTCCGCCCAAACGTTTTGATATGCGAAATAACTGGACATAACTCGACGGTTTATTAGGTTACATGCTATATTTTTGTTTATAACAATACTGTGAAAAGGTTATACGAATAAAAAAAATCATTATGTCGAAATGTGCTATGAATGGATGTATAAATGCCCTAGCCCTAGTCCTAGCCACGTCCAGGTCTAGCCGAGTCCGGCAAACCTCATAAAAAATGACTACAGCAGCGCTATCTCTTGTATATTATTGCTCTGAGGCTAACACCTTCCTCGACAAATGAATGTGACAGTTTTTTCTTCTTTTTTATTTCACTACCGCACAAGAGTTTTAACTGCCTGGAGCCAGTAGGACTATGGCATCCCCAATTGGGGTATGTTGTGATAAATAAAATTTCGTACACATGAAATTTGCGACCTAAAAAAATTATTTATAGATTGTGGTAGATAGTCTAAGAATAATAATAGGCTATAATTTCTACAGCGTCGTTTTCGTGAAAGAATTCCACCTCGCCCTGGTGAAAGATCGCCATTCAGAATCGTACGTTGCTTTAAATGGCTTAGGCCGTGTTTGGTGACCAAATATGGATATTTAGGCACTTCACAACCTTCCTCTTCCCTATCTCCTCCCCTCTCCCCGCCTTCAGCCTCACTACATATTTTAATTGCAGACGCCATAGTCTCACTGGCTTCAGACGCTTGTAAGCAGTTGGGACTATATATATATATATATATATATATATATATATGTATATATACATATATATGTATATTGATGAGCTTTTTCATGTATTCTAATGAGCGGTAGTTCCTCAGAACACCTTGCATTAAAATGCTGCTGAAACAGGCAGCATTCCTGCCTAAACGTTTGGTTAAACTAGATGATATGTTTATTTAATTTCAGGGCAAGCGAGTGTTCTACCATAAGATAGTCGTGGAGGGAGTCTCCGGCAAGGAGGTCCTGTCCGTGCGCTGCACCCTCAGCCCCCCGCACCACCTGCAGAGGAGGGACCTGGACCTGCCTGCCGGCTTCCAAGAACCAGAGTGAGTCAAACAAAATCCGCTGTCTACTCGATCACACAATATTTAAACCCTCAATGCGGCATAGTCTCCTGGCAACGGTGCTGGATCTAGGGGGAACCAAAGGGGGCAGACACCCCAGCAGCACATCTGGGAGGACAATGGACCTCCCAATTGATCAATCCTCCAAAAAGAGTTTAATGGTGTAAGGGGGAGGGCAGCTAAAGCCAACATTGTCCCCCTCCTCAAACATCCTGGATTACTTAACAGTGTGTGTTCGATTCAAAGCTGCGATGAAACACCGAATGGGTTTCCAGCTTCAGATTAATTTGTAAAATAGTGGGCTATAAACGATAAAGTATACTACTTGATGGAACTGTCTAATTATAGCTGGGGAACGATTAGGGAATTATAGAAGGAAAAAAGGGAAACCACTCACTCAAGAAGTTCTTGATTCTTCTTGCACAATTTTATTTACGAAACAATCAACGAAAACACCACACATATTTTAGTATTCTAATCCACGAAACACCACATTTATTTTATAATTTCGAATATCAAACAACGAGCCAACCAACTAGCGAAACGAACGAGCAACAATGTTTTTTCACAGAAAAACTCTTCTGTTTGATTTTTTCGAATTGTCGCCGTTTTATTCAAAACGGCTGTACGGTGAAAATGGTTAGGTGGGTAAGGATTCGGATAATAAACATATTGGTAAGAGCCCAACAAAATATAATTTTGAAATTCAACAGTGTGTTTATTTTGCTTTTTTTTAATTTTGGGTGGAAGTAAACATAGCATCCATATTAGAGATAGTCGATATCAGAATTGGGTGTACCTGCGGTTTCAGTTACCGGTGACCGGCGAGGTACCGGTTATTTATCCAGTATTTTTTGGAACCGGTTCCTGGTGCCAAGTTCCTAGAAGGAGATTTTTTCGTAAAGGACTAGCAAATCGACAAAAGTTCCTCGCTAAAAAAAAGTACTAGTCGGTAGAGATTTGAAAACGAAAAGAACTGGAACTGGAACTGGTTAGAACTCACTTGAAAAAAAAAACAAGGATATCGATATTATTATTTGCGAAAATTTGGAACCGGCTCCTCGGAGAAATAATATCAACGGTTCCAGTGACCGGCTAGGAACCGGTTTCTTTTAACCGGGACAGGAAGAGTTTTATAAAGACTCTCTCGGGGTCTTAGATTCCTCCAGAAGCGCCAATTATGATTTTGTCAAATTTATCAAGTGTTTTGTTCTTCCAGAAATTTGGAGATCACGACCAGCCTGATCGAGAGAGCTCCAGAACCTCAGCTGGGAGTAGCAGTCAGTCAGGATGGCAAAGAGTAAGTAAGCCTTTAACAGCATGACCGTTATGCTTGACGGTTGATCAGAATTTCACCAAAACTGACACGGGCCGAGGATCTAGGTTTCAGGCGACATGGCACTCCAGAGGGTTTGCCCGAGATTCACATTTGAATTGATACTGATGAATCTGTAATAAAAATATCAAATGTTTTCAGAGGATGCTCTCGGGATGTGAGTAATTTATATTTTGGATTAATAAAAACTGACCCATACCATTATTATTCTTACTGATAAATGATTTTCAAAATTTTAAAATCGATTTTCAGCAATGATATTTTATTTTTATATTATATTTAGTATGTTGCCTATTGTATGCGGACGATGCGGTGCTGATTGCTGACAGGGTGGGAGATCTACAGTTTCTCGTGTCTAGGTGAGATGATTAATGTAAGTAAGTTCAAAGTCATGGTGTTTGAAAGAGAGAGTACGAGAACAGCGTGCAATATACTTGTGAATGATGAATACCTGGATCAAGTGGATGAGTTTGTGTATTTAGGAAGTATGTTCTATAGAGACGGGAAGGCTGATAAGGATATTGAAAGAAAGGTGTATGCAGGAAACTCCATTGATGGAGGACTGAACGCTGTTGGCGCAAATAATAAAATGACCAAAGGAAGCGAAGCTAGCAGTCCACAATGGAGTGCTTATACCAACCCTGATGTATGGCAGTGAGGCATCGAACTGGCAGAGGAAGGATGAAAGTAGACTGAATGCTGTGGAAATGAGATCTTTGAGACGTATGTGCGGTAAAACCGTGTATGGCCGTATTAAAAATGTGGATATCCGGAAAGAATGCAAGGCTGATGTGAGCGTAATGAATAGGATAAAAAAAAGGGACGCTTAGATGGTTTGGGAATGCAGAGCGAATGAACGAAGAAAGGAGTATGAAAAGAATATATGATGCGAAAGTGAATGGAAGAAGAAGTTGAGGACGCCCGAGAAAGACATGGCGCGATCAAGTAAATCAAATACTTGAATCGGGTCATGTGAAGAGTATGTATGAGACGATGTATGAATGTAAATGAAGCAAGGAGTGTGTGCCAATACAGAGTTATATGGCGGTCTGTCCTCTCTGCCTACGCTTGCGGTAAAATGGCGTGATGGTTGGTAAGGTTAGTTATATTTTATTTTTGTATCCGTCGAATTAGTCACTTCCCGAGATATTCCTTAGAAAACATTTTGGATAATAATAATATGTTTGGCGCAGAACACTCTTCTAGGCCTGCTACAGCAAACTCGACTCTATGTCCCTCCTATGCAAACAGAGAAACAAACAATGAGCGGTTAAGATCCTTGACTTTTTTTTTGATCCTTGGCTTTTTCACAACCTTTGAGTTAACTATTGATTCGTCAAGTAACTTTGATCGTAGGACTGACATTGCAGCACAAACAGGCATTCACTTGACAAGTAGCGTTAATCAGCAGTGGTAAAACGTATAATATACGCTACTCGACGAGTAGCACCGATCGGCAGTTTACTCGGAGGTAGAGAAATACATCCTACGTAGCGTTGTGACCGCTCCGAAAGAACTACTTCTTTTGGCGGCAGTTCCTACTTCCTTCATTGTTCATTGAACAAATACTTCAATTGAAGTTGACAGTTCATTTTAGCGTTGTGACCGCTCCGTGTGAACTACTTCAGTTTGCGGCAGTTCAAACTTCATTCATTTCATTGAACAAATACTTCAATTGAAGTTAGATTACAAAAACTACTTTAATTTGCAGCAGTCCAGTTGCGAAGTTGAACTTCAAAGCCTATAAAAAGTAGTTCATTTCAAGGACTTCAATTGAAGTTCGACTTCAAAGTACTACGATTCAAAGGAACCGGCCGGTCTGTTCGAAGAACCGGTTCCAGTTTTTTTCACTTAAAATCTCTAGGTGAGGAACTAGTTCCAGTTCTTTTCGTTTTTAAATCTCTACCGACTAGTACTTTTATTTTGGCGAGGATTTTTTTGCCGATTTGCTAGTACTTTTCGAAAAAATCTCAAGGCCGGTTCCAAAAAGAACCGGTTCCTTGCCAAATCTTTTTTTTTTCGTGAGTTCGACTTCAATTGAAGTGTCACTGCGAAGGATTCATTTTAAAGAACTATCAGTTCGTGAAGCATTCACAAAGCATTCCGTTTTTCCCAACGCGGGTGAAACATTTAGTGGTACAACATTAGTGGTGCTACATTTTTCGAAAGATTTGTATGAATATGACGCGTCTTGTATTTTATGTCTATGTTTACAGCCAGTTAGATAAGTAATTAACAATCGCTTTTTGTTTGTTTTAATTTTGCAGAGTTTCTGGCGAGATCTCCGTGCGGCCCGGCACGCCCCTGGCCATGCGCGTGTTCCTGGACAAGGGCTCGGCGCCCGTCTACGGCCTGATGGTGTCCCACCTCCAAGTGTCCGACACGGCCGCCCAACAGGAGACCATCGTGTTCAACGGGTAAGTCGAATCACCCCGCGCACAGCCGGGGCAGCTTTGTGATTTCAAAGCTCATCGTCGCCTTTGACACTGTTACTAACAACTACCTAACCATCACGCCGTTTCTCCGCAGGGGTAGACAGAGAGGATGGACCGCCATACAAATCTGTCTTGGCACACACTCCTTGTTTCATTTACATTTATACTCTTCTGTTATTCTGACTCTTGACTCTTGATCGCGCCATGTTGTCTTCCCCGGGCGTGCCCGACTTCTTCTTCCATTCACTTTGCGTCATTCATTATTTTCACATTCCTTTCTTTGTTCATCTGCTCTACAATGCCCAAACCATGTAAGCGTCCCTTTCTTGTATATCAGGACTGAACGCTGTTGACGGTCTAGATCAGTATAGATCTCCTATCTTAACAAGCGGATTGCAATCTTTGGAGCACAGACGTCAGACGGGAATGCTATCCTTGTCCTACCGGTATTCCAATGGAAGGTGCTCCGAAGGACTTGCGTCATTGCGTCCCTTCGGCACCGGTGCATAAAATAGAAACTCGCCAAACGCGCGCCCAACATTTGTAAACGGTTAAAAAAAGTCTTCCGTTTGTGGCCCCACGTTGGGCGCCAATTTATAAAAGTTTTTTTTCGTTGCCACACACTAGGCAACAATTTATAACGGAACTCATTTATTATGTTAAAAGAGTGAGTGGAATTTGGTACAGGGACGTAGTATTTATTTTATATTTAAACAAGAATAAATGAAAAGAGACTTGAAAGGGTTTTCCCTTATAACTTTAAAACTTTAAACAAAATAAACTGAAAGGCCGACGGCGCACAATTCAGTTGAATGCTTAAAGATATTTCATACTTAGTACTCAAATACCTCGCTGAAAGGGATCGTCGCGCAATCAGGAATCAGGCCTTGAGACTAGTTCTAGATCTCTCACTAAGTATCCAAAGACTTCGCTGAAAGGGATCGTCGCGCAATCAGGAATCAGGCCTTGAGACTTGTTCTGGATCTCTCACTAAGTAACCAAAGACTTCGCTGAAAGGGATCGTCGCGCAATCAGAAATCAGGCCTTGAGACTTGTTCTGAATCTCTGTTGTTTCAAGGACGCGCAGCGCCTTTTATAGTCCGACGGGCAGCGGCCTTCAGCACGTAGTGGATAAAATTCCTAGGATTTCTAGATCCACGCAGCTTAACATTGCTAGAGAAGGACAGTGCTTTAGATGGGAGCGAGAAAGTATTCGGAGCCGTGCACCTCATCGCGTTACACGGTTGATATTCGATACGCAATAACGTGTCGCTTTAACACCTCGGCTGTGGAGTGATTTGCCGGCTTCTCCGTTTCCTTTCCCTACATGGGCCTCTTCAAAACCTAGGCTCACTTTTTACCTTTCTCCAAAAAGACACTCCATCCCAAAGTGTGGAGTTAATGTAAAAAAATAATAATAATTAAAATTAATAAACCTTGTGTTTTAATATCTGTCTCTTTTTTTAGTTGCTCCGTAGACCCGTACCTCTTCGACAACTTTGTGACCACGGACGGAGACTCCCTCGAGGCTCGCTTCAGGGCCTTCAAGTTCCCCGACACCACCTACGTCCAGTTCAGGGGAACAGTCCAAGTCTGCCTGGATAAATGCCAAGGGGTAAATGTTCTTCTGAGACGAACGAATGAAATTCTAAATGTGATTCAACCTTACCGCCATGGCGCCATCAGCACAGCCGACGTTGACGCGACCATATTGATTTTAATAATAATAATCCCCTGTTGAGAGTTGAAACAGTTGGGTCGTTGGCGCCGTTGGGGGTGTTATTTTATAACGTAACAGCTATATCTCACTTGCCAGCGGTAGCTTCACTTGACGCTAGGCGCTACGTATCGGCCGTTTCGGATAGGAAAATCCACAAAGACGTCTAGTAAGGAGTTATACAATCAAAATATCATTCCAAATTAAGCATATCGTTCACAGAGTTTACCTAATAAAGTACCCACCTATAATTTTATTTCGGCAGACATTATTCTATATTGGAAATGGGTGGATTAAAGCAACTCATATTTTTTCTTGGCAAGCCAAGTTACACCTCGTGCTTTTTTTAAATCACGTTGTCAATCATAGCGTTGGGAAAAACTTCAAAGTTTTGCGAATGCTTCACGAACTGCTAGTTCTTTAAAATGAACACTTCGATTGAAGTCGAACTGAAATCGAAAAGAACTAGTCGGTAGAGATCTCTGATCAAAAAGTACTAGCAAATCGACAAAAGTTCCTCCCCAAAATAAAGTACTAGCAAATCAACAATAAAATGGACCTGTGGAAGAACCAGTTCCTCGCCAAATCTTTGTAGTCGACCTTCAATTGAAGTGTGCGCTGCCGCAAAATGTAGTTCTTTATAGTCTTTGAAGTCGAACTTCGATTGAAGTGTGCGCCAAGCCACAAATTGAAATACTTGTTTATAGTCTTTGAAGTACAACTTCAATTGAAGTGTGAACTGCCGCAAAATAAAGTAGTTCTTTGTAGCTTTGTAGTCTAACCTCAATTGAAGTATTCGCACACTCAAAAATGTGTGAAGTGTGAACTGCCACAAAATGAAGTAGTTCTTGTAGCAGTTCGCACAGAGCGGTAACAACTAGCGTTGTGACCGCTTTGAAAGAACTACTTCTTTTGGCAACAGTTCCTACTTCATTCATTGTTCATTGAATACATACTTCAATTGAAGTCGGTAGTTCAGTCATTTCAATTACTTCTTTTCATTGAACAAATATTTCAATTGAAGGTGGTAGTTCATTTTAGCCTTCATTCATTTCATTAACTTCATTTCATTGAACAAATACTTCAATTGAAGTTGGTAGTTCATTTTAACCTTCATTCATATCATTGAAAGAGGTACTTCAATTTGCAGCAGTACAGTTGCGAAGGCATTAAAAACGAAGGAACCAGTTCCAATTCTTTTGGTTTTTAAATCTCTACTGACTAGTACTTCTTTTTTTGGCAAGGAACCGGTTCCAGTTCTTTTCACATTCTAAACTCTACTGACTAGCATGTGTTTTTTCGGCGAGGAACCGGTTCCAGTTTCAAAGCGCTACCGACTAGTACGTGATTTTGTTGGCGAGGAACCAGTTCCAGTTCTTTTCGTTTTCAAATCTCTACCGACTACCCCTCGCTTTTTCGGCGAGGAACCGGTTCAAAAAAGAACTGAACAAATAAGCGGATAAATTTAAATCTCTTTTTTGCGAGTTCGACTTCAATTGAAGTGTTCACTTCGAAGGGTTCATTTTAAAGAACTAACAATTCGTGAAGCATTCACAAAACATTGAAGTTTTTCCCAAAGCTAGTAACTAGAAGTCCCATCTTCACCTTGATATAATACGTAATTTCATACATACCTCCAAAGATATCTTTAATGATTGATATATTTATGATCCCTTCAGACAACCTGCAGCAATGGAGCCACGGGCTTCGGCAGGAAGAGGAGGGCCATCCGAGACGAGACGGAAAGCAACCGACTGTACGAGATCTCTCTCACCACCTTCATCAAAGTTGAAGATGACAGTAACGAAGCTGGTAAATATCATATTAACCAACATAATCTCAATCCAATCATCACATAATGGCCGTATAATCTATTATGCCCGAGACATAAACCGACAGATGTGCGTTGAGCTCAACTTTTCCCCTACCGTGGAATTGGCGACATCAATGTTCTTACCAATCGGTGTAGATCATATTTCTAGGGATTATCTCTTCAGTGCGTCTGGGTCACTGTAGGGCTGTGTATATTGTTGGATCTGAAGCTGCGATAAAACACCGAATGGGTTTTCAGCTTCAGATGAACTAGGAAAATAGTGAACTGTAAAACGATAAACTATACCACTTGATGGAAATGTCTAATTGTGGATGTGGAAAGATTATTTGGATTGAAGGGAAAATGGGAAACCATTCACTCACCGATGTAGTTGAAGTGGAAGTTCTTTACTCTTCTTACACACAAAAAATCACAACAAAACACCACACTTAATTTAATATTACTTGAAGAACAACAACAAATTGACGACCAAGCGAGACACCAACGAACCGAAACTCAAAACACGTTTTTTCACATAACTCTCTTCTGTTTCGATTGTCACTTGTTTCTAACACCATGTAGTTCCATACGAATTTCGATATTGAGAAATGGTTGGAAAAGGTAGGAACTGGATGAAAAACATTAAGGTAAGAACCTATCAAATTATCACTTTGAAATCCAACATATATTGTGGTAAGTGTGTAGGAATGATTAGTCAGCGATACGGGTACCTAGTTTTCTAAAATTGTTAGCAGGTCTACGCGGTTTACAGTTCCTTTAAAGACTGTTAGTTATTAGGTCGCTACAGATAGATAGATGGCGCTACTACATGACAACCTGCATGGTCGAGTGGTAAGACGCTCGATTACGAATCCAAAGGTCGCAGGTTCAAATGCCGGCGTGTCCAAATAAATTTAATTTAATTAATATGTGTCATAACACATTCAATTCATATAAAACTATATATATAGTATATTTGCGTCACTTTCCAGAGTGGTAGATACTCCAAGTATCGCCCTGGTGAAAGACCACCATTCAGAATCGAAACGTTGCTTGAAATGGCTTTAGCCGTGTTTGATGACCAGATCTGAATAGCCAATATCCCAACCTTCCTCTTCCCCTCCCAACTACCTTCAACCTCACAACACACCCCGATTGGGGATGCCACAGTCTCACTGGCTCTAGACGGTTGGGAGCAGTGGGACTCTGTCCATCGTCTATTTCAATCTGAATTTCTCACCTCTCACTCCCGTTTCCATGTTTCCAGACGACGTCAGCAAACTTCTCCGCAACCTGAAGATCGCCAACCAGATGCTGGAAGACCAGCCCGCCGTCATGGAGAACACCTCCGGAGAGGTCCTGGCCGCGACAGTCAGAGAGAAGCCCCAATCACACCAGGTCGTGTCTCGGGACAACGCGGTGCCGCTCACGGCCAACTCTAACGTAGCGACTAGTTCCACGGCGCTTTTAAGCATCGCCTTAGCTGTCCTAAGTCTCTCATTATTTAGCGAAAGATTCTAAATCTCTCTCCCTCATCTTAATAAGTTGTATTTCTGCAGGCATTGTGTGAATTTTTTAATTAATCTGTCGATTACTGCCGCACTGAATGGATAAACTGATAAATCAAACAATGAATAGTACAGATCACACTTCTAGGAATTATCTGTTCAGTGGTATAAACAATTTCATCATTCAACATGTTGTAATAATTGACGGGCGGTAAGCAACTCATTAATTGTTTTTTTCTACTTAATTGGATATCTGAAGAACGGTAGAACACAAGGACTTCACTCACTGCCTGTAAAGTTTGAATTAGTGACTCAAAATCTCCATCTAATTCACGTATGTATTTCTATTGGCTTGTTCTCTCAATGCAGAATCGGTAAGCTCCTTGGCCCTGGTCCCTGAGGTCACCCGCTCAGCCGGCGTAGACAATTCAAAATTTATTGGAATTATATCATCGGCGAGAGGCAAAAGGGCTGAAGCGCCATTTTGGGAAGTTTGCACCAGAGCACTTTGAAGTTTTTTTTGTTTTACAATAAAATAAACAAGTCTTCGGTACCTGGTTGGATTTTTGAAAAGAAAGTCAACTCAGATAAGTTGATGCTCTCACTGAGTTACCTGAAGCATCAAAAAGCTAAAAAAACGTCCCAAACT
Organism: Drusus annulatus; assembly: GCA_022651775.1. Classification (NCBI taxonomy): domain Eukaryota; kingdom Metazoa; phylum Arthropoda; class Insecta; order Trichoptera; family Limnephilidae; genus Drusus; species Drusus annulatus. The sequence continues at coordinate 261,853 of JAGWCC010000421.1, read as the reverse complement.
TGTGTCGCTTGAGTCGAGCCTTCTCCCAAATGGTATACTCGTATATATTTTAGATGGCTGAAGGGCCACAAAAGTCTTCAGAATCAAGCGAGAGTCAGAGCATTCGATGCAGCAAGAACCAAAGCGTCACTTGTCTTGGCTTTGGCTATGTTTAGTAACGAGATCTGAATAGCTAGATGCTCCCCATTCTTATTCTCCCTCTTCCCTATTTCCTTTAGTCTCGCAATCTTCCTAAAAAAATAAGGAATGCCATAATTCCACTGGTTCCAGGCAGATGGAGACCTTGTGCGGTATTGAATGTATCCATTGTTAGGACAAGCCATTCCATTTATCACATTTATTCTTGGAAATGTGTTAGAAAAATCTTTCTTATGTTATTTCTTCATGCTATGGCTTATTAATGACAAACCAATAAATAATTTTCTTTGTGTTCTTTGAACAATAATAATTTGTTTGTCACTTCAATCATACTATGTTTTTCGTATCCAAAAAAGTTATTATGTATTTTTGTTGACATTCTTTGTCACAAAATGTCTTTACATTTTTTTTATAATCACCACAAAATACTGTTCTTTTTGATACCTTCTTGTGAACATCACAAAATATCCTTCTTTTTGACTGTTTTTTGATGATTATCACCAAATATTGTTCTTTTTAACAGTTTTTGATGATTATTTATCGCAAAACATTGTTCTTTTTGTCAGTTTTTGATGATTATGTATCACAAAACATTGTTCTTTTTCACTGTTTGATAAATGTATCACAAAACATAGTTCTTTTAGACAGTTTTCAATGATTATAAATTACAAAACATTGTTCTTTTTCACTGTGTTTGTCGAATGTATCACAAAACATTGTTCTTTTTAACAGTTTTCGATGATTATGTATCACAAAACATTGTTATTTTTCACTGTTTTTGATGATTATCATAAAACATTGTTTTTTTTCACTGTTTGATGAGCGTATCACAAAACATTGTTATTTCTGACAGGCTTTGGCGATTGTCACAAAATGTTATTCATTTTGACAGGTTTTCGTGATTATCACAAGGCATTGCTCCTTTAAGCAATTGATGGTATCTCTTTATAACAGATTTTAATGATTATTACAAAATTCTGTCATTTATTGCAGTTTTTGAGGTGATGAAAAAAACACTTTAACAAAACTCCTAAAATATCAACCACATCACATTATTTACATACTTTTAAACAGATCCCATTCGCATGGAGTCTAATTTACTAGTCTTAACAATTAATCATTATGTTTAATCTATTCTCAATGTGTTTAATTATTGTTTTGAATAACTCCTTCATTCGCTATTGCCCTTAACTAAAACTAAAGCAATAATAGTGTGTAAGTTTTAATGTACTTTTAGGAAATAAAGCATTGTTAACAAATCATCACTGTTTCATTTATTCAGATTTACCCAATGACATTACAAACATATTGACTCGTTATTGTCTTAGAATATTTACGCAAAATGTGGCAAATATGTTCCCAGTAAATTCAAACATTGGTCATGCAAGACAAAGATAGACATTCAATGAATATGTGTGTATGGACGAAACAGATATAGGACCGGGCAGTACTACTGGGAATACATCAACTAATAGGGAGCGCCCTATAAGACGACCTACTGCCAGTAGGTTGTCCTTCTTATACTTATGTGTTACTACGCTCACCATCTCACTCTTTCTAATGGTGCTTAAAATCTTCAGGAAACAGTGGAAATAATCATTTTACTTTAAATAATAAGTAATTTGCAGACACTTACGAATGAAATGTTATTCCTTGGCTTTTACTAGTGTTTGCAGTGTAATGGCAACACTTTCTCATCACACCCGAGGACATTTTGCCACTTATTTATGCAATTTGTTTTGATATATTAGGTGTACAACTTTGCTTTGAAATAACTGGTTATACATTTGTGATTTAAAGCGTTGTCCATCCCTGGGCACTACGTTCTCCCATCTTTCGGGCAGCGTACGAATCCAGCGTTAAAAAAACTGGTCGTCCTTTGAAGCGATCCACGTAACAATCCAATTTTTTACTTCTTCATGAGACCGAAAGTGCTGGTCAGCCAGATCGTGAGCCATTGATCGAAACAAGTTATAGTCAGAGGGAGCAGAGTTTGAAGAATACGGCGGGCGGGGTAGGACTTCCCATTTCAACGTTTCCAAGTATGTCTCAACCACTTTCGCAACATGGGGTCGAGCATTGTCATGCTGCAAAATCAATTCATCGTGTCTCTCGTTGTATTGCGGCCGTTTGTATTTCAATGCTCGGCTCAAACACATTAATTGCTTTCGATAGCGATGGCCTGTGATTGTTTCAGTCGGTTTTAACAGCTCTCAATACACCACGCCGAGCTGGTCCCATCAAATACAGAGAGCATGACCTTGAAGCCGTGAATATTGGGTTTGGCCGTCGACGCGAAAGCATGGCCGGGAAATCCTATGATTTTCTGCGCTTGGGGTTATCGTAATGAACCCATTTTTCGTCCCCAGTCACAACGCGATGCAGAAATCCCTTCCGTCTTTGCCTTTCAAGCAACTGTTCACACGCAAACAAACGCCGTTCAACATCTCTCGGTTTCAACTCGTACGGCACCCAATGTCTTCGCTTCTGAATCCTTCCCATGGCTTTGAGGCGTTTTGAAATTGCCTGTTGAGTCACTCCCAATGATCGTGACAATTCTTCTTGACTTTAACTTACTACTTACCACTAAATCTATAAGAAAACGGGGGAAGCAAAGTTGTACACCTTATATAATATTTCGAGTTCTATTAAAAAAAAAAATCCTAGAAAAGAAAATAACCTACAAATTGAGTGAGAAATGGAAAATACCCTCAACGTGGCCCTGGTGAGAGACGCCCTTCAGAATAGAAACATTGCTTAAAATGGCTGCAGCTATGTTCAGCGACCAAATCCAAGTATTCAGGTTCTTTCAGACCTTCCTCTTAGTTTTCTCCTTTTCCACTTCCTTCAGCCTCACAACCTTCCTAAACGGGGATGCCAAAGTTCCATCGGCTCCATTCAGTTGACGGCTCTTCGTCAATCACAAAAAAAATTTTAAAAAAAGCAGTTTTTTATTCCAAAGAATTATAAGATACAAAATAATAATTATTTCACCGCTGACTTAGTTGTAGCCGGAGATCATGTGCGCCAAGGCCCCAGTTATGCGTCAGTTCCAGGGGACCCTCTACGTTACACCCGTCGGCCGTTACCACTCCGATCTGGTAGCTCGGGTAGGAGCGGGCATCTCGGTAGAACAGGACCTCCAAACACTTGGTGACCAGCTCCCTGTAAATGTAATTTTCAGATTAGGTGTGAATAGATAGGATAGTGTGCATACTATCAGTATCCTCCTGGTGAAAAACGACAATTCAGAATATTACTCCTGGGAAGTATGTTGGCTCGCACGCTCAGTGCTCTTCTCTGGTCCTTAATTTTGGATCATTTATATCAACAGCATTTATGCCTAAGGATGCAGTGCTTCCAACAGTCCGTGACATGCGCTTACTTATGTCAAAACAAAACAATGCAAAAAAAAAAAACATTTTCATCAAAAACAAACAAATTGTAAAGCTTTCAAATGCCATGCAGTTACTAAGCACATGAACAGCTGATATATCCTTTTTTGGCTAAGTCCTAGAAAATTATAATAAAATTGAATCTTTTGTAAGAACAAATAAACAAGATGGAAAAATAAAATACAGTAGTTAAACAAGCAGCAATAAAGTTTGCTGTTTAAAGGCAGTTTCACTGATGCAAAAAATTATGATATTCAAAGCGATTCAATTCAACAGCAAAAATGCCCTCCCCACCAGCATAACCATTGGCAAGTTAGTCCTTCAGGCCGTGAGAAAAAACAATATATGCTGACGATGACGGTAATAACCATCGAGAACATAAAAGTTAATGCTCTCCACGTATTAATTTGAAGAAATGGGTAACGATGTATACATCCCTTCTGACTCGCAGATGGTTCGTTCCGAGCATACCCGAGAGAAAGTCGGTCGGATAGAGCCACGGGTAGTAACCGACACACATAAAGCTGACGCACGTCATTTTCTCGCAATTCGCTGGTTTCGAAGTAGAATACAACATCAGCAGCTCTGTCTCGCATTTTAACAGTCGTAGCATGGCTGAAATTGGCTCGTTTAAGCTATAAACTAGCCTGTCGCCAGCTTATTCGCCCTCGCTTCTCGAGGATCTTGGATGAAGTTTACATCTACGGGAATCGGGAATTACTCACTTGGCTTTAGCCTCGTTCATCTCCTTGCCATGCTCCGTGTACTCGCGCAGCAACGGCTTGGACAGTTGCGAGCCCATGCCGGTGGCGATGCAGTCATCTTCGTAGGCCGTGCCCAGCATGTCCACGGCGCCTAGGAAGGGCTCTCCGTCCTGCAACAGGAAAAACATATTTAAACCTGTTTTACTATATTCAAGCGCAGGAAGAAGAATAAAATATATTGATGGCTTAAAATGCAAGTCTACTTCTCGCAAATTTACAGGGAGAAGATTTGCATTTAGGTAACAATAAAACCACCTATCACTACTACAAACTTGCTTTCATTGATCCCTTTGACACCAGTTTACAGTTGGGACACACACCAAACGCGCACCGGACATTTGTACACAATTAGCATTTGCTACATGATACCAGATTATTAACCCCTAGAGTGCCGGAGTGTCCTATAGGACCCGGGCATTCAAACATTATCTTTGCAGGAGTTTTTATCTTTTAAAACCTGTTGTTTACATATTTAAATTAACCTCAATCGCTTGTCAACAAAATATGGCATCCCCAAATAGGGTATGTTGTGAGGCTGAAGGTAGTGGGGAGGGGAAGGAGATTGGGAAGAGTAAGGTTGGAATGTACCTGGCCTTGTACAAAGCCATTTCAAGCAACTTTTCGATTCTGAATGGTGGTCATTCACCAGGGCGATACTTAGATTTTCAAAGTGACACTCCTGTTTGTATTTACAGGAAGGAAATGTATTCAGCCACACGAAAATATGATTAAACAATAAAAAAATCTTCACCTTTCTTAATCAGACTCTTTTTAGTGAGATAAGGGAGAAAAAAACACAATTCTCCGAATATAAATAGCTATTCTAGAGAAACCACTTATGCCACTAACATACAATTTAAAAAAATACATTAACACGTTATCTGAGAAATCGTCATAGAAAAAAAACATAATTTAGTAAAACACAAGTGAGTTATTACGAAATTACGTCAGCAAGGTACGACGGAAGTTGTACCTTGCGGGGATCCGACGTTCCAGAGGTCAAAAAGACCCTCGGAAAAGTAAATTTAAAAATAAAAAAGCAAACCAATGGATAGGAGATTACTGTCTAATAAATTCATTTGATTAACAAGTATAAAATTGAAGGAACAGACATAACAAGACACTCTTGAAATAAATGACTTTGTAACAAGCAACAAGAAGGGTTTACCTGCATGCCACCAATGACGTAGGTGTTCCATAGGGGGTCGAACTTGCTTCTCCTGTTGTAGAGGACGCGGGTCAGCCAGCAGTGCATGGAGCGCGGCTTCAGGAGCATGCCGTCGTCTAGGCACTGCTCGTCGATGCTGGAATGAGAAAAAATCGTTATTGATAAGCGTACGACGGATTCTATCCGTTAACCAACGTTTCGGACAGCCTTGCAGTGTCCATCATTTATTTATTTAATTATATATGCCCTCATGGGTTTTTACATAACATAAGATATAAAATAACAGTGACATAAAAGATAACAATGACATACAAAATAACAATGATTAGCACCCAAAAACATGATGAAATTGATAGAAAAATTATCATGCAAATTAACACTAGTATTTTTGAAAGAGGTATGCTATTATAGCCTTCTTGTAACTAGATTCAGTGCAGTTGAATATATCTACTATTTCAGCGATAGAATTACTCACTGCATGCAATCTAGGTACAAGCGAGTATTTAAATGACTCAGTCCTGATATTATTGTTACATCAGGGCAGAAGGGTAGATTGTAGTGAAGAGTGTAACTATACTATATATATATATATATATATATATATATATATATATATATATATATATATATATATATATACATATATATGAAACAACCACGGGCTTTGATGCAGAGAATGGACGACTACCTCGAGAAAATCTGGTCTTGTGGTAAGAATAATCTCGTTGAATTTAATGTTTCAAAGAGCCAATCATGTCTGATTACGACTAAAAGGGATAATGACAATTTAGTCTCCTTCAACAGAAGTAATCTTCCCAACAAGCTTTCCATTGACATGCTCGGTGTAACCTTAAGTGACCAGTTAAGGCACGGGGGCTCCATCGAATCCAGAGTAAAGTTCTAAAACTCTCAGAAGCTGGGCGTACTGTACAGGGCCCGCAGATACTTCAATAATACACAACTGATGACCTTGTAAAATTGCAAGTGCGTCCCACTGTTGAATTTGGCAGCCACCTCTGGTCTGGAGCCCCTAAATATCTGAACAAAACCCTTGACTCTGCAGAAACGGGCGGTCCGTTTGAGAGATTCTTCTATCTTAACAAACGGATTGCAAGTCTTTGGAGCTCGGACGTCAGGTGGGAATGCTGTCCTTGTTCTACAGGTATTCCAATGGAAGATGCTTTGAGGAACTTGCGTCTTTGATCCCTTCGGCACCAGTGCATGGTCGGGAAACTAGCCAAACACGCGCCCAACATTTATATACGGTTGACATTCAGTACATGAGAACGGGTCGCTTTTATGAGTCGTTCTTATGTTCAACAGCTCGGCTATGGAACGATTTTCCGGCCTCCCTCCTTCAACATGGGCTTCTTCAAGACCAAGGTTCACTCCTTCTTTTCCTCAAAAGCATCCCCCAAATAGCATCCCCAAAGATGACTATGTTGATACTTAGTAAATTAATAACTTAATTGATTGTAGCACTCACATCTTCCTCTCCATGATGTCCTTCATGTACTGGAAGTCCGCATAGTCCCCGCCAGCCGCCACCAGCATGTTCTTGTTCATGTTGAGGACGCGCTGGCAGTCGCGGAACCGGGCCAGCGAGCCGTAGGAGCCCAGAGTGTCGGCTCCGATGACCACGCCACCTTTGAACTTGACGGCGATCACGGACGCCGATGTTGTAATTGGGGCTCTGCAAAATAAATCACGAGGAGGTTAATTCCAGCAACCTGATTCAAAGATTTAAGCATGGATTAATCCAGGCTCGTCGAAAATGCAATTCTGCCGTAGTAACGTTAATATTTTAACTATTGTTCTCCATGTTCTAATTTATGTTTGCTAATTATTTCATAGTGAACAACTTAATATTAACCTAACCCTCTCCAGCGTAAGGTAGTACCGAACCTCATTATTTAAAAACAATTATGTGTGGAACAAAAAGTCCCATGTTAAATAGGTTAAGATTAACCACTTTACCCTCACACCTGTACCAATACGGGCAAAATATTTCATTCACATGTTATATTTGTGCTCGTGTTTTTCGTTGGGTTCCATGTTTATTTCATAATGGTGTACGCACCGCCTCAACACTCGGTCTCCGTCATAAACATAAACTCACTCATCCTAAATTACGGTAAATTAATTATTAAAACTAAAAGTCGAGGGTGAGGTGGTTAAATCAATTTTCAGTTTTTATTATTGTCGGGTCGTGCTAATGAGCTAGTGCTTGGTTTCTCATTATTTCAGTGCATTTCGTCGACGAGGATAGCTAAAGTTAAATGCAAGAAGTATATGAGATAGGGTCACTAAATAATAGAAATTTCTTTTTAAGAGATGGTATAAATTTCTGTAGTGGAAGTTTCAAAAGTGACGAACTCGATCACTGCAGTATTGTTCTAAAACTCAAAGCAAGAATTTGCTCACAACCGACAGAAGTCAATGTAGAATTAATTTACAATGCAACAAAGATATGATTATTATCAAACTGTCAAACTTTGTATGACTGGCATTTTTCAGGTTATGATAAAAACATAAGAATAAATAAACAATCGTATTTTCTTATAACCATGGCATGTAAATAATAATTTTAATTGTTTAAATACTCACTGAGAACGTTTGGCATAATCCTGAGTCCCTGAAAAGTTTTTCAAGTCACCGGAATTCGAACTTCCTCCGGGGAAATTATACATAGCGCCGGGAGCAGGTCCGTTGTGCCAGAAAGGCGGTGCGGTTGATCCAATATTGAATGCCATTTTATGATTAAACTACGAACTTAACTTTTGTATATTATTAATTATTTGCACAAATAATACGTCGCCGATATATTTGTAAGGAACAAGATGACAACTAAAAATTGAATGTTTCATAGAAAATTTGATTTCTATGCTTTTGTGTAGAGATGTCTTTGTCTCGATGACTTGTCGGTCACTGGAACCGTCGATATTTTTCTTCGAAAAGCAGGTTATTTTTGGAACCGGTTCCTATTTTTGTAAATATTTGTACATTGCACCAATTTGGTAGTAACCGGTGGCGTTTCGTTCGAATATCGCAAATAAATGAACCCGGTTCAAGTTATTTTTTACTAGAATATATACATTACAGATTTCAACCATTTTTTACTGTATTTCGGTGTGTTGTTTATACAGTTTGAACATTTTAGACATTTCTAACTTAATTTTAGTTTTATAATCAATAATCATCGCAATTTCGTAACAAATATTAAATTAATTTCATCTAAACATTTATAAAATTTTAAAAGATCTGATTTTTATTCCATTTATCGGAAAAAAAATAATGTCATGTTTCAAAATAATGAATGTCCCTCCCTATTCGTTTCTACGCGTGCGTAAAAACCTGCGCAAACTGTGCAGCGCGCGGTGATTCCAGGCCGCTGTCAGTTTTTGACAACTCGTTGTTTGGATGAGTCGCAAGTCGAAAACGTCCGAATTCAACTTTTCGGTTTATAGTTTATAAAATGATTCTTGCAGTGTTTTAATGCAATGTCAATTAGTATCTTAATTTCGCCGCCGTAAAAATTGAACGATTCACTGAAATCGCGTTTAAAAAAAAACGTCTTTCTTTAAAAAGTTGATTAAAACAATATTTCAGTTATTAATATTTACATATAATCATAATGAACGTCTATCATCTCAAATTTCGGTGATTTCATTTCCTTTTCAAAGTGTTTTCATTAAAATCGAAATTCTCGTATTAAATAAATCGTTTTCTAAAAAAAATATTATTAAATTGTTGTGGTTTTTTCAATAATAATAAGAAACGCTTTAGTAATATAAAGTGAAATTAAGTGAATTATTTTAATTGGATTATCAGTGCTTCGATCTACGATGTCTTCCAGTATTCAAAGGGTAGGTCTTCAGGCAGACGAAGAGAGCCAACTTAAGTAGTGAGTGTTTTTTTCCTAAATTAAAAAAAAGTTTTCAGGATCCAAAAGTGCTTTGAAATTTCTTTAATGATATTCACAAGCCTCACCATTGGGTCAAAAAGGTAAAAGATTATAACATTTCTAAAATAATTTAAAAAAGAAAGGAACTTTTATTTCAATTAGTAAAATTAGGCAAGAAGATTTTAACAAAAATAATTAAATCATCTAAATACAGAATTAAAAGCGTTTCAACTCTCTATCACTTCTATCTAGGGGTTTTGAACATATTAAACATTTTAAACATATCAACGGAAGTATTGGCTATTTTCCTTGTGGACGAATCCGTAATTAAAAAAAAAAATCACTGACACCAAATCCACATACTATTGTTGTATGCCTCGGGCAGATTTCAATATCAAGCTAGGAGTTTAATTGACTCCGGGCGGAGATGTTTTTCTTCCTGAACTACTGAAATAGATGCGCGAAAGAACTTTGCAAAAATGGAATCTGCGATGGAATAAATTGACAACGGCAGATAGACTTTCTACTTATTTCCGTCAGTTAAAAGTAGAGTGGAAGGGACCTTTATTCAATTGGATCACTATATTATGATGCAGATGTTATCTAGACACGAGGAGTTTAGGGGGAGACTGCATGGTCTCTCTCTGTCTCCTCACCCAAAGTGTGCTTGTTGGGACAGTAACCAATCGACCTAACACATTCTGTGACACTGTGAGCTGATGATGGATGCCTGTAGTGATGTTCGATATTCCGGCTGCTTTTTACCGATGAACCTTCCCGCCACCAGGAATCGGTTCCAAAACTAACTAGAAAAATAACCGGCTTTTGTTGGTTTCCGTTAACTGGAACCGCAGTGTCACCCCACCTCTGATTTTCCATCTCTAAATTTGTTATACAGGAGCTGCCAGTAATATTTATTTTTGGTTTTCTTTAAGGACTGGGGTATGTTGAGCAACATCACCCAAAGATTCTGCCCAAAAGTGTTTTCTCTAGCTTCAATAATTATTTTCGCTACAACAATTTTGAAAATATGAAAACTTGATGGTTCAACCTAAAATCATTCAATTGTTTTGATTTTTCAGGCGTAAAAATATATTCCTTGTTCGCAATCAGCGACCGCTCAATGTGTTGTAGAAATGGGCGGAACTAACTGAATAAGCCAAAAAAATATTTCCCTTGCTTAATGCACTGAATTTGATTTGCAATTTGACATGATATTTATTATTCACTCAGTAAAGGCTTTCCACATTAGCAACGAAATTCAAAAATATTGCGAAATCTATAATTCAATCAATTATCATATTCATAAATCGCCAAAAATCTAAAATTCAGCACTACCTCTTCTATAATAAATAAACATTCGGCAGAGCTCATTTTTAAGAAGATATAGCGTTTAACTGAAAAAGAGTCGAAGCGGAGTACTGTCAAATGACGTATAATGTCCATACACACCAAGATCCCAGAGACTCAATGGACTCGCCGAAATATTTCGGCAAAATTCCGAATCGGAGATTGAAAAATATTAAATATTTTAGTGCTTAGCTTTAGGAAATTAAAAATACTTTTTGACGAGTTTTTTTTTAACAGGCGACCGGCGTTTATTTATTGGCAATTTCAACCTTATCGGAACCAGTGAAAAGTGCGTGATTTTGTTACAGGGACTTTGACGAATTGCATTTCCTTAAAATAAACATTTTCCCAACTAAGTTTGTTTCTTTTATAAAATATGAAAACACATTATACTTGATTACTTCTATTTTATTTGTTTGTAAAATTATTTATTTATTGGTTTTTGATCCGGTAAACAAACTTCTTAAAATATAATAATTGATTTTGAATATTGTGCAATATTTAAATAATTTAAAGAACGACCCCACTTTATTTATAGGATTGCCATACGTAAAAAGATTGTTTCGTTCTTCGCCGGAAGTTGTGAAAAGAAGAACGAATACTCGTCCATTTGTAATTTCCTTTCGCTGTACTACACGGCAAAATGTCTAAAAGAGGTGAGTTTTCGGTGAAATCTCTAATAATCTGCGTCGAATGGTGTTGTTTCATCAAGATATCCTTACTCCGAGTTCTTTTGCGTGGCAGATGACTGATCTGTCCGCGTATTTCTCGTCGAAACTTATGATTACTGTCAGAATAACCTGTGCTCGTTTTATGTTCACGTTGGGTAGTAATGTCACTGACAGATGTGTTATTTTCGTTATTTAAGGACGAGGAGGAGCAGCGGGAGCTAAATTCCGCATATCTTTGGGTCTGCCAGTAGGAGCAGTCATCAATTGCGCCGATAACACCGGTAAGTTCTTGTCAAAACCTATTTTTAAATACTTAACCTCTAAGTTGTAAAGTGCGGTTTGGTAATTCATGTTAAGCCTGTGATTTTATTAAACAACTCTTTGGAACATTCATTCCCTTCTGCAAAGTTGAATTCAGTGACCACTCTTTTAAATTGTTTTGATTTTGTCAGACAATGTTTAAAAGTAAAAGGCAAAAGTTCAATACAGTTTGACAAGACTAGTTCTTTGTTACTCCAAGTGTGGTTTTTATCATCTTTAACTGAGAATTTATCAAATTACAACAGTAAACAACGTGGTAAAGTTCTATGGGAAGTTCTTGTTAAATCAACATGCCTGTTTTTGTATGTAAATAAGATTTTTATTTTGCATTTTCAAGTCTATGCATTGATCCATTTATTCTCTATGTCTAGTATTTAATGCTGTGAATCTATCCCAACGTCATTTTATTACGAAGCAAGTGAAACAAAAGTTTAATTGTTGATGTCTGATTTTCCAATACATTTATCAGAATTCAGACCTTTATGGTGCATCTTTTTGATTTTTTCTTTGGAGATAATTATCAAACATACATTTTGTTCACACTCAACTTAATTTAAATCCAGAATTATTAAGCAATGATGATTCTCAAAGGTTTCGCTTTTTTGTATGACTCAAGCGTGATTCTAAAACCTTGGCAGACTGAGCTTTATTGATTCATTGTCCCATGTGACAGCTGGAAAGCTGTTTTTGCAAAGCCCGTCAATCTTGACCACCGTCACTCAGTGCCGACACTGGGAATTGACCGATAACCTCCTGACTCAAAGTCAAGTGCTTGTACTATTACACCAAGGAGATTGTCATAATCCAGTTCTTACCTTTCCGAAGTCAGAAACTCTTTTTAGATTGTCAAATGGTGATCTCTATTTCTCTTACTCTCAACTAAGGACGCCATCTGATTATACAAAATATTTTTATTATCTTTGCTAATGGTGACAAAATCAAGATTCGTATATTAATGTCAATACTTCTCGCATTTGTTCATGATGTAGGTTCATCCGGTGATGTTGATATATTTTTTTCCATCTAAGGAAATTGGGCTGCATGATGTTTATACTCTGTTTTCAAAATTCTCATGACTGCGCTGGAAGTGTCATACATGAGAACCTACTATTTTTTTAAGAAATCTATCTGCTGTACTAGTGTCACCCAAATTCATCCTTTGTCTTAGAAATTCTTCTGTTATTCTGACTCTTGACTAAAGATATCTCAAGTGCATGATTCACTTGATCGTGCCATGTCTTCCTTGGGGCATCTCCGGCTTCTTTTCCCATCCACTTGTGCATCATATATTCTCTTTACATGTCCACACCATCTAAACATCCTCTTTTCACTGAATTGTATTACAGAAATATTAATTGATGATTATTTTAACAGGTGCAAAGAATCTTTATGTGATTGCCGTACATGGTATCAAGGGTCGCCTGAACAGGCTGCCCGCGCCGGCCTCCGGGGACATGATTGTCGCCACAGTCAAGAAAGGAAAGCCTGAACTCAGGAAAAAGGTAATTATCGCAAATGACCACAATATTATCAATATCCACCATTTCATGATTTTAACTATCGAAAAGCAATGATGATTCTCAAGGGTTTCGCTTATATTGTATGACTCCCAGAGTGATTCTACAACCTTGGCAGACTGAGCTTTATTCTATGTAAATGAAATGTAATCTTCATTTGAAATAAAATCTGTTATTCCTATTAGGATTCAAGTAAAATTATGTAGAAGAAAAGTTAAAAAAGTACATTTAGTTACAAAATATTATTATTGAGTGTTGCTCCCTTCTCAAGTCCTTCATCTGCCCCGATAGTCGGCGCTGCAAGGTTGTCTAAAACGTCTGCTTAAGAAAGAAAACAACGAGCATAAAAGGACTTATACATCGACAAGGAAAATCTAAAATATTTCTTTTTACATCGCCTTCTTTCAGCAACTGGAAAAATGACCGCTATCAGTATGAAAAATATAAATCATTACTACTAGATTAAAAGCTAAGACATTGTATATCCATTTTTTGAGCAAAAAAATCACTATGAACTCCACTAAGGACAACTCAGATTTGTATGTGTAAAAATATGGCATCGTTTACTTGCACCACTCCAAAGATATTTACATATTTCTCTGCTGGCTAAGTCCTCCATCATTACACAAGCAACATCTTCCGCTTATTATGATTGCAGTAGGAGTTTTTCAAATATTGTCAGGTTACTCGTAACCCGGGAATGTTTGGCTTTCTTTTAAAAAAAAAAAATAATGATTTACGGAGAGATTAGATTATCTTGGCACTATCGAAATGATTGAATACAATTCTTTTGCTTTTAGTAATGCGTGTTGCAGTCCGTCCAATCAACAATGTTGCGTTTCTGTTATTAATCATTTAATTTGCACCGCTAATTACGATCTCCCTTCTACCAGGTAATGCCTGCGGTGATCATCAGGCAGAGAAAACCGTTCAGGAGGCGCGACGGCACCTTTATATACTTTGAAGACAATGCGGGGGTGATTGTCAACAACAAAGGCGAGATGAAGGGCTCTGCCATCACGGGGCCCGTCGCCAAGGAGTGCGCCGACCTCTGGCCCAGGATCGCCTCAAACGCCAGCTCCATAGCCTAACCTGACCTGACAACGGGTCAAACAGCCCCGCCACGCGAGGATGGGTTGCAAAGCTCAGGTCAACTACGGGCATCAAAGTTAAGGTTTAAAAAAAATAACATGTATTTTGCGATACACAATAAAAAAAGTATATAACGATACTAATTTTGTTTTTTGTTATTTATATTCCAATCTCCTGGATTTTCCAATTGACGGAAAACGTAAAGTTACTGTGAAACGCTTGTAAATTGTGCAAGATAATTGATAAGAGAAGTTTTTTTAAAATAAATAGATCTATTACTCGTGCTTTTATACTAATTTTGTATTTTTTATTTGTTCGAAGCCTATCATGGAAAAATGTTTATTCAAATTGTCAATGTCAAAGCGCTCAGTCGACACCACCCTGTGTGGATTAGCTCTTAAGTCTGTCTTTTGTTACGCGGGCATTGCCCTTCGCCCGCACGTGCTTAGATACCACGGTTGTTAAGCAAGTATTCGATTGACGTTTGTGTACACGTGTGAGTTCCGACCAGCGCCTGCCGTCACACCCCACGGGCTCCCCCAAGCAAGAGCGCCATGACTGCCAGGATGTCATGGGTTGTACACTCGTGGATATTGATACAGAAAGAGTAATAATTGAAGTCCAGTTGTGCCCAGTATTATGGGATGCATCGAGAAATATATAAAAACAGAAGCACGTCAAACAGCATGGTTGGGATATAGGTTAAAACTGCGTGGATAATTTCAATGAACTAAGTGACTAAGAAAAAAAAACGGGTATTAAAATTTTATTTAACTAACCGACCATCACACCGTTTTCTGCAGGGGTAGGCAGAGAGGACTGACCGCCATACAACTCTGTCTTGGCACACACTCTGCTTTATTCACATTCATACATTGTCTCGTACGTACTCTTGTTATTCTGACTTTTACATGGCCTGATTCAAGTATTTAATTCACTTGATCCTGCCATGTCTTCCTCGGGTGTCCCCGACTTCTTCCATTCACTTTAGCATCATATATTCTTTTCACACTCCTTTCTTCGTTCATTCGCTCTACATGCCCAAACCATCTAAGTGTCCCTTTCTTGATCATATTCATTACGCTTACATCAGCCTTGCATTCTTTCCGGATATCCACATAAAATATTAATTAGTTTTGCCGTAAGTAACAAAAACACTTCTGGTTCATCGCGTCCATACCTGTGTTACATTAAAAGCAATATCGTTATGGCGAGTTCACACGCAGCGATTTTTTTACGCGGGAGTTGGTTGTATACAGTCCTATGTGACTCTTAAAACGGAGCGTTATTTTTGGCTGCAGTTTTTCCTGCCGCGGGGTTATCGGGGGTGAGAAATATAACCCAAACCGCACACAGCAGTGGTGAAAAAACTGTTGGCTCCAGTCTTTAATAAATCGCCGAGATGGTTTTTGCTACAGCTTTTGTAGCAGCAGCATGGTATCTTAGACGTCCTCAAAAAATAAATAAAATATAAGGAACACCCCTTTATTCAAACTGGTCCTCGTTTAGGAGATTCTTAAATGCTCATGGCTCAATTGAATTGAATTGTTGAAGTGAAGAAAAATGAAAGATTCAAATATTAAGAATTCTTATTTTCACACCTTTCAGGTCAAACCGCACTAGAGCATCGCTGCTTGTCAGCGGCGCTGCGCTTCACTACTCTTACTAACCCCACTACGGCAGTGCGCGTGATTATATCGATCGTTTGCATTCTTAGAGTTGAACAATATGGACGACTGTGACTCTCAAGAAGATATTATCATAGTCTTTGCTATGTGAGGAGGCAGAAAGAAAATACAAGAAAACGTGGGTACATGAAATTCCCATATCATGCAGTGAAGGAGAATATTACGCACTACTACCATATCTTAAAAAAGATTCTGAGAGATTTTACACTTATCTCAGGATATCAAAAAAAATTGTACGAATTATTGATAGAGGATAACATCAATTAAAAGACAGTAATTTAGTTAAATAATGGCCAATTTATTCAATACACTGATACAAATGTACAAAACATGGTGTTCAATGGCCCTTCAACAAAAAAAATAAAGCTAAGTGTTAATGTATGAAATGATGTTTATTTGTGACAGTGAAATCATTAAGCGATATAATTAAAAATGTTAAAATTAAGTAGCGACAAAGACGACCGACTGGCCAAATCATAATAATAACGCGACTCAGCGATGTGTCGCTGAATTAAAAATCATAACACTTAAAAGGCGAGTATCATCTTAAATTATGATCATTATCACTGGCGACAGCTTTTTAATGTGTAAAAACATATCGGTGTTACAAAGATTTATCCAATCATAAAACGATCAACATTTTAGTATCGTTAATTTGTAAAGTTGTTCACAATGATTTTCTGCGGATAATACTGCATCATGAAAAGTTTCAATGAAATCTAGCCGCCTAGATTTCTTTTAAATCGTATTAAATGCATTCATATTACGAATAATTGGTTTCAAGATTGTAATAATCTCAAGTGCAATCTTTTCAGACGTCCAGTGACGCAGAATATGCAAGAGAGGGTTTATTCTATAATCAATAGCGGTGACAATGTGCATGTGGAGTGTTGGTGGTGATGATTGTTTAGCCGCCGTTGGGTGACCGGACGTCATCGATCTTCAGGATCATCTTGACCAGTTGGGTGGCTAGAGAGATCTGCTGCTTCTTGCTGTTGAGAGATTCAATGACGTGCATGGCCTTCATGTCGTTGGTTCCTGTAAAAGAAAATAATAAATTAGTTTTAAAGTTTGTCACCTTTATATATGCACATCTGGATGATGAACGAGAGAGTATGTTCCAGGGTCCAAGTTACTGAAATTATATATTTGAAAGGGGAATATTCGCAGATAAAAATAATACTGACCATTATTCATGCAGTCCACTCCGAGGGCGGGGTTCTTCTCGGCCATCTGACGCGTCTTCAGCTCGGACAGCACGTCGATGGGCGACAGGCCGCTGTTCTCGGCCAGGGCCAGGGGGATGGACTCGAGCGCGTCGGAGAAGGCGCGGAACGAGTGCTGGCGCAGTCCCTTCTGCTGGTCGGCCAGCGCTGCCGTGGCCAGGGAGCAGGATGTCTCGGCGGCGCCGCCACCAAACACCACGCGGGAGTCCTGATGATGATAAACAGTTGTTTAGTATATGATAAATTTAGCCCTTAGTGTTAGTTCAAATGAACATTCATGGCAGATTCGAGATGGTCTCCACTAGGTGGTAAAATATTGATAAAAGAATAAAGCTCAGTCTGCCAAGGTTGTAGAATCACTCTGGGAGTCATACAATATAAGCGAAACCCTTGAGAATCATCATTGCTGAATTCACTTCTAGAATTATATGGACGCACTCAGCCATGTCTGGCAAATGTGTTGGTGAAATAATGACCTTAACTCTTTCACAGCGGTGAGTGACTTAAGTCTTCCTACAAATCGTTTGCAACACGCCGCGGCTGACTAAAGTCATTTTCAAGTTTCGACTTTGTTTTCCGCGCACATATGCCGTATTCGGACGAAATTTGTTTTGAAAATAAGAATATTTATTTGTGGATTGACATCTCTGAAAATCTTATCAACTATTTCATTGTTTATCTTATAAAATATTAAAACTGAGAGCCCAGGACTGCCTTCAGTCAGAATTTTGAATCTCGCGCGCGTGTTTGATGTGAACCCTATAGAGCGTCCATATAGATGGCCTTTCTCGGTTGAAATTTACCGCGCTTGTTTATATTAACACAATTATGGCGTTATCTTAATTTGGGTTATCTCAAGTGAATTTTTATTGATACTTTTATGTTGGAGGATGATTTTAGGATAGTTCATAATTCATATGATTTTTTTCCCAAAAGAGTCGTTTTAAAAATAACATTCGACCAAAAATGCGTAAACAAAAAGTGCCGCGTAGGGATGACTGCTTAAAAGTTTAATTATAATACTAAAACACAAGATTAAGCCCTAGAATTGTTCGTTGTTGTGTATGGCACGGAAATCTAGACTCAAATAAGATTGGGAGGGATTGATGGAAAACGTGGTAGACTTATGTGATGGCTGAATGAAAAACTGAAAATTATCATGTGTGGGAGAAAGCGAAAGAAGAATC
Organism: Drusus annulatus; assembly: GCA_022651775.1. Lineage (NCBI taxonomy): Eukaryota > Metazoa > Arthropoda > Insecta > Trichoptera > Limnephilidae > Drusus > Drusus annulatus. The sequence continues at coordinate 243,432 of JAGWCC010000421.1, read as the reverse complement.
TTAACATCAATAGTACTCACTTGCACAAGACTCCTAACAACACAGAGGGCATCGTGGATGGACCTCTTGGCTTCATCCACCGCCATCTTGGTACCCCCTCGGACCAAGATAGTAACAGCCCTGGTGTTGCCGCAGCCCTCGATCACCATCATCTGGTCGTTGGTGGTTCCGAAGGTGAGCTCCCGCACCACGGCGGCCGTGCCCAGCTTGGCGGGGGACAGCTCCTCGAAGCGGGGGACGATGCGGCCGCCGGTGGCGATGGCCACCAGTTCGATCTCGGGGCCGCCCACCCAGCGGATGGCGGGGAGGTCCTCGGAGAGAAGGAGGTGGTTGGCTTCGTCGTCAAAGCCCCATTGGCAGATTGCTAGGGTAGCGCCGGCGTCCTGAACAAGAAAATAATTATCATTCATTTACTATCGACACTTACAATGTGACAATAGTTACAAAATGCCGAGATGGCTCAAAGGTACAAGGGTGTACCTTTTAAAAAGCACTATGGTTCAGATACATATTTTTCAAATTATATGTACACGGTGGTCAGAAATAAGTGGTTCTTTCCGAAAGGAGATGATTTTGGATCATATTATAAAGCAATTTTGTATTCAAACATCGTTACTTTTATACTCTTTTGCTTAATTTATTTTTTATAATGAATACCACACAAGAGTCTTAACTGCTCCCAACCGTACGGAGCCAGTGGGATTATGCCATCTCCAATTGGGGTATGTTGTGAGGCTGAAGGAAGTGAAGAGGGGAAGGAGATGGGGAAGAGGAAGGTTGGGAAGTACTTGGCTATTCAGATCTGGTCACCAAACACGGCTAATGCCATTTTTAAGCAACATTTCGATTTTGAATGGTGGTCTTTCACCAAGGCGAAACTTAGTATCTACCACTCTGGAACGTGCCGCAAATATACTTTATGTTATATGAATTAAATAAAAGTTATTTGGGCACGCCGGGTTCGAACCCACGACCTTGAGATTTGAAGTCGAGTGTTCTACTACTCGGCCATGTAGGCCGTCAAGAGCGGCTTAATTGCATAGAAAAGTGTTGGACTTTACCACGTGTAACTATTATAATATTAATAAGCTTAAACTGAACAGTTGTACGGCAGCACTGCCCCGCGCGGATATTAATGTATCGAGAAGGGAACGCCTAGTGCTGCCGCTGGAGTATAATCTAGCGCCATTATCAACACTCGATAGGCATGCTGCCAGGCATCGCGTGGATAGTTGGCGCGTACAGTTCTGCGGCCTTGCGCCTCCAGTTTCATAATCTGGTAGAATAGAGAAATGAGGATGTGTGACTGACCTTGACTTGTTTGACCATCTGCCTGAACTTGTCCTGTTCGTACTGGCGGAGCGCTTTGTAGTCCTCGGTGGAGCCGACTGTGAGCTTATGCTTGGTCTTTGGCTTCGGGGGCTCAAACGGGCAGGTGAGGATGGCGATTTTTACATCCTGGAAACAACAAAATACATATAAAGGGTTTATATGGTTAAAGAGATGACGGTTGCTTTAAAGGGATGCCGAGATTTTTTTTAGCCATTTAATTCAAACCTTGGAGTAAGAATATATGGAGAGGTACCTTTGCGAAACAGTGTAGTCAGGTCGGTTTACTTTATACTGACTCGATAGAAAGAGACAAGATACGTTAAAGGATGTTGGATAGCCTATTAGTTACCGCCCACATTTGAACGGAATTTGAACATTTTTAATAAACATATTTGAACACATTGAACAAAACAATATCAACACACCATTTAAATGATTTATAAAGTCAAAATAATATACAAACACTAATAACAGAAGGTTTGCCTAAATAATGATGCATGCTTTTTGTTGATTGTATGTCTTTATATCATTAAAAATGTGGAAATTCTAAAGTTCGGTAAAAAATATTAACTATTAAAATACCTCTGAAAAGTGATGTTTTATAATCTTTGTTTGGTCTTATTTGAACATTCATAGCACATATTAGTAGCATGTTTGATTTATTTGTATCCCACTGCAAGTTTTTTAATCAACACAAATATAGTAAACATCAAAATCTGTTGACGTAAGTTATGCGACTCGTTGATGTGAAGAAGTGAGAACATCCCTAACATACTTAAAAGTGCTGCAATATTATGTGAAGACTTTTCTTGACTCTTTCTCTCTCATGATATACGACGTAAAAACCCGGAGAAAGTGATTTATCGCAAATTCGTATAGGTTGGGTAAAAACATTTAGCTCTCTCTCCATATATATTTTTACTCCAAGATTCAGGCGATGCGTCTTGCAGCATCAATGTTGCCCCTGGAAAACTGGTAGAGTGGACGCTCTTCAACAATGTGCTCAGACTTTTTCCAGGTTTTGGGATGTGTGAATAGAACTACAGTACTAGTAAATAATTATAATATGCAAAACTATAAAATAAAGCTCAGTCTGCCAAGGTTGTAGAATCACTCTGGGAGTCATACAATATAAGCGAAACCCTTGAGAATCATCATTGCTTAAATTTTAGATCAACTTTAATCGGCTCTTCTGAAGGTGCCAAATTTTATTGACCATTGTTCAACTCGGAGCAGTTGACATTTTATGTGTTTTAATTACCTTGAGGATCTTTGGCATTTGAGGGTGGCTCATGGTCTTATCGATGACCACTCCGCGGACCAGCATGGAGTCTTCCAGCTTGCCCCCGACCTTCCCTTCCACCTTCATCAGCTCAAAGTTTACGTCGCGCTTCTCGAGGTCGGCAACGGTGAGAACAGCCTGAGGAAAGAGAGAGATACGTTAGATTGGAAACTGTAAATAATAAGAAAAGTAATTTTAAGTTTGCAGTAAAAAAGATTTAGCGATCCCGGGGTGTATATGGTATATAGTCTCACCTCCACGGCGATCTCAGCCATCTGCCGGTGGCACCTGTTGATGATCTTGCTGGCGAGCGTGGTCATGGCGGTCTTGACTAGCGGCTCGGGGTTGTTGCGGTCCACGGGGAAGGGCTCGGCGATGGAGTCCAAGTGGGCGAGGCAGGCGCGCGCGGCCTCGTCGTAGCCGTCAGCGATGCGGGTGGGGTGGATACCCTTGTCGATCAGACTGAGGGCCTGCTCCAGGAGGGCGCCTGTCAAATTAAATAATTGTTAGAAATCATGAAAAACAAAAAGAAGATGTCCAATACACTACACTGCAAGGTCGGGCGGAAAAGGGTTGCCCCAGACCAGGAAACATAAACTTCGGATAAAGGAATGGATAAATTAGGCTATTTTTCAAGGGACGGAGAAAATAAAAATTTGGTAACCTTTATGCCGCGATCCTTACGCAAACTTATCACTTTTAACTACTGCTATAACTCTCTTATTTCGTGACACATTTATGATTGGCTTATTTTAATGTGTGCTGTTTCATCTTAAGTACGATTAAATACATAAATATTCAATATATCTCAGGATAGGCCTCTAATATCGTCAACAGTGAGACATAACAAAAAATCAAGCAGCGTTGCAGTGCTGCTTACACATACCAACAGTGTTTACATGATTAAGAGTGTACTCATCGACGCACAAACTGAAATCATATGGGATGACCTCACGTACACGACGCTAGAGACAATCCGGTTTCAATCCGCTTTATGTAAACAAAGCAGAAGTTTTCACTAGTCACCAGAAAATGACAGCAAGAGGAAGGATTAAACTATTTTTTGGTTCACTTATCGACTAAATTCGTGATGTATTTACGGTGTACACAACAGATTTGTTGAATGACTGAGCGTAGCACTGGGGGCACGTTTTGTTTTCGCATACATGGAGAGCTGCCAAGGATCGGTAAATCTAGAATAATTTTAGGGGGGCTTATATAAAGCTGGATGCTCACGAAGAGTAAGATTAACAGAATACGTTCTCACCAGCCAACACCACGACTCCGGTGGTGCCGTCGCCGATCTCATCATCCTGGCTCTGGGCCAGCTGCGCCAGCAGCTTGGCGATCTCGTGACCGGCGTCCATCAGCTTGAGGATGGTGGCGCCGTCGTTGGTCACCGTCACGTCGCCGTCGGGGGACACCAGCAGCTTGTCGAGGCCGCGGGGGCCCAGCGAAGTGCGCAGCATGGCGGCCGTCTGGCAGGCCGCATTTATGTGCGACTAGAAGCAACAAAAATAATTATGTTTATGCAGACGTCAAAAATGCACTGTGTCGACAGATTATTTGTAACTATGGACACTATGATTGTTAGTAAAAGTGAATTTATATGGCGCACACGCTTTTCTATAGATGCAAATCATACATCACATTAAAGTCAACAGTGTGTTTTTAGTGGTAACCTTAACATAGCAGCCGAAATAGAAAATTTCAGAAAAAAAAACCAACATAATTCAAATGCACGAATTTGAACACGCCTGTTCATTAACCACTAGAGGTGCTTGCCAGTGTTAACTACGCAAATTTCATGACACCAGAGCTGCTCAGACTTAGTTTTTGCTGCTTTGGAAAACATATTTTGCGTCACAGTTAAGATCATGTATTTCCTTTTTCTGTGCAAGGTTGCTAGGCGATATGCTCAACTCTATTGGATCAATGCGTAACACTGCAAGTCTGGTAGTTACGCAAAATTCGACGCATGGCAGGCATGCGCTAATCTGAATCGACATTTACCAATGATTTATTACTGTGAATAGTTATGGATGTTAAATTATGACTGTTAATAATGGAACTCGGGCGGTTTTTATTCTGGCCGGATAGATGGGCCATGATAGTTTTTAAATGCTTATAATAAATAAAAAAACATTATTTATAATAGTTGCCTAATTATTGAAAATGTTGAACAGCGTTGAATTTTAGACAATAATACTTTATTTAATTCACTTAAAAAAACTAAAAATCATGAAGAGATGGTTCTGGAAAATCCTCATTGCCACTCCCAATTTTGTATTTGTTCATTTATTTATTTTTTCATTTTTTAACCTTTGCTTAAAACACCTGTAATATTATTTTTTTAAAACCTTTTTTGAACAGAGAAAATTGTGTTCAGTGCATACTTATTTAAAATAAGCATCATGAATAATTAGAAGCTTGAAGACGGTTCTTATTCAATAATCATATAATAATTTGAAATATTAACTTTTATTAGTTTGTAACACAGAAATAAAGAAGGTTCCAGAAACAACTGAATAAAAATGCACTAATTTTGGTTGTTATTTTTTTACAATGTAACAATTAAGTAATGTTCTTTGGATATGTGATTTAATTTAAATAAGGATAAGAACCCTTGGTCCATTAATTAACATAATATTTTATGTAGAAGCAATGAAAAACTTTTAGGAGTGTTCCATCACATGACTCAGACATAACCTAAATAAACTTTTTTTATTAAGTCCGAAATTCTAACGATTACAATATTTTTTTATATATTCAAGCCTAGTATACAATATTCAATACTTAAATAGTGTGTTTTCGATGCCTTTCTGCGAAAATTTTATTGTTTAATAAAAGTGTGCACAAACCTCCCACTCATAAGAACAATCTAGAAGTTCAGTATTTTGACAGCTGATTTTAGAAACAATTTTTGGGGCGATATAAAACATAAAACATTAAATTTCGTCAATCAAAATTGTGTGAAATAGTATAACTTGTGAATAAGTCTCAGTTTTCAATTAGATTACGCCGTAAATAAATAAGAAACATCAAGTAAAATTACCTTCAGGGCATCGTTGCCGGTGAGCCTTTTTTGGTTTTCCTGGTCCCTAATAATAATGAAAGGACGGCCGAATTCATCGAAGGCGACCGTTCCTGGGAAAGCAGCCATGGTGGCGGCCTTTTACAAAATCAAAATTCACAGATGATCCTCGATTACACTTTTAGATAAACATTTTAACTCAAGCGACCATTTGTATTTTTGATTTTGAAAGAACACTGACAAAGTGCTGCCAGGAGTTAAGTAAATAGCACGCGAAAAAAACAAAAGATTTGTTCAAATTTTTTGTTTCCATTACTTACCCAGATTTCTGAAAATAAACATTGATATACATTATAATATTAAACCTTAGAACATTAAGAAAATAAAAGAAAAACAGAATCTCTTAGGGTTATTTTAATCCAAATAATAAATTTAAAAAATCATTTATTTTATTTGTCGAAATGGCTTGACAAATTATAATCATGAATAGTATTATTTTTTTTATTCGAAGAGTTGTTTTATAAAATATTTCAAAAGTTAATTTCTTTTAACATTATTTTCCATATTTTAAATTAATTATTGGCTTTCTCAAGCTTCAACAGAGTAATTAAATTATTTCAAATAATTTAATCAAATCAGCAATTCAATTTTTTATCGATTTTAAATTTTTCATACAGGTCCATAAATTTAAAAAATAAATTCGGAACTATTTCGTGCGCGGAGCTGTGTCACTAAAATGTTAGTAACCGGCTAATAATTTCAATCACAAGCCAGTTCAGTTTCTTTTGAGTATCTCCGTGTGCACACGGCCTAAACCATAATAATTTTTATTAACAGTCACATTTTTTGCAAATAAAGAAATTGTAGACGTTTCAGTTGGTAAAAGTTGTAAACATCACTTTTCCAGTTTCATATTCAGTTTTTAACGACTCAAAAATATTTATGGAAGATATGACGACTTTCTCGATTAATATTATTAATTTTCCCTAGTAGGGTGAAGATTGTTTTGACGATCGCTAACTGAAATAAGAAGCAACCAGAAAAGGCCCTAGTAAATGATATTTATCAAAGAGTTCTTCATTCCTTTTGATAATTACTAGGAAGTTTTAGTGATTGCCTTTGAAATTTACCCGATTTTATACTTGCCCGCTGCCAAGAGCCCCCCTAGGTAAGTAAAAAAATATATTTTTTAATGGTACAAAATATTTTACTGCGTAACTTGCAACACTGAAAATCCCTTTTTGTCAGAAATTTGTGGTTAGTGCGAATTTTGTGTTTTGTATAAGGTAAATCTTAAAATATTTTAAACATCCATTCATTTAAAGGTGTATTGATAAGTGTATTACATTTCCTCAACTGTTAATGTGATTATTGGTAATATATTTTCCCGATCCTTCGCCGGCGAAATGCACAATAGTTAGAATAATAACATGCTCTATGTCCCCGCGAAGTGTCCTTGTTTACATGAAACTTGAGATTTAACCAGTGTACCTTCTATAATTGAGTAAAGCCAAGTCCAATAAAATAATTCGTGCTGTTTTCAACATAAATAACCGACCATCAAGTTATTTTAGTAGTTTGAAATTATACTTTTTTTAAACTTTGTTCGGCGCCATTACCGGTGAGTATTTTTATAAATTGAGGCCGGAATACAAATAAGGCGTTAAATTAACTCAGTTTTTCACTGAAAAATTTCACAAACGACGTCTTTAACTTTTTTACGCGAAGCTGTAAACTTATTTCTGAATTTATCAATGTATTTATAGAACTGTAGATATCTAACCTTGTACCCTATACATCCATAAAGCCTTTGACCAACAAAATCACATGAATATTACCTTCTAGTCATTCGAACTCTTATTTTTACATAACTCGACTATATCTACTTGTCTTTTCATCTAAAATGTTAATATCAGGAAGTGGTTTCTTTTGTAATCTTTGAGGCGTTCAGTAAAGGACGAAAACACATTCTGTAATAATTTTATTTTGACAAAATAATAGTCTTCCGCATCAATATCCAGAGGGCAGGTAGCTAGTGTCAATTGCCATTTTCATAAATACAGTTACAATAGTTACCCTTATTTTATAAAATCGAATCACCCCATTGTAATGTCATTCAAGATAACCTCGAAACCCTCGTAAATCATTTCTCTATCCTTTCTCCAGAATTTTTAAATAATAAACGTCAAAAGGAAACATGCCGAAGGGTTGATTAAATATTAATGAAATCACTATTTTTCTCTACCATAAGTTGAAAGAAATAAAATAATTTCTCAAATAGCTTAGGAATTATCAGATTCCTTGTCTAAAAAAACTACATGTTACTATTATATCTGTGTATGAAAGGAAGAACGGAATGAGTCAAAACATAGCATAGCACATAAAAAGACAGCATGTTACTATTATATCTGTGTATGAAAGGAAGACCGGAATGAGTCAAAACATCAAGTTTTGCGTTAAGTATGCAGAATAGTTCAGATACATATCTAGCAAGGAAAAATGACAAAAGTATTAAAATAAATAATGTGCTATTATTTTTTGAAAAAGGACATGATTACATCTTCGTTTATTGACTCATTCGGTTCTTCCTTGCGCAAACAGATATAGATGTATCTGTCTGTAATTCAAATAAATATGAACATTACATATTCTAACCCTTAAAATTTGGATGGGAATTAAAGAGATATTGTATATTAGTGCACTATACAGGACAGTTTGAAAATAAATTTACCTTTTCACCAAGAATAACTTGTTTTGAAAAGGCAGCAGTTGGTTACCCATTTTGAGCATCAAACTCATCTGTCCGACCGCTAGCCGAGTATTCTACCCACCGAGCTATAGATCACTTCATTAGCCAACTTGATTATGTAAACGCAAGAGTCAGTAAATAGTAAAAAAAAATAAAAAAGTGCAACAAGTTGTATTTTTTCATTTAAAAATTTGTGCAATTTTGTTTCCCTTTCCAATGAAAAAATATATCTGTATCCTTTTTATTTTAAAGGACAAATATTCTCAGTTTATAAATAACTTGATGATATTTGAATTCCTCCTGCTATCATTATAAGTGAAAGTGTTGCTCGTGCAATGATGGAGGTCTTAGCTAGCCATAGAATTGAACCTGCAACGCCTGGGTGGGAACCCGACGCTTAGTAAATAACTAATATGTAAATATCGATCAGGTAATTTTAGGTATTTAGATAGTTTGATGGTAAATTTAACCTTAGCTTTTAAACTTTTGTAAACCGCCCCTGAGGTGATATTATTTTAAATTAGCCAAGTAATTAGACCGCTTTACCATTTAACCGATCATTACCTTCTTCAAACGCCTCTCTTTCCCGCTATTTACTAATTTGCATTTTTTTTTCTTTCAGCGAACACCAGTGACCTAGTCCACCATAAATACCACAATGCCAGAACTGACCGAAGTCGCCACAGCGTCGGCCGCGCCCGAGAAGGCAGAGAAGAAGGCGGCGGACACAGCCGAGTCAGACAGTGATTCTGATGACACCATCCCCGAATTGGAAGATGCCGGTTCGTACAGTGATACATTTTCGTAGATTTGGAAAGATGAAAAAATAATTATGAGACTTATTAGTACCATTGTCCATGCTGATGGGAGTTTCAACGTCAATGGTAGGCAGCCAACATAATGATAGTTTTATTTATTTTTTCTTATGACTTTGGTCTCCCTTCCGATTTTAATTTCACAAATCGTCAGGTACCTGCATAGTACAACTTCTAACAGTAATAATCTGTAATTTTTACTTTGCCGAATAACCATTTTTACATGTTTCCCACACTCCTCCGCTAATTTGTAACAACTGGGTTTTGTCGGCTCCCGCTCTCCAGTGATAGTGTGCGAAACGACAGCTTCTGTGGTCAAGTGGTAAGGCGTTCCACAATAATCCAAAGGTGGCGGGTTCAAACCCGGCGTTTCCCAAATAACTTTTATTTAGTTAATAAGTGTCATAACTCACTTAATTCATATAAAGTATATTTGCCGTGCGTTCCAGAGTGGTAGATACTAGATTATCGCCCTGGTGAAAGACCACCATTCAGAATCGAAGGGTTGGCAAAAAGTGGCTTTAGCCAAGTTTGATGACCAGATCTGAATAGCCAGGTACTTCCCAACCTTCTTCTTCCCCTTACCCTCGCCTATACCTTCAGCCTCACAACATACCTCAATTGGGGATGCCACAGTCCCACTGGTTCTAGACGGTTGGGAGCAGTTGGGACTCTTGCGGTATTCACTATAAAACAAAATTTAAAAATGTGTTTACTTCTTTCCCGCAAATAATGTTTTAAATAACTTATGATGATTCTCAAAGGTTTCGCTTTTTTGTATGATTCCAGTGTGATTCTAAAACCTTGGCAGACTGAGCTTTACTCTTCATCAATTTGTAGTCCTCGGTCAATTTATTACTCGATGCTACAATGAAATGTATTTATCTTTTCGCAGGAGCGCCAGGAGCTGACGGCATTGTCAACCCCATTCCCGGCGTCGACATGGTCTCCAAGGCCAAGCAGTCCAGGGGAGAGAAGAAGGCGAGAAAGATCATGAGCAAGCTGGGACTTAAGCCCGTAAGTAGTGTTAACGAAAGGATCATTATTCTACCAAGTAGCTTTATCGATGCAGAAGGAGTCGATGATGAATGTAAGTAGGTCCAATGTCATGGTGTTTGAAAGAGAGAGTACGAGAACAGTGTGCAATACAGTTGTGAATGATTAAAACTTGGAGCAAGTTGACGATTTTGTGTATTTAGGAAGCATGTTCTGGAGGGATGGAAAGGCTAATAAGGATATTGAAGGAAGGGGGAATGCAGCGAACTCCATTAACGGAGGACTGGACGCTGCTGGTCCAAAGATGCGAAGCTAGCAGTCCACAATGGAGCGTTTATACAACCCTGATTTATGGCAGTGAGGCGTGGAACTGGCAGAGAAAGGATGAAAGTAGACAGAATGCTGTTGAAATGAGGTCCCCGAGGCGTATGTGCAGTAAAACCATGTATGACCGTGTTAAAAGTGTGGATATCCGAAAAGAATGCAAGGCTGATGTAAGCGTAATGAATAGGATCAAGAAAGGGATGCTTAGATGGTTTGGGCATGTAGAGTGAATGAACAAAGAGTGTGGAATATAAAACTTCTTGCAGGGCCCCGTTTACAAACAATGGAGTCATTTCCTGATGTCTTGAAAAGAATGTATGAGACGAGTGAATGTAAAAAAGAAGTTTAATTTTATTTCTTTATTGCTATTATTTATTACTATGTTATCATGTTTTCTATTTTTATTTATTATCTTTGTATTTTTTTTTTATCTTTCTATGTATTATATGGAACTCATGGGATTGCACCACCCTCCCTAAGATCTGGAATAAATTAAAAAAAAAAAATAACGCGAAGAGAAGTGAATGGAAGAAGAGTCGGGGACGCCCGAAGAAGACAACATGGCGCGATTAAGTGAATCAAATACTTGAATCGGACCATGTGAAGAGTCAGAATAATAAGAGTGTATGAATGTGAATGAAGCAAGGAGTGTGTGCCAAGACAGTCGTATGGCGGTCTATCTTCTCTGCCTACCCCTCCGGAGAAACTGCATGATTGTTAGTTAGTTTTATCATTTTTTTTGTTGTTGTGTGTTTCCACGGTAACTTCAATATGTGTTAATTCCAGGTGCTCGGAGTGAACCGCGTCACCATCCGCAAGTCCAAGAACATCCTGTTTGTGATCAACAACCCCGACGTGTACAAGAACCCCATGGTGGACACGTACATCGTGTTCGGCGAGGCCAAGATCGAGGACCTCTCCCAGCAGGCCACCGTGGCCGCCGCCGAGAAGTTCATCGCCTCCGAGGCGGCGCCCACGCAGCCCGACCTCGCGCACATGCCCGCTACACAGGTGAGACCCGACCTAACCTACCTACCAACCAACCTTCCCTTATATATATCCGCCGCCCGCGAGATACTTCTTCTTTAAGCCTTTTTGCATCCAGCCTCAGAGCAATAATATACCAGGAGGAATAGCTTTGCGAAACGATGTAGTCAAGATTGTTGATTTTTTTCCTGACTCCTGCCTGGCTAGGATTTTCATGGACAAATCTTTTTACATCCATTCATAGCAGATTTATTTTATTTTTTCTGTAAATATAGGTATTATGTCTCATAACAAAACATAGTGGGCGGAGTCGCCAGATGCGGGAGACGGAAAACATGCTTACATACCTAAAAGTGGTGCAATATTGTATGACAATTTTGAGGTTATATCCTACGATTTTGTTGATTAAAAATGTTCTCCATCCGCGCTTTCTTGCATCATCGAAGTTAAATTACAAATGTGAAATCCTAAACATGATGGTGATATGTGTGCTATGCGTGAATGTTCAAATAAGACCAAACAAAGATTATAAAACATCACTTTTCAGAGGTATTTCAACAGTTTTTAATATTTTTGACTGAACTTTAGAATTTTCACATTTTTAAAAGACATAAAATTAACAAAAAACCTTCCATCATTATTTAGGCAAACATTTATTTTATTAGTGTTTGTGTGATATTTTGACTTTATAAATCATTTTAATGGTGTATTGATATTGTTTTATTCAATGTGTTCAAATATGTTTATTAAAAATGTCCGAATTCTATGTGGGCGGTAACTAATAGGCTATCCAACATCCTTCAACCTATCTTTGTCTCTTTCTATCGAGTCAGTATAAAGTCAACTGACCTGACCACACTGTTTCGCTAAAGTACCTCACCATATATATTCTTACTCCAAGGTGTAAACCTTGCCAGATGACGCACAGTAATGCCAACACTGAAAGTCGGACAAACAACCATAACCAGTTGCTGCTGCTGTATCTGACTAAACCATGGTGTTTTCTTTACAGACCGTGGCCCCCATAGCCGAAGAGGAAGAGGAGAGTGTGGACGAGACGGGGGTGGACGAGAAGGACATTGAGATCGTCATGTCGCAGGCCGTGGTGTCGAGACCGCTGGCCGTCCGAGCCCTTAAGAAGAACCAAAACGACATAGTTAACGCCATCATGGTATGTATACTCTACTCTGTATTATTATTGATTGTGAATTATATATATTTTTTTTAAAATTTCACCGAGCATAACATATGCTGCTAAGTTTAGAAACACCACAAAGGGGTAACATTGCAGGATTTAAACATAGTCCATCTGGAAAGATGAAAGATAAAAGGAGCACCTGTCCCTAATTTTGTTTTTAATGTGATACTAAACAATATTCCTAATTGCCTGTGGGACTATGGCATCCTCAATGCTGATGAAAGTGGGAAGAGGAAGGTTGCAAATAAGTGTTGTGACTGCTCCGAAAGAACTACTATTTTTGGCATCAGTTCCTACTTCGTTTATTGTTCATTGAACAAATACTTCAATTGAAGTTGGTAGTTCATTTTAGCGTTGTGACTGCTCCGTGTGAACTATATCATTTTACGGCAGTTCAAACTTCATTCATTTCATTTAACAAATACTTCAATGGAAGTTAGATTGCAAAGAACTACTTTAATTTGCAGCAGTTCAGTTGCCTATAAAGAAGTACTTCAATTGAAGTTCGACTTCAAAGTACTTCGATCTAAAGGAATGTGTTTTTTTTGGACGAGGAACCGGTTTAAGTTCTTTTCGTTTTAAAATCTCTACTGACTAGTACTTTGTTTTGGCGAGGAACCAGTTCCAGTTCTTTTCACTTTCAAATCTCTACCGACTAGTACTTTGTTTTTTCGGCGAGGAACCAGTTCTAGCTCTTTTCGTTTTTAAATCTCTACCGACTAGTAAATAACTGGATAAATTCAAATCTCTTTTTTGCGAGTTCGACTTCAATTGAAGTGTTCACTGCGAAGGGTTCATTTTAAAGAACTAGCAATTCGTGAAGCATTCACAAAACATTGAAGTGTTTCCCAAGGCTATTGCAAAGTATTGGCAGCTCAGATTGGACTACTAAATATGACTATTAAAATACCATTACCATTTGAAGCTTGATTTCAATTCTAAATATCTCACCAGGGATATACTGAGAATATCCTCTATTCTGGAATGAGTTATGAATGGTGAGAGAATAACCGCCGTTCTCTTCCCTTACTTCTGCCTCACAACATTCCTCAAATGGGGACACCGTCGCTTTTCAATTGTGACAAAGAGTTCCTGTTCAAACCATAGACTAAACACAGATTCCCATTAGTTATTTGTTCTGTACCAAGAAACTTAAGTTATCTTAAAGGTGTTTTATGTTCAATTACAAGTTCAATTTACTGGCAACAATAATTTACTGAAACAGTATTAAAACATCATTCACAATAAGCAATGTCTATATTCATTAACATTAACTCATTAACACAGCATCATTAAACAAAATGTCATTAATCAAAGTTAGAAAATGGACCTAAACTTTACTACGCTTAGATTTTTTACAAACTTCTACTTCTTCAACATTCTGCTGGCTTTCTTTCACAGCATCTTTTTTTTATTTTGCTTTGTCTTTGCATTCTTCTGTTTTGATGTTTTCTCCTTTTGCTTTTTCTTTGCATTCTTTTGTTTTGATGTTTCCTTCTTTTTCAACGGTAGTTTCTTCTTTTTTGTCTAATTTTTCGTTTATTACCTTTGATTCTTTTTGGCAGGGAAATTTTATCTTTTAAAGCTTCCTTTATAGCGTCTACTAGGTCAGTCGGTTCTCCTATTGAGATCTTTCCACCTTAAAAATGCAATAAATTTGTCTATCCGAAAATCTTTCGTTTAATTTTTCCAAGAAGTCCTTCATTTTTTTCAAGTTCCTCTTTCTTCCGTGCTACTTCTGCCTGGAATTTGGCTTTCTTAGAATCTTCATCATCTGATGATTTGCCAGGTTCAGGACCTGAAGATGGAAAATTAAAAGATTATTAAAAAAAATTAGGAACTTCAAAATTAACCTAGATTCACTCTCGCTTCCCTGCTACACACAATGATACCAAAAACTAACCAATAAAAATAAATAAATTGTATGTATGTTTTTCTTATGCTAATCGTATTTTTTTCTTCCCCAGGACCTTACGATGTAGTCTCGCACGCTGGATAAATAATTTAGAAAGAGTCAACTAACATTTAAGTCTGGACGTTCCTTACACATATTATTAAAAAGTGCTTTTCGGAAAATAGTTGGGCTTTCAAAATAATCTCGAATGATTACTCTGTAATGTTTCAAACAGCTCTCTGGAGCAACAATGGAAGATGATATATTGAAGCACCATCGTTATTATTATTAATATGTTGGAATATATTTCCTCTTCTTCGAACAACTCTGACATTTTTCTCACGCCGCGTGTATGTATATATATAACAATCGTTATTCAGTGTAATTATTGTCTTGTATCTGCAGATATTTTTTGATTGCCACGAGAGTGTTGGTTTTGTTGGAATTTTTATTTGATAAAATGTTAATGATAAGTAACATTAAAATATAACAGAAGAAAGCTGAGCTTTATGTTTTTTTTTATTCGTGTTTCATGTGAATACCGCAGTAGAGTCCCGACCGTCTGGAGCCTGTGGGACGATGGCATCCCCGGTTGGGGTATGTTGCGAGGCTCAAAGTGGTGGGGAGGGGATGAAGATGTGGAAGGGGAAGGAGATGTGGAAGGGGAAGGTTGGGAACTTGGATCAATAATATACCAGTAGGGGAGGCGCTAGTGTAGTCAGTATTGATGATTTTTGCCTGACTGAGGCGTGGCTAGAGTATTTATACATCCATTCATAGTACATGTCGACATAATGTCTTTGTTTACTTGCACTTTTTCACAGTATTGTTATAAACAAAAATATAGGTTATAACCTAAAAAACCGTTCTGTCCTATGTTGCATAACAAAACATAGTGGGCGGAGAAGCGGGAGACAGAGAACATGCTTACATACCTAAAAGCGAGGCTATATTGTGTGAGAACTTGTCTTATCTCTTTCTCTCACGGTTTACGACGTAAAAACCCGGAGAAAGTGATTTATTGTAAATTTGTGTAGGTTGAATAAAAATGCTTAGCTCTCTCTCCATATATATTCTCGCTCTGAGGTTGGGAAGTACCTGGGTATTCAGATTTGGTCACCAAACACGGCTTAAACCATTTCAAGCGACGTTTCGATTCTGAAAGCCGGTCTTTCACCAGGGTGATACTCAGAGTATCTACCACTCTGGAACGTGTGGCAAATATACTATTCATTACTTTATATTAATTAAATGTGTTATGACACATTAATCAAATCAAATTTATTTGCGTATGTCGTCGTTTAAACCCACGAACGCTGGATTCGTAGTCGAGCCTCTTACCACTCGACCCCGTGGCTGTCTTTGAACTCTATCAGGATAGAAGATCAGTTCAAGCAAATGGATTATTATTTATTATAATGATTTTCGAGTTAGCGAAGGAAAAGTTTCAGATTGAATCATACATCGAAAAACCCAGTCACAATATTGTGATACATTGGTATATACATTGAGTGCATATATCGATCGATACAATATAATCCGCCAGTAATTCTAGCATTTATTTATTATAATAACAATATTAAATTAAGCCCATTCACTAAAGAAAGAAATTTGAATATAATTGCATCATGCAGACTTCAGACTAGGTTCAGACTTCAGACCGTTGACCAAGTATATCTACACAGATGCTACAGACAGAATAATAATAACATAATCGTTATTTGCATCATGAAATTGACTCATCCCGTGTTGCCATGCAAAGAAATTAAACTTGGCCACTTGGATCGCAATTTATTTAATATAATACACGTAGAGATGGTTGATATCTGAAATTGGGTGCCACTGCAGTTCCAGTTACCGGAGACCGTCGAGGAACCAGCTATTTGTCCAGTTGCTTTTGGATCTTTGAGAGTAAGATTGGTAAGCTATATAAGCGGTTTCTCTAATTATGGGCGGAAAAGCACCGGTTTCTCCCTGTTATTCGGATTAAAGGCCTCGGTCAATTGTTTCTGCTCTTCATTTCCATTTGCCTAAAATAGGAACTGGTTCTAAAAATAACCAGTTCCTCAGGTAAATAATATCGACAGTTCCAGTGACCGCCGTGTAGCCGAGACAGGAATATCAAACATTTCTAAATACACGTCAAATGGGACAATAATGGGCATGTAGCACGGATGATGAAGAGAAAAACTGACACCCAAACATGAGAAAATTTGGCTGGGGTTGGGTGAGAGTTGCCAGGAAAAAAGAAAGAAGGTTGGGACATTTTGGAACTACCCTATAGTATCACGGCAAACTCTAATATCGACTGTGTTTAGGTCAAAGGCGTTGCTCCACATTTTTTTACTAGCAAACATAGGTGTAGTGTTTTGACCAACTCACATTTTACACTTTCGGGAATCGATGATTAGCGCCACTATGATTTTTTTTCTGTTACCACTTTGAATAATCGCCCCCGTTAACCACGGGTTCTCGGCCCGCTTAACCATTTGATCAAATTATGATCAGGTGTCAAGCATAACAGCATGACTGTTATTTTATCACTAAGGCTTAAACTTCCTTCCACAAAATGTGGAATAACGTCTTTCACCTAAACACAGCCGATATTGAACATAAATCAAACTGAATAAAATTTATAATTTTCCCCTCAGTAGGAAATATGCTTAATTTTTTTTTCGTTTCGTTAAGTGTCGTCCTATTTATGCACTTATTAAAAAAATAATTGACAGTGCATAAAAGTTCACTGAAATAAAATAAAAAATTACCCGCCTTCGAAAATTGGGTGTTTTTTTGTTAGATTTTTTTTTCTACAGTAAATACTGCACAAGAGTTCCAACTGCTCCCAACCGTCTAGAGCCAGTGGACGATGGTATCTCCGATTGGGGATGTTGTGAGGCTGAAGGTAGTGGGTATGGGAAGGAGATGGGAAGAGGAAGATTGGGAAGTATACTGCTATTCAGATCTGATCACCAAACACGGCTAAAGTCATTTCAAGCAACGTTTTGATTCTGAATGGGGGTTTTTCACCAGGGCGATACTTGGAGTATCTACCACTCTGGAACGTGCCGCAAATATACTATATATTATTTTATACGAATTAAATGTGTTGACAATAGGGTTGGGAAAAACAATGTTTTGTGAAAGCTTTACGAACTGCTAGCTCTTGAAATTAACACTTCAATTGAAGTCCAACTCGCAAAAAAGAGATTTGAATTTATCCGGTTATTTGTTCAGTTCTTTTTGGAACCGGTTCCTTGATATTTTTTCGAAAAGTACTAGCAAATCGACAAAAGTACTAGTCGGTAGGAATTTAAAAACGAAAAGAACTGGAACTGGTAACAAAATAAAAAGTACTAGTCGGTAGAGATTTGAAAACGAAAAGAACTGGAACTGGTTCCTCGCCAAAACAAAAGTACTAGTCGGTAGAGATTTAAAATTGAAAATAACTGGTACTTTGAAGTCGAACTTCAATTGAAGGACTTGAAATGCAGTACTTCTTTAAAGGTTTTGAAGTTCGACTTCGCAACTGAACTGCTGCAAATTAAAGTGGTTATTTGTAATCTAACTTCCGTTGAAGTATTTGTTAAATGAAATGAATGAAGTTTGAACTGCCGCAAAATGAAATAGTTCACACGGAACAGTCACATAGCTAAAATGAACTACCAACTTCAATTGCAGTATTTATGGTTTTAAAGTTTATTTTGTAGAACCCCATTTTAATTTTTAGGTTTTTTAATTTTATTTAAACAATAATTATTTTTATTTTTAATTTTTCTAAAAACCAATTTTTTAGTTAAAAGCTCTGCGATGTAATTATTTTTACGCGTGACAGCTGTTTTGCCTTCTGAGGGCATTATCAAACTGTCATAATGCCCTCAGAAGGCGAAACAGCTATCACGCGTAAAAATAATTACATCGCAGAGCTTTAATTAAAAATTGGTTTTAAAATTTTTTTAAATAATAATAATTATTGTTTAAATAAAATTAAAAAACCTAAAAATCAATCGAAGTATTTGTTCAGTAAACAATGAAGAAAGTAGGAACTGCCGCCAAAAGAAGTAGTTTTTTCGGAGCTGTCACAATGCTAGTTGACACATTAATTAAATGAAAAATAAACTTTATTTAAAAATGTGATGTTATTTGTCTGAAGTTTTGAACGTATGGCAGCCCCAGACTTCAGCCATACCCACAGATTACGTCACTCGGAACTCAGAACAAGTTTATCTATGCTAATCAGTCGCGAGGTGTCAGCTGTCAGACGAGCTGTTTCGTGAGCGTTGTAGTGAAAATAACAATATCAAATCGTCCAATTGTTTTTATCGTGAATAAATAATCGCCGCGATCGATTTGGTGACAAAATGACGACCGAGGAAAAATTCAACGCGGCCGTGAACGTCATCAGGGGCCTGCCAAAAAGCGGTCAGTACAAACATAGTAAATTGGTAATCTATTGACGTTAGTTAATTGTTATTTGATTTCCCTTTCATTTCGTCAGTTGACAGTCACTTTCTTTCCTCATCCTTTCAACACGTTTCTACGCACACTATTACTACTCTGTCTAAATATTATACAAACACTCGTTCAACCAATGTACGCGCAGAATGCTATATTATTTTTCCGTGTTTTTCTTTGATATTATTCGTTTTATAGCGTGAAGTACAAATATGAACATGCTGATTTTAATACTGTTTGTTATCTTTAAATGTTTTATCGTGTTAGATTACACAACTAAATCGCAAGCTAGTTTTTTTATATGTTCAATAATATAACAGACGTATGGCGTGACAAAACAAACGATAAACCATTCGTCATGTTGTTGTTCGAATTCGTCTTTTGATAATTCCATTTATTGTTTTTTTTTTCATGTATCTTTTTTTAAAATTAGGCAGGTAGGTACTTAAAAAATACTCACATTGACAGCCAGGTACCTTTTACACCAAATAAGCGAGGCTAGCGGTCCACAATTGAATGCATCTGCATATCTGGCATCTACCAACCCTGATGTATGATAGTCAGGCATGGAACTGGCAGAGGAAGGATGAAAGTAGACCCAATGCTGTAGAAATAAGATCCCTGAGGAGTATATGTGAAAAACCATTTATGACCGTGCTACAAATGTGAAAGAAAGCAATGTGATGTAAGCAAATTAATAATTATAGAAAAGGACGCTTAGATGGTTTGGACATGTAGAGCGGATGAACGAAGAAAGGAGTGCCAGGAGAAGATATGACACGATTTTTTAAATTTTTATTTTTTATAGTTAATACCGCACAACTGTTCCCAACTGTTAGCCAGGAGACTATGAAACTCCCAATTGGGGTATGTTGTGAGGCTGAAGATTGTGGGGAAGAGGAAGGTTGGGAAGTACCTGGCTATTCAGATCTGGTCACCAAACACGGCTAAAGCCATTTCAAGCAACGTTTTGATTCCGAATGGTGGTCTTTCAACAGGGCGATACTTAGACTATCTACCACTCTGTAACGTGCCGCAAATATACTATACATTTTTGTATGAATTAAATGTGTTTTGACATATTAATTAAATAAAAAATATTTGCGCACGCCGGGATTGAACCCGCGATCTCTGGATTCGTAATCGAGCGTCTTACCGCTCGACCACGGAGGCCGTCAGAAATGAAAATGAAAGGTAGAAGAAGTCGGGGATGCCCGAGGAAGACGTCATAGACGTGGCGCGATCTAGTGAATCAAATACTCGAGTATGCGATGTATGAATGTGAACGAAGCAAGGAGTGTGTGTCAAGACAGAGTTGTGTGGCGGCTCATCCTCTCTGCCTACCTCTCCAGAGAAACAGCGCGATGGTTAGTTAGTGAGTGCACTGTTATACCCATAAAAAAAGTTTTAAGTACAACGCCACTAAGCAATTCAATTCTCTGCCCAGCACCATCAGAAACATACAAGCCAAAAGCAATATCAAAAGTTCTTAATATGTAAATTCTATATCTTCAAAATTTGTCATTTACTTACGAGGCCTGTTCAAAAGAAAAGGTGAATTTTGAATTTTCGCGGGCTGTGTACATTCGATTATCGTTTTTTTTGTTATGTTGGTACACGTATGTTTATTTTTTTCAAAAGTAAAAAATCGAAGAACACACAAAAACGTGACTAACCTTTCCAGTTGTCAAAAACAAACCACTAATCCAAAATGGCTGATAATGCTAACATATGATAAACATAACAAAAAAAACGATAGTCGAATGTACACAGCCCGCGAAAATTCAAAATTCACCTTTTTTTTTTAACAGGCCATGTATATTATTTTTATTATGTATGTACTATATTTTCGATATTAACATGTTACTAAGTAGCTAAAAAAACACTTTTTCAAATTGCCATCCCAACACAGGCTTATGCCTAGTGGGATGGGCAATTTACCAACCGATAAAAAAATGTATGTTCAAGTAAAATAATAAATAAATATCTGAACCTTTTTCTCTCATGATTTATCATGACGATCATGATTTTAGATAGTTTTAATTTGTATACATATTATATATTATTCTCTCCTTGTTAGTTAGTCTTATTAGCTTAATTGATTTAGTATGAAGCGCATTTGAGATGAAATATCACAAAACTGCGCTATATAAGTTCACTGTTATTATTATTATCAATAAACCGATAGTAAAAATCGCACTTTAACAGCTGGGTACTTTTTTAATACAATATCTCGAGAATAAATAAGATGCAAAGTCATTTCGAATAAGTGTTGCAAAGATTTAATTGTAGACTTGCGTTGTTTAAAGAACTGGTTATTTTTGACCTTTGGGCACTGTAAACAATTTTATTAAACCTTTATATTCATTCAAGGTTTATATATGTGCTAATTAGAAAAATTTACGAGTCATAAATTGACGTTTTGTTATTTTGTATAATAAAATTATAATCTTAGACCCATTTAAAAATAAATTTACTAAATAATACTTCGAGCTCAATGTGACAAATATCTGCATATTTTATTGTCACCGGTTTTTTCTATATTCAATATACTATTGCATTTTTATTTTATTTATTTATAATTAATTTATTTGAAAGTTGTCTTTTTTTAAATATGAGTACCGCACAAGAAACTGCTCCCAACCGTCTAGAGCCAGCGAGACTATGGCATCCCCAAATAGGGCATGTTGTGAGGAGAATTAAAAGAAAGATTAACATTACAGGGTGACAGATAATCTGTCAATATTTGTTTTTTTTTACGTGAATACCGCACAAGAGTCTCAACTGCTCCCAACCGTCTAGAGCCAGTGAGACTGTGGCATCCCCAAATAAGGCATGCTGTGAGGCTGAAGTGGGTAGGGGAAGGAGATAGGGAAGAGTAAGGTTGGGAAGTACCTGGCTATTCAGATCTGGTCATCAAACACGGCTGAAGCCATTTCAAGCAACGTTTCGATTCTGAATGGTGGCCTTTCACGTGGGCGATAATTAGAGTATCTACCAACCGTCTAGAGCCAGTGAGACTGTGGCATCCCCAAATAGGGCATGCTGTGAGGCTGAAGTGGGGAGGGGAAGTAGATAGGGAAGAGGAAGGTTGGGAAGTACCTGGCTATTCAGATCCGGTCACCAAACACGGCTGAAGCCATTTCAAGCAACGTTTCGATTCTGAATGGTGGCCTTTCACGAGGGCGATACTTGGAGTATCTACCACTCTGGAGCCCACGTCTGTAGCAAATTGGTCTACGAACTCGACTTTCTGGGTTCGTTTCCCGTGCAGAAATACACGACAAATTCATTTTCCTTTCACTGAATATAAAATATTTATTATAAATAATAATAATAATAACATTTTATTTCCGCGGAACAGAGCGGCGGCTGCAATACCCTGTCTGCCATATAAACAATAATACATATGCGTTAATTGAAAACAATTAAAGGGATAAAAAAAATGATAATAGTTATATAAAAGCATATGCAATTACATAAATAAATATTAATGCAAAAGAGAAAATAACTTTTACGGCAGATGGAGGGAGATTCTCCATCTGTGATGTAGAGGCGCACCTTGGAGTAACAATGTATGGAGAGAGAGCTAATTATTTTTACCCAACCTATACAAACTTGCGATAAATCGCTATCTCCGGGTTTTTACGTCGTACACCATGAGAGAGAAAGAGACAACAAATATAATACTCCGCTTCAAAGTACTGTCACAATGATCTTGGGCTCCTGGGTCGCCGCGGGACTCCGTCCACATTTTTTACTATGCCACTAAACTTGACACAACTTAACGGTTTTTTAGGTTATATGCTATATTTTTGTTGATAAAAATACTGTGAAAAAGTGGTTATACGAATAAACAAAAACATTATGTCGATATGTGCTATGAATGGATGTATAAATGCCCTAGCTCTAGTCCTAGCCACGACCAGGTCCGCCGAGTCCGGTAAAAATCACCAAAAACTGACTACACTGCCTTGGATAGATACCACTCTTTATATTCTAAGGTTACATGCTATATATTTTTTTACAACGATACTGTGAAAAAGTGGTTATACGAATAAACAAAAACATCATGTCGACATGTGCTTTTTTTTTATTTATTTTATTTTTTTATATGAATACCGCACAAGAGTCTCAACTGCTCCCAACCGTCTAGAGCCAGTGAGACTATGGCATCCCCAAATAGGACATGTTGTGAGGCTGAAGGTAGCGGGGAGGGGAAGTAGATAGGGAAGAGGAAGGTTGGGAAGTACCTGGCTATTCAGATCTGGTCACCAAACACGGCTAAAGCCATTTCAAGCAACGTTTCGATTCTGAATGATGGTCTTTCACCAGGGCGATACTTAGAGTTTCTACCACTCTGAATTCTATGAATGGATGTATAAATACCCTAGCCCTAGTCCTAGCCACGCCCAGCTCTAGCCGAGTCCGGCAAAACTCATCAAAACTGACTACAGCAGCGCTACCTCTCGTATATTATCACCCTGAGTACACAACATTTCGTGGGCCATTCCCAGACTTGATATTTTTTATTACCAATGAACGGACTATTGTTTTTCACTCCGCCAATTTTTTTGCGGTAAGCAATGTTGACATTTAAATATACAAAAAATAAAACTTTGATCCGCAATAAAATATACATTTACAATCTTCGTCAGAATGGTGTCGCATTAATAATGAAGCTAAACAAAAAAGATGCACATAAAATACATAGATAATACACACATCTTAGATTATACGACAGATTATTTGACGGCCTCCGTGGTCGAGTGGTAAGACGCTCGACTACGAATCCAAAGGTCGTGGGTTCAAACCCGGCGTGCGCCAATAACTTTTATTTAATCAATATGTGTCATAACACATTTAATTCATATGAAAATAATAAAAGTATATTTGCGGCACGTTCCAGAGTGGTAGATACTCTGTATCGCCCTGGTGAAAGACCACCATTTAGAATCGAAAAGTTGCTTGAAATGGCTTTGGCCGTGTTTGGTGACCAGATCTGAATAGCCAGGTACATCCCAACCTTCCTCTTCCCCATCTCCTTCCCCTCCCCACTACCTTCAGCCTCACAACATACCCTATTTGGGGATGCCATAGTCTCACTGGCTCTAGACGGTTGGGAGCAGTTGAGACTCTTGTGCGGTATTCATATAAAAAACACAGCTTTTTATTTTCGTTATGATATCTGCATCAGAGGACGGACCGCCATACAACCTTCATTCACATTCGTACTTAGAGTATATAGAGTGGTATCTATCCAAGGCAGTGTAGTCAGTTTTTGATGATTTTTACCGGACTCGGCTGACCTGGGCGTGGCTAAGACTAAGGCTAGGGTATTTATACATCCATTCATATCAAATTTAGACATTATGTTTTAGTTTATTCGTATAACCACTTTTTCACAGTATTGTTGTCAACAAAAATATAGCATATAATCTAAAAAACCGTTTAGTTGTGTCAAGTTCAGTGGCATAATAAAAAATGTGGGCTGAGTCCCGCGGTGACCCAGGAGCCCAAGATCATCGCGACAGTACATAGAAGCGGTGTATTATATTTGTTGTCTCTTTCTCTCTCATGGTGTACGACGTAAAAACCCGGAGAAAGTGATTTATCGCAATTTTGTATAGGTTGGGTGAAAATAATTAGCTCTCCCTCCATACATTGTTACTCCAAGGTCTCATACATACTATTATGTTATTCTTGACATGACCCGACTCAAGTATCTGATTCTCTTGATCGTGCCATCTATTCTTCGGGCGTCCCCGACTTTTAATACCATTCATATTCGCGTCATATATTATTTTCACAATCCTTTCTTCGTTCATTCGCTCTACATGCCCAAACCATCTAACCGTAGCTTTATTAATCCTATTCATTACGATTACATCAGCCTTGCATTCTTTCCGGATATTTACATTTTTATTATTTATTTATATACTCGTACTAACGGATCGGCCAATTGTATAAAAAAATATATACGAACTGGTAAAAAGAGCAACATAGAATTAATAACAACACATACATAATATTTTAATGAAGCCATGACTAAAATATACATCAAAAAGAACATTCAAGTCAAAGCCAAAGTCAAGTCGAGGTTTTGGTAGAGTCGTAAAGAATGACAAAAATCATTTAGACTGCTACCAAGGCTTGAATTAACAAGTCTCGACATTCTGGACAGTGGAGAATGATACCCACAATTAGTAGAGTGATGATTGAGGAACAGCAATTCATTGTTTCTGAGTTTACGACAAGGAATGTTGAACTGGATGAGTTGCAACAAACTAAACAATTTAACACGGTCATACGTGGTTTTACGAACATACGCCTCAGGGATCTCATTTCTACAGCATTCTTTCTACTTTCATCCTTCCTCTGCCAGTTCCATGCCTCTCTACCAGTGTTGGTATAAACCTTGAAGTAACAATATATGGAGAGAGAGTGCTAATTCTTTTCACCCAACCTTTACAGATTCGGGATAAATCAATTTCTCCTGTTTTTTACGTCGTACGCCATGAGAAAGAAAGAGACAACAAATTTTACCGAATTATCAAACCGCTTTAAAGTATTGTTAGAATGTTCTTCGTGTCCCGCGTCTCCGTTGACTCCGCCCACACGTTATGATACGCGAAATAAATTAACATAACTCAACGGTTTATTAGGTTACATGTTGTATATATATTTTTTAACAATACTGTGAAAACAAAAACATAATGTCCACATGTGCTATGAATGGATGTATAAATACTCTAGTCCTAGCCACGCCCAGGTCTAACTGAGTCCGGCAAATCTCGTAAAAACTGATTGCAGCTCTCTCTACAGCGCTCTCTCTTGTATATTATTGCTCTGAGGTATAAACACTCCATTGCGGATTGCTAGCCTCGCTTGTATGGTCATTTTTTTATTAGCTTGAACAGAGTTCAGTCCTCCATTAATGGAGTTTCCTGCATTCACCCTTCTTTCAATATCCTCATCAGCCTTTCCGTCTCTCTAGAACATACTGCCCAAATACACAAACTCATCCACTTGCTCCAAGTATTCATCGGATGTTTACAGCATCAATTGAATAAACACTTCAATTCGGTATCAAACTTACAAATTTGGTGATTTTATCTATTGCAAATACCACAAACATAACTCTGGCTAATTGTCACCACTCATCAACCCTTTCGAAATAGTATTAATGATAACATCACCGCGTCAGCCTTCAGCGTTCTTATGTTTACAAATGCACGAATGGGACGACTGTTCTCTTCTAAATTTGAATTGTTCTAACGCCCGGAGCGATGAATTGCGGTCACCTGTCTCAATTGACATTCTTACAATCGGTAATGAATACACAATGGACTTGATTTTTAATGAGATAATTTCAAATATGTTTTAATGCCGCGGGTTAGTGCGAATTGACTTTTGATAATTTCCTTAGTGAGTACGTACGACCGTACAGGTGTGAACTTTTCAGATCCCTACCTGCCTAATAAAGTACCTACCTACCTTGGAGTAACGATATATGGAGGTATAGCTAAATATTTTTACCCAACCTATACAAACTTGCGATAAATCATTTTCTCCGGGTTTTTACGCCGTAAACCGCGAGAGAGAAAGAGACAAGACAAGTTCTCAAATAATATAGCACCACCATTCGGCATGTAAGCATGTTCTCCGTCTCCCGCGTCTCTGGCGACTCCGCCCACTACGTTTTTATATGCGACATAACTGGACATAACTCAACGATTTTTTAGGTTATATCCTATATTTTTGTTTATTACAATACTGTGAAAAAGTGGCTATACAAATAAACAAAAACATTATGTCGAAATGTGCTATGAATAGATGTATAAATACCCTAGCCATAGTCACGCCCAGGTCTAGCCGAGTCAGGCAAAAATCATCAATACTGACTACAGAAGCGCTCCCCTTGCATATTATTTCTCTGAGGTACCTACTTATAATGTATTTCAACAGACATTTTTTATGTTTGAAATGGGTGGATTTTCGTAGAAACGAGAATGGGAGGCTGACGTAAGCGTAATGAATACGATCAAGAAAAGGACGCTTAGATGATTTGGGCATGCAGAGCGAATGGACGCAGACAGGAGTGTACCCTAAATCATTATGTTTTTGAATTTAATTTAAATAATTTTTATTTTACATTTAAATTTTTATTTATTTAAAAAATACAAATAATTGAATTTTAGAATGTTGCGTGCTCACGTCACACCACGTCACATCCGAAATTGTATTGTTTGATGATAAGACAGTCGATAACTCAATCGCTCAAAGAATAATGATTATTGATTAATGATTTATTTTGTCTGAAACATTCCCGTCACTATGGTAGATCTAGATTCTGCATCCATCTCGCCATCTTTTACCATTGAATTCAAACAAGGCGATGAATTTTTATTACCTACAAAAATTTCACACTTTCCGCACGGTGGCATGCAGAGTTAAAAAAAAGGTATTGTGTTGACGTATTACGGCCGCGTTGACCAATGAAAACTGAGCGAACGCTGAATGAAATTAAAAGATTTTTAAATATTTTTTATAGTGAATACCGCACAAGAGTCCCAACTGCTTCCAACCGTCTAGAGTCAGTGAGACCATGGTATCCCCGATCGGGGTTTGTTGTGAGGCTGAAGGTAGTGATGGGGAAGATAAAGGTTGAGAAGTACCTGGCTATTCAGATCTGGTCACCGAACACGCTTTAGCCATTTCTAGCAACGTTTCGATTATGAATAGTGCACGCTGTTCGCGTACTCTCTCTTTCAAACACCTTGACTTCGTACTTACTCACATTCATCATCAAGTCATTCTGCATACCTACTTGGTTCATCCTAGACACGAGAAACGAGTAGAAGAAATAAGTAATAAGAATATAGAAATAAGAAATATTTGATCCATTTTTTTTCAAAAGTAAAAAAAATGATTTCATGCTCACATTGAGATGGCGTGTGGCAATTCATTGAGAATGCTGGGTTTTGTCTTACGCACCGCAAGGAAGTTCAGAGACACCCGGGTTCTCAAAATTTTATATAACTCATACGTATTGAGAGTGGGTCGATCGTTTGGAGTCCACACGAGGTCAAGTACTCCCTCATGTTGGAGAAGGTTCAGAAGAAATTTCTGAGATTTCTTTACTTGAGGGAGAACGGTTACTACCCGTGGCTCTATCCTACCGACTTTCTCTTGGGTATGCTCGGAACATACCATCTAGAGGTCAGAAGGGATGTGTACATTGCAACACATTTCTTCAGATTGATTCGTGGATGGTCTGAAAACTCAGCTATCATGGAGAGCATTCACTTCTATGTTCCAGATGGTTATCTTCGCCATCGGCAGCATAGGTTTTATCTCCCGGCCTGCAGGACCAACTTGCCAATGGTCATGCCGGTGGGGAGGGCAATCATGTTGTTGAATCGAATCGCTTCGGATGTCGATATATTTTGCATAAATGAAGCTTCGTTCAAACGACAAGCATTCCTGCTATTTGTATAATTATTCCTTGGTTTTATTTTATTTATTTTTTTATACATCATTTGGATGAAAAATTATGTTTAAATAAATTTATAAAATTATGACAAAATATTAAATAAAAAAGTGGTTAAAAACAAAGTATATATGTTCTATTTATAATTATGTTTAAATTGTCTAATTTTTTATTGTTTTATTTTTTACTGTCTTTAATTTGCATTCATTGCAATTTATATTTTTTTAGAATTAATTGTTTTATATTTATGAATATTGTGTATTAATACACTTACTCGCTCTATTTAAAAACGCATAAAATAAAATTTTTGTAATGTTTTTAAATTAATAAATAACTGAAATGAACCCACCAAAACGTGACTAACCTTTCCAGTTGTCGAAAACAAACCACTAATCCGAAATGGCTGATAATGCTAACATATAATAAACATATGTGTACCAACATAACAACAAAATATCGATAATCGAATGTACACAGCCCGCGAAAATTCAATATTCACCTTTTCTTTTGAACAGGCTATGTATATATATTCAGAATCGGTGTTTTTTGATCTACATGCACATATTTTTTTAAAGTTATAATATTTTCACTCAACTTTCCATAGTATGATTATGACCAGATAAAAAAGTAATAAAAAACTACGCGGATATCACTTCAAATACCGTTATTTTTCCGTTTCGAGTTTTTTCCGCTTCGAAACCAACATTTTCTGTTTTATAGTTAAGATTACTGCAATTAAATGTCTTGCATAATATTACATTAAATATTTTTAAGCTCTAAATGATGTTTGTAAATAAATAAATTTAATCTCACTTGCATAATAAAAATAATTTAATTTAAACCAATAATAAACGAGATAAGCTTCCGTGACCTTAAAATACTAAAAAATATACGTAATAATATTATGTATGATTTGTTTTCACAGTATCCACTTATGTTATTTTTGTTTTTGCACTTTGGTGCGAATTGGGATCTTTTGTATCTTTGTGTTTTTTGTTTATGACATAAATAATTCGACATTATTCACAACTCAAATTTGTAAAAACATGTAATAATTATAATGATATTTGGATAATTTATATAGCGCCGTTTTTGTGAAAAATCACCTCGAGGGCGCTGTAAATATCAATAACCTTTTCTTAAGTCTTTTAGTTTTCCAATATATATATATATGTATATTTTTTTAATATTAGTTATTTGTGCATGTTACAGCGCCCTTGAGGTGATTTTTCACAAAAACGGCGCTATACAAATCGTCCAAATATTATTATTATTA
The DNA here is from genome assembly GCA_022651775.1 of Drusus annulatus. Taxonomy (NCBI): domain Eukaryota; kingdom Metazoa; phylum Arthropoda; class Insecta; order Trichoptera; family Limnephilidae; genus Drusus; species Drusus annulatus. The sequence continues at coordinate 213,600 of JAGWCC010000421.1, read as the reverse complement.
TTATTATTATTATCAAATTTTACAAAGTAAATAGTAATTTTATATTCTTTTTGACTCAATAATAATATTATAACTTATATACTACACGGGTAATAACACATTTAATTCATATAAAATAATGTAAAGTTTATTTGCGGCACGTTCCAGAGTGGTAGATACTCTAAGTATCGTCCTGGTGAAAGACCACCATTCAGAATCGAAACGTTGCTTGAAATGGCTTTAGCCGTGTTTGGTGACCAGATCTAAATAGCCAGGTACTTCACAACTTTCCTCTTCCCCATCTCCTTCCTTTCCCCACTACCTTCAGCCTCACAACGTACCCAAATTGGGGATGCCATAGTCTCACTGGCTCTAAACGGTTGGGAGCAGTTGGGACTCTTGTGCGGTATTCACTATAAAATAAATATATATATATATATATATATATATATACTACTTTTTATTTTGATTTATATGTATTGCAAGTGGTTTTTACAGGCTATTTTAAATTTATTAATCGGCATAATTTTGGTAGTTTCCGGCAGCGCATTATAAAATTTCATTCCTTTGTAAAGTAAACTATTTTGTTTATTGTTTTTTTTTAGTAATTAATGTTTTTAATTATTATATAGCCTTGGGGTAGTGTTTCATAAAAATGAAACTCTATAAAATAAATTAAGTTATTGTTATTTTTTAATTATAGTCAAATACTCTTTCGAGGGGCATGCACAAAAGAAAGAAACGCAATATTTTATAAGAATTCAAACATTTTCGTGTTCGCCAAGTCTTACTGCGTAAATCCGCATAAATAAACAGTGCCTAACTGATAACCAAGTTTTAAATATTCGTTAAATGAAACATAAAAACTTTCTTTTAACCACATTAAAAAAAGATAATTACAATGGATAGCCACGAAGTGATAGGTTCTTATAATAGTATTAAATATTCATTTTTATGACTGGTAATGAATATATGGTAATGGCAGTTAGGTAGGTAGTTTGTAGAAATTAACATACGTTATCCGTTAACTCAGTTAACAGTTAGGATAGTACAATATCCGCGTTTATATAGAAGAAACGTTTAATTTCCCATAACTTGTTAGAAAAAAAGCACCGAAGAATTTATAGGGAAGACAGGAAGATGATCGTGTTCAATTTCTCTTAGTTACAATTTCCCTTGGTTAGAAGGAGAATCGTGGATTTTCCCGTAGTTGCGGTATTTAGCGTGAATTTTCTCATCGTTACGGAGAAGAGACGTGTATTTTCCCGGAGTGACGGAAAAGAAACCTATAATTTCTTTGGGAAACGAAAAAATAACGTATGCATTCCCAGAGTGACAGAAGAGAAATGTGTATTTTCCCAGAGTAACATTGAAGAAACGAATATTTTTCTGGCGTAACAGTAAAGAATCGTGTAATTTCTCGGAGTAACAGAGAAGAAACGTGTATTTTCCCGGAGTAACGGAAATGGAATTTGTAACTTCCTGGAGTAACGGAAAAGAAAACTATAATTTCCTGGAGTAACGGTAAAGAAACCTATAGTTTCCCAGAGAAAGAAACGTGTATTTTCCTGGAGTAACGGAAAAGAAACGTGTTATTTCCCGGAGTGACGGTATAGAAACGTATAATTTCCTATAGTAACATTGAAGAAAAGAGTATTTTCCCGGAGTAACGAAAAAGAAACGTGTAATTCTCGGAGTTACACAAAATAATCGTTTTGTTTCCCAGAGTTTACGAAGGAACGTACAGTTTACAATTGTTATCAAAAAAACATAAGTTATTGTTTAACAGCTTTGTACAAATCGCATTGTAAAACGTAATAAGAAATAACAAAATACTACACGCAAAGACTTAACAATTGGAAGCACTTAAGACATACTTTCCGTAGAAAATTCCACGGCAGGTTAACCGTTCAAAGTGCATTTTAAATTAGACAATTTGCATATCAATTGAAACTATGGTAACCAGTTCGCGGACAGACTTGTCAAGTATCGATTTCTATTGAATGTTAGCTGTTTAGTGCGGCTATCGATACGCCCGCATGTTTACGTATTCTGTAACTTCGTTAACCGCTTGAATAATAATTATAAAGGGACGTTTAACGAAACGAAGGTACAGATAAGTTCTTCGTTGATCGTTTTAGTTGTTATTTCTGTTAAAACGCGCTACCTGTGTACAGCGGCGTGCACAGAGTTTTTGATCAGGGTAGGCAGTAGGAAAAACAGCGGATTTGATGATGATAATATAGATGGGTACCAACATATGTCACTATTGCTATTGTATTTGTTCTGTAAAAGCACTGCCTAGACACTAAGAAAAATACTAACACAAACAAGCCACTTGAACGCAACAGCTCAAAGCATACATATTTTGTGTAGTCAAGTGAATATAGAATAATCTACACTGACGTTGGCGGCGTTTGATCATATCGTCGCCGGAAAGGCAATGGACTGCACGTCATTGACTACCTCCAACCATTCTTCAACCTCTCTGTTTCCCTACTCAACCTTTCACTTCTATCCTTTCCAAAACTTCCCCTTTATATATCCACTCTTAAAATTTCCGATTTAACTTTCCCTTCAATACTTATCCTCATAAACTTTCCCTTCAATACTTATCCTCATAAACTTTCCCTCCTAAAATTTCCCCTCAATACTTATCCTCTTAAACTTTCCCTCCTAAACTTTCCCTTCAATACTTATCCTCATAAACTTTCCCTTCTAAAATTTCCCTTCAATACTTATCCTCTTAAACTTTCCCTCCTTAACTTTCCCTTCAATACTTATCATCTTAAACTTTCCCTCCTAAACTTTCCCTTCAATACTTATCCTCTTAAACTTTCCCTCCTAAACTTTCCCTTCAATACTTATCCTCTTAAACTTTCCCTCCTTAACTTTCCCCTCAATACTTATCCTCTTAAACTTTCCCTACTAAACTTTCCCTTCAATACTTATCCTCTTAAACTTTCCCCCCTAAACTTTCCCTTCAATACTTAACGCCTTGAACTTTCCTATCTTCTTTTCCTCCCATATTTCATCACTGATCTTCCCCTCCTATGTTTCCCTTCTATGTAAACCTTTCCTCTTATATTTCCCCTCTAACTTACGACTAATAGCATATAAAATATAAACAAGCTCCAGCTAATGCCATCAATTTATATCCAAGAACGTATTACTTAATTTGTGTAATTACAAAATCTAAAAACAGGTTTCCGGAAAAAAATAAATAAATAAACAAACAAGACTAGGTATTTCGGAAAGCACTGGAAATCCACTGGATGACAGCACTTCATCGAAGGTACATTCTGCCTAATGATAATAATAATATGTCGAAGCAATAGTCTGTTGAAATCGTTAATATTTGTTCCGTAAGACTAACTTCGGTAATATCTCGTTTGCTTCTAGATTTTAAGTTGTTTTGCCAATACGTTTGAAGCGGTTTAGAGAGATCCGTAGGTCTGGGAGTCGAGAGGAAAAATAATATTGTGACTGTGGTAATAATGTAAACACTATTTAAGTGGACAATCAGCTTCGTAAATGGTTGAATTCTTAAATCACGTTGCAATGCAAATTTTTATTCAAACAGGTGATAACATTCTGTTAATCAGTTATCGACCTTGACCACCTCTGCGGTAGAGCGGCGAGCTCCTTGGCTTCTTGCCCACAGGTTGCGGTTTCAAAACAAGACGTGCACAAATAAAAAATAAATAAAAGGAATTTAAAAAAATGAAGAAAATATTAAAGAAATGAAAAGATAACTTTCTATAAGACAACAAATATTATTTTAAAAATTTGAACTAGTTGTAAATAAATCAATTAAAATTAATAGCCACATTCTTAATAATCAGGTAAACTTGTCCAGTAGTACAATATTATGTATATTTCCTGTAAACTCATAAAATATATCATTATTCTTTAATCACCCTCTCAGTTGACGTTTTGTCTCTTTCAGTTCATAATATCTGTCTCTGTTATAATGTAAATGTGATTCTATTGTTTTCTCATTGTTTTGTTATTTTATTTTATAATTTGTTCTCCCTCTGTATGTATATATAACCGCACACTTTGTATTTCTTGTTTAGTTTAATTTTTTACCCTGATGATGCTTAGGATAAGCGAAACCAATCTGTCATAAAAATTAAAATAAAATCTGTGGTATTCTACATTTTTTCATTTCTTTAAATATGTCAAACCACAAAGTGATTGCTTTCTACGAAAATATAATAATAATTTATTCCAGGGATAGTGCAATGCAATACATTCCATAATTAACAATAATACTAAAAAATAACTAATAAGTGTCGTCCTGGTAAAAGACCACCATTCAGAATAGAAACGTTGCTTGTAATGTATTTAGCCGTGTTTGGTGACCAGATCTGAATAACCAGGTACTTCCCAACCTTCCTCTTCCCAATCTCCTTCCCCTTCCCACTAACTTCTTCAGCCTCACAACATACCCTATTTGGGGATGCGATAGTCTCACTGGCTCTAGATGGTTGGGAACAGTTGAGACTCTTGTACGGTATTCATACAAAAAAAAAAACTAATCGCAAGTGCAACACTAGACTCTTTCTCAAAAACGGGCGGTCCGTTTTGATAGATTCTCTTATCTTGACAAAGGGATTGCAATCTGTGCAGCACAGACGTCTGGTGGGAAATTCGTCCTTGTTCTACCGGTATTTCAATGGAATATGCTTCGAAAAACTTGCGTCATTGATCCCTTCGGCACCGGTGCAAAGTCGGGAAATCGGCCAACGCGCGCCCAACATTTGTACACGGTTGACATTCGACACCTGAAAACGGGACGCTTCTACAACTCATTCTTGTTGTTGTAAATTATACTTAGCGTTTTCCGCTAACGTACCACCCTCCACATATCCAACGATTATGTTTGATTGTTCATTTTCACTATTGTGTAGAAGTCAGGAAGATTTGGTCGGTTAGACTTACTGGAACATTAAAAAAATCTATGTTCAAAATTGAATAGGGTACTCGGGTACCCTTTCAGTCACATGAAGGTTAAGGCCTCCTGTGTGAAATTAATACAAAAATAAATAAATAATTAAAACGTAATATATGCAAGATAACAATTTATAATATATGGACAGTCCGTCTATCTATAAATGTACTGATTATAAAATCAAAAATAAACAGGTAATAGCCTCCGGGTACATTTTATGATACAAGTTCTTAGGTGACCTTGTTTTTTGGCAGGTATTGACCTTAATTTTGGCAAAAAATGTGGCTTCAAATCAATCAATCTATTAACTATCAACAATCTCGAAAAACACAATTTAATCATCCCGATGACACAATGACTAATGAGGCATAAGATATTCAGAATTTAGTTTTACGTATTTATCATTTAGTTGAAGTAAATCTACAAAAAAAAAATCAATTTTTAACTTATAAAGGGAGGTCCTTGGAGTAACGGTATAAGGAGGAATAGCTAATATTTATACCCAACCTATACAAATTTGAGATAAATCACTTTCTCCCGGTTTTTACGTCGTATACCATGAGAGAGGAAGAGATATGAAAAGTCTTTACATAATATTGCAGCACTTCTAAGTATGTAAGAATGTTCTCCGTCCGTGCTAACTTCACATCATCAAGTCGCATAACTTTCTTCAACGGATTTCGAGGTTATTTCCTATATTTTTGTTCATTAAAATACGTGCAGTGGTTATACAAATAAATCAAACATGATGGTGGTATGTGCTATGCGTGAATGTTCAAATTAGACCAAATAAAAATTATAAAACATCACTTTTTAGAAGTATTTCAACAGTTTTAAATAATTTTGACCGAAGCTTAGAATTTTCAAATTTTCAATGATATAAAGACATTAAATCAACAAAAAGCTTCCATCATTATTTAGGGAAACTTCTGTTATTAGTGTTTGTGTGATATTTTGACTTTATAAATCATTTTAATGGTGTATTGATATTATTTTGTTTAATGTGTTCAAATATTTTTACTAAAAATGTCCGTACTCCATGTGGGCGGTAACTAATAGGCTATATGACATCCTTTAACATAACTTTGTCTCTTTCTATTGAGTAAGTATAAAAATAGTGGAATAAAGTAAAAAAAATGGTATTATTAAAATCGAGTTGGTGAGTCTTTACCATACGTTAGATCTGTTTGTAAGGAATGAACAAAGAGATTGTTTGTGTTCAGTTAATATCGAAGTTCAATGTTCTAATCAGTGGTGAAGCGTGATGATCCGTCATTGCAATGATTATGTAATGATTGCTGTCCTTGTCTCCGGGTCCCGGGTCGTGGGGTCACATTACACTGTACAATTGTCGTACTAATCCACCGATTCATGTTTATACGAGTACGAGGCCTGTTCAAAAGAAAAGGTGAAATTTGAATTTTCGCGGGCTGTGTACATTCGATTATCGATTTTTTTTATTTTGTTGTGTTGGTACACATATGTTAGCATTGTCAGCCATTTTGGATTAGTGGTTTGTTTTTGACAACTGAAAAGGTTAGTCACGTTTTTGTGTGTTCTTCGATTTTTTACTTTTGAAAAAAAAAAGGATTAAATGTGTAATAAATTTTGCGTTAAAAATAGAATAAAGTGCTCCAACGCACTTAAAATGTTGACTGTGGCATTCGGCGAGTCTACTTTGTCTCAAAAAGTGTTTATAAGTGGTACAAGCGCTTTACAGAAGGCCGAGAAGATGTTAATGACGATGAGCGTCCTGGAGTTGTGGAAAAACAAATCATGGATTTTAATATACATAAATTTTGCGTTAAAAAAGGAGTAAGGTGCTCCAACGCACTTAAAATGTTGACTGTGGCATTCGGCGAGTCTATTTTGTCTCAAAAAAGTTTTTATAAGTGGTACAAGCGCTTTACAGAAGGCCGAGAAGATGTTAATGGCGATGAGCGTCCTGGAGTTGTGGAAAAACAAATCATGGATTTTATTCTTTGATCCATTTTTTTCAAAAGTAAAAAAATCGAAGAACACACTAAAACGTGACTAACCTTTCCAGTTGTCAAAAACAAACCACTAATCCAAAATGGCAGATAATGCTAACATATGATAAAAAATATGTGTACCAACATAACAACAAAAAAACGATAATCGAATGTACACAGCCCGGGAATATTCCAAATTCACCTTTTCTTTTGAACAGGCCATGTATATACTCAGTGGACGGTGGTGTCACCATCATCGGGTGTTGTTCAATTTTCGTAACAAAGGATTTCCAACAAAAAACAATCCCTTAATGTAATGTTTTGCGTAATATTTGACGGCCTCCGCGGTCGAGTGGTAAGACGCTAGACTGCGAATTCATAGGCCGCGGGCTCAAAGCCGGCATGCGCAAACACATTTAATATAGCCTTTATGTGACTGAAAGGGTATCCGGGTACCCTTTTCGGTTTTCAACATGATTTTTTTAATGTCTAACCGGCTGAAACATCCCGACTTCTCCGCAATAGTGAAAATTAACAATTAAACATAACCGTTGGATATGTGGAGGGTGGTATGTGAGCGGAAAACGCTTAAATAAAACTTACACCTTCTGATGACTGAAAGGGTACCCGGGTACCCTCATGTGTTTTATATGGAATTTGAAGCTTGTCAATATTTATTATTCATTTTATCTTATTTTAAATGATAAATACGATGTACTGTTGTGTACAAAGTACATCACCTGTATCCCTAAATACTATTTTTAATCACCCACTGAATTAAAAACCCCAATAAAAGATGGCACTGGGTGAAATTCCTGTCCACTTCCCCAAGTCTTGAACTGAGTCGAAATGTATTACGTCATAAAAGTGGTCCAGCAAACTTCAGCAAATTATATTATGTAAGAAAGGTATTTTATTTTTATTTTTTATCTATGAATACCGCACAATAGTCTCAACTGCTCCCAACCGTCTAGAGCCAGTGAGACTATGGCATCCCCAAATAGAGTATGTTGTTAGGCTGAAGGTAGTGGGGAGGGGAAGGAGATCGGGAAGAGGAAGGTTGGGAAGTACCTGGCTATTCAGATCTGGTCACCAAACACGGCCAAAGCCATTTCAAGCAACGTATCGATTCTGAATGGTGGTCTTTTACCAAGGCGATACTTAGAGTATTTACCACTCTGTAGGTCAGGTGTAATTTTCTTAATTGACATAAGGGTAAATTAATATGTGTCATAACACATATATGGAATATTTGCGGCACGTTCCAGAATGGAAGACGCTCTAAATATCGGCCTGTGGAAAGACCACCATTCAGAACAAAAAAGTTACTTGAAACGGCTTTAGCCGTGTTTGGTGACCAGATCTGAAGACTCAGCACCCAAAATGGCGCTAAACGTCACTCTGTAGCATTCTAATACAAGCAAAACTGCGCATGATTCATCTGTCAATTCTACATGGGCAGTTAGAGAAATGTCTAAGGTTGTCAGTGAATAAAAAAAATAAGATATAATCTTTTAAATTCAACGAAAAACGTAATAAAATGCCAATAAAAAGTGTAGTTTGAAAACTAAAGCAGCTGTTTTCGAACGTTTTACCTAAAGTTCCAGTATGAATTTCATGTAGAATTAAAAAGATAACAGTTAAAAAATTGTATTCACTAGAAACCTTAGGAATTTCCCTAACTACCTGTATAGAATGAACAGATAAATCATTTGTAGTATTGTTTATATTAAAAACCAAAAAGTGTATATTTTTGGGTGCTGACCCTGAATAGCCAGGTACTTCCCAACCCTCCTCTTCCCCATATCTTTCCCTCCCCACTACCTCCAGCCTCACAACATACCCCAATTGAGAATGCCATAGTCCCACTGGTTCCAGACAGTTGGGACTGTTGTGCGGTATTAATTATTATAAAAAAATATGCGCCATTCTGTTTTTTGCGCAATTTGTGCAAGTGCCTAACAAATTATGTCTATTAATATTAAAATTAATTTATGTACACGTGAACCTCGTCAACCTTTCCGTACCTGAAAGTAAAAATCAAACTTACGTTCCGAAGGGGGGTGACGTAGTTGCCCCACTCGATCTTGTTTATTAAAGCGTTTTCATGACATAATCTTAAATAATTTGTTTAGGAAATATATTCATAATATTTCAGTAATCTTAATCCAAGATAATAATTATAATAATAAAACATGACAAACTTTTGAATTTAATGCATGTAAGAAATAAGATTTTATTTTTGTAAAATAAATACAAATTAAAGTACCATATAGATACGCAAGAAAAAAAAATCAGAATTTTTTTTCAGGCAGTGGTGATGATCAGGTCAATGAGGAGAAACTCTTTCAAGAATCAATAGGATTTCACTTCTGAATCTCTCCTCACTGACATGAAATAAGTCGATATCGGAAGAGATTTTGTTCAGGAGCAAAATACTTCTCCCCACCGGCAGAACCATTGGCAGGTTGGTCCTACAGGCAGGAAGATAGAATAATCTATGAAGACGCTGTCTTAGATAGTCATCAGGAACATAGAGACTTACGCGCTCCAAAATAGCAGGGTTTACAATATAGCCCCGCAGCAGTCTGAAGACGTGAGTGGCGGCATACCCCTCTCTCCTGAGCTGTAAGGAGTGAAGTCTGAGTAAAGATGTAGCATAAAACTCTCGTTTGGGGTGTCATTAGAACCCCCCTTCGGAACGGAAGTGTTAATAGTGATGTTATCCAATTTTCGTAACTGGTTTCTGACAAAAATGTATTTTAATACATACTGCAATTTCAAAAGCCATTGACAGGCGTAATATATTATATGAAGACATGAAATATAAATCAATGTTTTTATAATTTAATTAATTTTTTTAGTATCTAAATATTTATGTCGACCTGTTTTTTTTTTAAAAAATGATGATTCTCGATAGGATTCTAATCGTATACAATTTAGCATGTTTTTTTTAATAATCATTGGCACCGTAGAAAACTGGTTAGAGTACAAATTATTTTGAGAGTAATTAATAATCAAGTGAACATTCACGACTCAGATTCTTTGAAAACTCAAAGCGATGCTACTAATCAACTTTTATGTATCTACCTATTTTACCCTCCGCACAGCATCTCTAAATTTAACATAAAGGGGTCAGGCGAAACCTAAGGCCCTTCTGCGTTTTTAAAATATATTTTTTATTGTGAATACCGTACAAGAGTATTAACTGCTCCTAACCGTCTGGAGCCAGTGGTACTGCGGCATCTTCAATTGGACGTAGTTATGCACAAAGTATCCAACCCACAATTTGCCAAAATTGAGTTTTGCACGTTTTCCTATAGATAAATTTGAAATTTCTATCTACTGAAAACATCCAAGCTCCAAATGCAATAGATTTTTTGTAGTTCATATTTTTATTAACCCGAATTGCAGATATTTGACTTAAATTGAAGTTTTAAAACATTAAAATGTAGGATAACACAGAAAATATATGTTTTTTTTAAATAAATACATTGAAAGATTATAAATTATCTATTTATAATAATTCGCACAAAGAAAAAAACACTGATATTCACTTTACAAATGCCGTAATATGCTTTTGTATTGTCATCTTTTTGGGGTTGGGTGCTTTCTGCATAACTACATCCAATCGGGATATATGTTGTGAGGCTGAACGTGATGGGAAGGAAAACAGATGGGTAAGAGGAAGGTTGGAAGGTACCTGGCTATTCAGAGCTGGTCACCAAACACGACTAAAGCCATTTCAAGCAACGTTTCGATTCTGAATGGTGGTCTTTCACGAGGGCGATACTTGGAGTATCTACCACTCCGGAACGTGCCGCAAATATGCTATGTATTATTTTATATGAAATAAATGTGTTGTGACACGTATTAACTAAATCAAATGTAATTACACACGCCGGGATTTGAACCCGCGACCTCTGGATTCGTAGTCGAACGTCTCACCACTCGACCGCGTAAGCCGTCAGTGTGAAGGCATACACAGACTTTTGTTCTCAGAATTTCGGTAGCTAGTTGCTACCGAAATTCTGAGAACAAAAAGAATGTGAACGAAAAGAACGAACGATGATTTTTCCTCGCCGAAAAGAACGGACAAAGAAAATCGATTTTTATTTGCGAAAATTCGGAACCGGTTCCTCGGAGAAATAATATCGACGGTTCCGGTGACAGGCTAGGAAACGGTTCCTTTTAACCGGGACAGGAATATCGACCATCTCTACTAAAATGCCTCGTTCATTCCAAAAAATTAGTCTTTCGTCTTACGTAGGAAGATGTTGCAATGCTGAGGTGCTCAAATTCTAGCCCAAGTTAGAAGTAGGTACTCGGGTGATATGTGTTAATAAATAATTAATTCTATTCTTCACTTTAAGAAGTTTGTTAACTCTACGACAGAATAACTACATTTTGAAGCGGTCGGGCCTAAAATTTCTTAATAACATTTATTGGTAGAATAATAATGTGAGTAGGTACTTTATCGGTATAACCACTGTATATCAGTTTCTTCAACTGTGAGTCATCAGCTCATCATTAAAAACAAATGCCACAGTCGAACTTGGTTATAACGATCGCGGTAATAGCGAGGTCACGGCTATAGTGAGCAATTGTTGAATGCAACAGTCTTACTGGCTTCAGATGGCTTGTGCGGTATTCACTTGAAAAAAAATTAACCCTTCCGTTCCGAAGGGGGATTTTATTCCCCCCCCCGAACGAGTAAGTTGGGATTACTTATATATTATGAATATACTCGTACATGGCCTGTTCAAAAGAAAAGGTGAATTTTGAATTTTCGCGGGCTGTGTACATTCGATTATCGTTTTTTTTTGTTGTTATGTTGGTACACATATATTTATCATATGTTAGCATTATCAGCCATTTTGGATTAGTGGTTTGTTTTTGACAACTGTAAAGGTTAGTCACGTTTTTGTGTGTTCTTCGATTTTTTACTTTTGAAAAAAATGGATCAAAGAATAAAATCCACGATTTGTTTTTCCACAACTCCAGGACGCTCATCGTCATTAACATCTTCTCGGCCTTCTGTAAAGCGCTTGTACCACTTATAAACACTTTTTTGAGACAAAGCAGACTCGCCGAATGCCACAGTCAACATTTTAAGTGCGTTGGAGCACTTTATTCCATTTTTAACGCAAAATTTAAACATATTCTTTGGTCCAATTTTTTCAAAAGTAAAAAAAACGAATACCGCACAAAAACGTGACTAAGCTTTTGAGTTGTCAAAAACAAACCACTAATCCAAAATGGCTGATAATGCTAACATACGATAAACATATGTGTACCAACATAACAAAAAAAAATCGATGGTCAAATGTACCCAGCCCGCGAAAATTCAAAATTCACCTTTTCTTTTGAACAGGCCTCGTACTTCCTACAAACAATTACCTAAGATTATGTCATGAAAACGCTTTAGTTGTAGTTACTCCCTTCAGATCGCAGGTTCGGAAGGTTAACTTATCCGGCGAAACCGGTTAGTAAAACTAGTCGGATAAAATAATAAATTAATAACCTCAGATCAATAATATACCACGAGGGAGCGCTAGAGTAGTCAGTATTGATGATTATTGCCTGACTTGTGCGTGGCTAGGGCTAGTGTATTTATACATCCATTCATAGCACATGTCGACATAATGTTTTTTTAAATTTGTAAAACCACTTTTTCACAATATTGTTATAAACAAAAATGTAGGATATAACCTAAAAAACCGTTGAGTTGTGTCCTGTCATGTCGCACAACAAAACGTAGTGGCCGGAGTCGCCGGAGACGCGGGAGACGGAGAACTTGCTTACATACCTAAAAGCGGTGCTATATTATGTGAGAACTTGTCGTAGCTCTTTCTGTCTCTCTCACGGTTTACGAAGTTAAAACCCGGAGAAAGTGATTTATCGTAATTTGTATAGGTTGGGTAAAAATGTTTAGCTGTCTTATCATATATTCTCGCTCTGAGGTCCTAACGAGATCCTGCCGCCGAGAGATCCGTTGCAACTTTTGACCTCTCTTTATTTTAGGTGGGTCATCAGTATAAGTGGGTCATCGAACTCAACAGTTTGGAAACCTCTCCGATCAATGGGAAAAAGCTTGAAGTAACGATATATGGAGGGAGAGTCAATTATTTTTACCCAACCTACACAAACTTGCGATAAATCACTTTCTCCGGGTTTTTACGTTGTACACCACGAGAGAGAAAGAGACAACAAATTTCATAGACCGCTTCTATATACTGTAAGGATGATCTTAAGCTCCTGGTTCACAGCGGGACTCCGCCCACATTTTTTATTCTGCCACTAAACTTGACACAACTAAACGGTTTTTTAGGTTATATGCTATATTTTTGTTGATAAAAATACTGTGAAAAAGTGGCTATACGAATAAACAAAAACATCATGTCGATATGTGATATGAATGGATGTATAAATACCCTAGCCTTAGTCTTAGCCACGCCCAGGTTCGCCGAGTCAGGTTAAAATCATCAAATCAAGTCAAAAACTGACTTCACTGCCTTGGATAGATACTACTCTACCAACTCTATGGGAAAAATGCTTTTTTAATACCCATTGCGGCACAGTGCGACCTTATTTTTCAAGTGTGGGCGTAACTGATTGCATCATTTTTTTCTTATTTATAGATTTATTGGTTTTAGACTTTCTTGTGATAGGTCGATCTTCGAGTGCTGTGACGTAGGCACTTTGGTTCCAGTGGTTGCGTCTTCGATTCCGGTCGGAAAAAAAAGTAGGTACGCACATCGCACTCTAGCAAATTGCACCGCGAGACTATGGCATCCCCAATCGGGGTATATTGTGAGGCGGAAGGAGATGGGGAAGAGGAAGGTCTAAAAGTACCTGTCTATTCAGATCTGGTCACCGAACACGGCTAAAGCCATTTCAAGCAACTTTTCGATTCCGAATGGTGGTCTTTCACCAGGGCGATACTTGGAGTATTTACCACTCTGGAGCTTTTTTTTTTTTTTTTACATGAATACCGCACAAGAGTCTCGACTGCTCCCAACCGTCTAGAGCCAGTGAGACTATGGCATCCCCAAATTGGGTATGTTGTGAGGCTGAAGGTAGTGGGGAGGGGAAGGAGATCGGGAAGAGGAAGGTTGGGAAGTACCTGGCTATTCAGATCTGGTCACCAAACACGGCCTAAGCCATTTCAAGCAACGTTTCGATTCTGAATGGTGGTCTTTCACCAGGGCGATACTTAGAGTATCTACCACTCTGGACTAACTAACCATCACGACGTTTCCCGCAGGGGTAGGCAGAGAGGACAGACCGCCATATAACTCTGTCTTGGAACACACTCCTTGCTTCATTCACATTCATACATCGTCTCATACATACTCTTCTGTCATTCTGACTCTTCACATGCCCCGATTCAAGTATTTGATTTACTTGATCGTGCCATGTCTTTCTCGGGCATCCTCGACTTCTTCTTCCATTCAATTTCGCATCATATATTATTTTCACACTCCTTTCTTCGTTCGTTCGCTCTAGATGCCCAAACCATCGAAGCGTCCCTTTCTCGATCCTATTCATTACGCTCACATCAGCTTTGCATTCTTTCCGGATATCCACATTTTTAATACGGTCATACATGGTTTTACCGCACATTCGTCTCACGGATCTCATTTCCACAGCATTCAGTCTACTTTTATCCTTCCTTTGCCAGTTCCATGCCGCACTGCCATACATCAGGGTTGGTATAAGCACTTTATTGTGGACTGCTAGCTTCGCTTCGTTGGACAATTTCTTATTATTTTTTATCACTCTGGAGCGTGCCGCAAATAAACTTAACATTATTTTGTATGAATTAAATGTTTTATGACACATATTGATTAAATTAAATTTATTTGCGCACGCCGGGTTTGAACCCGCAACCTCTTAATTCGTAGTCGAGCGTCTTACCACTCGACCACGGATGCCGTCCCCATTCCTGTGTCGACTGTGGTTAGAGGTTGCATTCATAAGAGATAATCTTTTCTTCCCAGTATTTGGCTGCCTTTTGCTACTGTGTGCCTTTTTATAATATGTACAAATGCATGTAGTGACATTTCGTAGTCTGTTTTTTTGTTGTTGTTGCTTATAGCAATCTTTTATTTAAGCCAACTTTTAAGGTTAGGAGGGACAACACTGCTTCTTAAATCTGATTTAACCATTTTTTTGTGACTCGATACGAATGGCCGGGTATTACCAAAATCAAAGTTGTTTCAACATACAGGTGTTCACATAGTAAAAGTTCCCAATAAAAGTACTTATGTATTTGTTAATATTCTGGTTCCTACTAAATTATATTCAACATTTCGTAGTCGTTTAGTATTAAGGTCGCGGTGTTTCGAACTTTGTTACATTTGACGTCGTCATAATTCAACGTTAAGCGTTATTTTAATTTCGGGACATTTTAATGGTAATACTAATAATAACAGTGAATTTATATAGCACAGTTCAGTTCATCTCAAGTGCGCTTTACACTAAATTACCTAACCTAATGTAACAACGAGATAATGATATTAAACAGATTTTAGTCTTTCTCGTTATTTTTCGCCAAATAAGTAGGATATTTCACAAATAACTTCTTTCAAATTACACTGAAATTACCGTTGTTGTGTATAGGTTAAGTGAATAAACTCTAAATAATTTTAAAGTGACTAGTTTCGACGTAATTTCGATTTTTAAGAATTTTTTTTAATCTTTA
Organism: Drusus annulatus; assembly: GCA_022651775.1. Lineage (NCBI taxonomy): Eukaryota > Metazoa > Arthropoda > Insecta > Trichoptera > Limnephilidae > Drusus > Drusus annulatus. The sequence continues at coordinate 197,984 of JAGWCC010000421.1, read as the reverse complement.
AATATCAGTGTTTTAAATGCAGTGCAATAGCCCTAGAATGGTCACTTGCTTTGACCCTTGTCCAGATGTGTCCCTTCGACCGCCCGGGAACCGGCCGGGGGGGCGGGGGAGTGCCGATCTCGACCGACTGTTCCCGAACGCGAACGAACCAGGAATCCAACAAATCACCCAAGTGACACCCTTACAGATGACAGCCAGATGACATTCGCCCACGTTGGTCTAAATCTGTTAGGGCGGCCGCATTCCATCTTACATAAACATTACAATTTAACAAGATCTGTACAGCGCCCTTGAGGTGATTTTTCACAAAAACGGCGCTATAAAAATCATCCAAATATTATTATTATGTAAACTAACTAACCATCACGCCGTTTCTCCGCAGGGGAAGGCAGATAGTAGGGACCACCGCCAAACAACTCTGTCTTGGCACACACTCTTTGCTTCATGCAAAGGTACCTCTATATATATTCTTACTACAAGGATCTAACGAACGAACTATTTTTGAAATCCATTATTTTTTTTATGTATTCACATTATCTGCAGTAGCGACGCTCTGTGTATTGTTAAGTATGTCAATCTGTAGGCTTTTGATTTGGAAATTATAACTGGCTATCGCTCACGCCCTGCTGAAGCGAAATTCCACCTAATTACAGTATTTATTGTTCGTCGAATTATTGTGTCGAAATAATACGAAACTTCAAGATTTCTTTATGGCGTGCATTCTCGAATTATTATCAACGCTGTATTTTCTTTTTATAATTGTCGACTTTGGTAATGGCTTAACATCGAACAATTTTATCGAACCTTGATTTTTTTGTACCGGGTTCTTATTAAAAAAAGTATATGTAAAATATAAATAATTATTCGCTTAAACAATGTAGCTAGTGAGTATGGAAATGACGTTTATAATAATAATAGTAATAATAAAGTTTTATTCCGGAAGGTATGCAGGAGTAGTGCAATGCAATACCTTCCATAATTGATAATAATACAAAGTCATTATAATGTTAACAAATAAAAATAAACAGAAATTCATGAGAAAAAAAAAAATTAAATAATATAAGTAAAAAATATTAATGGAGGATATTAGTTTCGTGTTTTTATTAATTGAAACCGGTCTCATTAGCAGTGGCGGCTCGTGACTTTTTAGTGCGGTAGTGTTAAATTAAAAAAAATACGACGTTATTGATGTTGTAGTCGAAAACGATTTTTTTTTTTTTCAAATTTTTTATTTTTGTATGAAGATTTTAAGGATTTTTCAGTTTTGGTGGTGCACTGCACGGCTTGCTGAAAAATATTAATACAAAAAATGAAATTAAAAAAAAATAAAAAAATTAGTTACAACAGCATCAATAATGACGTTTTCTTTCAATCTTAGCACTCTAGCACACTAAAAAGTCACGAGCCGCCCCTACTCATTAGGTTGAGCCAGAAATGCATTTAACCTTTATGTGACTGAAAGGGTACCCGGGTACCCTTTTCGGTTTTCAACATAGTTTTTTTTTAATGTTCCAGTAAGTGCTGACTTCTCCACAGTAGTGAAAATGAACAATAAAATATAACCGTTGGATATGTGGAGGGTGGTATGTGAGCGGATAACGCTCAAGTAAAACTTTCACCTTCTGATTGAAATTATAATTAATTATTTTATCTTATTTTAAATGATAAATATGATGTACAGTTGTGTTCAAAGTATATCTCCTGTATCCTTAATACTATTTATAATCACCTACTGAATTAAAAACACCAAGAAAAGATGGTACTGCGTGAAATTCCTATCCACCTCCCCAAGTCTGGGACCGAGTGGAAATGTATTACGTCATAAAAGTGGTTGAGAAAACTTCAGCAAATTATATACTATAATAGATATCTTAATATCAATTTTAAAAGGTGTAGTTTTTTTCAGTCATATAAGGGTCAAGTAGTTTTCAAAAAGGTGAAGTGAAATTTGATGAAATATTAATTTCACTCTAAGTGCTTGTACATAAACATATATTATACGAGTACACAAAAAAGGCTCACAGTAACAAAAACAGTCCGCTCTCCGATTATCTCTTCATGAATGCATCCCCAACCACAGTTGACACGGGAAGTGGGACAAATATTCCCCTTTACTGTTCAAAATTTGAATACGATATATTTATTCATAAAATAACGGACTATTGTCTAATTACAAAAAAAAAATACACAACACGAAATGGGAAAAAAGAGCAACAGAGAAAGAACAGCACATACATTATATTTTAATGAAGCAATGAAAAAAATACGACAAAATATACATTAGAAAGAACATTCAAGGCAAAGCCAAGGTGAAGTCAAAGTTTTGGTAGAGTCGTAAAAAATAACAAAAATCATTTAGACTGCTACCAAACATTTCAAGACCATGGCTTGAGTTAACAAGTCTCAACATTCTGGATATTGGAGAATTGTACCCATAATTAGTATAATGATGATTGAGGAACAGCAATTCATTGTTTCTGAGTCTACGGCAAGGTATGTTGAGCTGGATAAGAGTTGCAATAAAAAGGTGACTATTAAAAATTAAATATGACTTTTTTTATCTATTGGCGTTTCAGCTTTGACTTTATTTAAGAAGGTCATGTATCTAAAAAAGAAATCAAATCAGAAACTATTTTATTGATAGTATTGTTTTTAATTGCATCTACCTACCTATATTTAAAAAATGAATGCAAATTTTTACTTTACGAGAGGGAAAAAGAAGTCAGGGTCTACCCAAGTGGGCCGGAGTTCGAGGCAGGTGATCAAACATTATTAATAAAATGTGCTATTTGAATTAACATTGAAGGTGTCGTAATAACTAATAATGTAATCTTTATTCCTAGACATTTTAGTGCAGTAGTCTAGGTGCAAATAAAAATGTTCGGATGACTGTATTTTTAATATGAAATTAGCAGGTCATTTCTTTTAATTTGGGAATTACCTTGTGACATACAAAATAAGATTAAAAACCCAAAAAACCTGTTTTTTTGGTTATTAACCTTTGGAATGCCGGATTCCCGCAAGGTACAACTTCCGCCGTACCTTGCTGACTGTAATTTCGTAACAACTCACTTGCGTTTTAGAAAATGATGTTTTTGTCAATTATCCTATCTTCTCAGATATATTTTAATGTTAATGGTATAAGTGGTTTATAATAGTTACTTATATTCTGAGAGTTGGTTTTTTTCTCCCTCATGTCACGAAAAAAAGATTGTTACAAGAAATGTGAAGATTTTTTGTCGTTTTATTGTATTTTCGTGTAGCTGAATAAATTTCCTTCCAAATAAAAATAAAATTGCATAGGTTTTTTTTTTTACGTGAATACCGCACAAGAGTCTCAACTGCTCCCAACCGTCTAGAGCCAGTGAGACTATGGCATCCCCAAATAGGGTATGTTGTGAGGCTAAAGGTAGTGGGGAGGGGAAAGAGATTGAGAAGAGGAAGGTTGGGAAGTACCTGGCTATTCAGATCTGGTCACCAAACACGGCTAAGCCATTTCAAGCAACGTTTCGATTCTGAATGGTGGTCGGGCGATACTTAGAGTATCTACCACTCTGGAACGTGCCGCAAATATACTTTTTATTATTTTTACATGAATTAAATGTGTTATGACACATATTAATTAAATAAAAGTTATCACGCATATTAATTAAATAAAAGTTATAGGCGCACGCCGGGTTTGAACCCGTGACTTTTGGATTCGTAGTCGAGCGTCTCACCACTCGACCATGGAGGCCGTCGTGCATGAAGTGTTCCTGTAAATATAAACAGTAATGTCACTATTAAAATCTTTTTTTTTCTGCCGCACTTCAAATATTTATTACTCGACTCGTACCGAACTGAACGCAATGCAAAATATCTCTGATTGATTATTTTGTCGACAAGCGATTACGGTTCATTTAAATATGCGAACAACAGGTTTTAAAGGATAAAAAATCCTAAAAAGATAATTACGAATGACCGGTGCCTAATGGCACCTCCGGCACACTAGAGGTTAAGTCAATATGTCTGCTACTTTGTTTATTGGAATCCGATTCTTGCACAAATGCAGATTTTTTTACGACTGTCATTATGGGTTTGAATAAATATTAAATAAAATATATGTTTTGATAAAGTATCACGTACGAATATTAAATATTAGTTTTTAAGTATTTGAAAATATTATTTTTAGTTTATGATTATCTATTTATTATTATAGGCAGATTAGATAGGATTATGGATAGGATTATCGTAGGCAGAAAAGACGGACCACCATACAACTCTGTCTTAGCACACACTTCTTGCTGCATTCACAATCATACATGCTCCTCTGTTATTCTGACTTTTGACATGGCCCGACTCAAATATTTTATTCTCTTGATCGTGCCATGTCTTCCTCGAGCGTCTCCGACTTCTTTAATTCACTTTCGCGTCATATATTCTTTTCACACTATTTTCTTCGTCAATTCGCTCACATTTTCTAAATCCTATTCATTACCCTTAATTAATGAACTTACTGAGCGACTAGCCAAGTAGAGTACGACGTACAGAAACGGTTGTCTTCCACACACCTATGTATATCTGCATTCGCTATCTCACATTATTTCGCTTGAAGAGCTCCCGTTTTCCCGTGACAGCTTGTCTGTCGAACGAATGTTTGTGTGACACTAAACGCAGTAAATCTGAGGTATGCCTCGCAGACTCCATTTAGTGCATTCACGCGTGCTGTCTCCAGTAACTTATCTACATTATTATTCATCCAAAGAAATATCCCATATTTGTGTGGTAGGCTTTAATATTGAAAATATCGTTTATCCTCCTTGTTGATTTTCTTAGTGGTAGGTTGATGTTAATTTGGGATAAAATGTTTGGTGCATTTATTGAAGAATGCATAATTATGTGTAAAATTAATACATCAGAAAGTTTACGTCTGGCTGACAGAGAGTGTAGTTTATAGTGCAAAATTCGTTCATTGTACGCTTAGATGAATTGAATAATGTAGATACGTTACTGAGACAACGCGCGTGAATGCAATAAACCGAGTCCGCAAGACACACCTGAGATTTAGTGCGTTTAATATCACACAAACATTCGTTCGACAGACAAGCTGTCACCAGCTGTCACAAACGCGTCGCTGCAGGCTCCTTTCTGAGAAAAAATGCCTTGAGAGGTGTAAAAATCATTCGGGAGCAAAAAAACATATCTCATGGAATTTCTTTCCATTAATAATTACCCACAAAGCACTGATTATTTCAATTCAATAAATACAATTATTCACAAGGTTTTTCAACTCGCTAACGGTGTGAGATAGCGAATGCAGAAATACACAAGTGTGTGAAAGACAACCACGGCTAGTGGCTCGAAACCCGATTATAACAGTAGCGTGGGACGTTCATATAGCTATCTCATCCGTACACATATATTGTTTGAATTGCTATCCTTTTCATAAGCGGGTGCGACGGAATACAAGACGGGTACTAGTGGTGCTACATTTTTCGTAAAATTTGTATGAATATGACGTGTCTTGTATTTTATGTCTATGATTGTACGTTCCAAATTGATCAGATAAGCCTTCACGATATGCAATCATTCATTAACTCTTTCTAGATGATTATGTACATAATATTTATCAGCGGAACTTTTTAATTGCAACCATGCCACAGACCTCGTCCCAAATAAGGCACGTTTGACATTATATAGGGCAGGGGCGTCAACTGATTGATCGCGAGTCAATTTTTGATCTATCGCGGCCATATTCACAATTTAATATTTTTTTTTATTTTCAAAGGAAGCACTTCGTTGTGGCCTGACTTTTCATTTAAACAATAGTATTTTATTTTTATTTTTAACCACTTTATTATTATACATTATACCGTCGCCGGAAAGGCGCAAGGGCTGAAGCGCCATTTAAGGACGCTTACACCAGAGAACTTTAAAGTTTTTTTGTTTTACAATAAAAATTTTAAAAAAGTTAACTCAGGTAACTCAATCTTACCTGAAGCGACAAAAAGCTAGAAAAGTCCCAAACTTGTGTCGCTTGAGTCGAGCCTTCTCCCAAATGGTAAATATATTTTAGATGGCTGAAGGGCCACAAAAGTCTTCAGAATCAAACGAGAGTCAGAGCATTCGATGCAAAAAAAAAAAACCTGATCAAAACTGCATTTTTAACTATTTTTTATCAAAGTGTCGCTTAAGCCCTTTTGCTATTCCAGCGACGATATACTATTATTTAAATTTTCTATTGTTTGTGTTTTATTTGTAGATCTATCATTTTCTGGTGATGTCTTACTTTCTACCGTTTTTATGAAATTTACCATTTTTGTTCACTTTAATAACTTTTCGCATAAGACCTTTTGACTTCTAGGTCCCAAACAGGCCGGTGATATTTATTAGAGATGGTCGATATCCCAGTCCCGGTTAAAAAGGAAACGGTTCCTAGCCTGTCACTGGAACCGTCGATATTATTTCTCTAAGGAACCGGTTCCTTTTTTTGACAAATAAAAATCGATATCATTTGTCTGAGGAACCGTTTTTTGTTGTTGTTGATATGCTAGTACTTTTTTGGGGAGGAACTTTTGTCGATTTGCTAGTACTTTTCAATTTCAAATCTCTACCGACTAGTGCTTTTTTTGTAGAGGAACTTTTGTCGATTTGTTAGTACATTTCGATTTGAATATAAAAATCTCTTTCGTGGAACTTTTCTGGCACCAGGAACCGGTTCCAAAAAGAACTGGATAAATAACCGGCTCCTCGCCGGTCACCGGTAACTGGAACCGCAGGTACACCCAATTCTGATATCGACCATCTCTAATATTTATAATCTGTTCAGGAAAAGATTCCGATAGTTGAAAATGTTTGAACAGTCTCACAAGAAGTAAGGAAAAAATAAGCTTACTTCGGACGCACCCAAAACACACTTCTTTCGGATGTTATCTCTTCTTATTTATACTGACGCACTCTGGAAACAAAAACAAAAAACATTCTAGTGTTCCAAAAACAATTATTCTTTTGTTAAAAATTCAAGCTTGAAGACTCGTATGATGACACACTCCCGAGAAAATCATTTTGGTATTCCTACGCATTTATTAGAGTTCTCGGAAGCTATGCTTGTGGACCAAGACGCATTCCGGAGAAACCCGGCTAGTAACTGAGTGGACAAATGCGTCGGGTTCCCACCCAAGCGTCGTGTAACGAGTTCAATTCTCTGCTAGCTAAGTCCTCCATCATTTTACGCTAATTAGAGGTAGAAGAGATTAGATAAGAAGTAGAAGAGATTAAAATATTGTCAGGTTAGTCAGATAAGGAAATATTGGACTACTGGATTATTTCTCACTATTTTTTTATCACCTTCTCAGTTTTGCCTCTTTCATTTCAAATTATCGGTCTCTTGCTCTCTGTTCCTTTGTTATAATTTAAATGTAATTCTTTTCTTTTCTTACTCTTCTCTTATTTTATTTTATATTGTGTTCTCCCCTTAGAGTATATAGAGTGGTATCTATCCAAGGCAGTGTAGTCAGTTTTTGATGATTTTTACCGGACTCGGCGGACCTGGGCGTGGCTAAAACTAAGGCTAGGGTATTTATACATCCATTCATATCACATATCGACATAATGTTTTTGTTTATTCGTATAACCACTTTTTCACAGTATTGTTATCAACGAAAATATAGCATATAACCTAAAAAACCGTTTAGTTGTGTCAAGTTTAGTGGCATAATAAAATAATGTGGGCGGAGTCCCGCCGTGACCAGGAGCCCAAGATCATCGTGATGGTACATAAAAGCGGTGTATTATATTTGCTGTCTCTTTCTCTCTCATGGTGTACGACGTAAAAACCTGAAGAAAGTGATTTATCGCAAGTTTGTATAGGTTGGGTGAAAATAAAAAGCTCTCTCTCTCTCCATACATTGTTACTCTAAGGTTCTCCCTCTGTATGTATGAGTATATTTAACCACACACTATGTGTTTTTGTTTAGTTTAATTTTGTACCCTGATGATAAAAGCTTAGGCTAAGCGAAACCGGTCGTTCATAAAAATTAAAATTTGTGGTCTTATACAAAGTTATTATTTCATTTAAAATATTACTAACAAGTTTAGTATCCCTGATATAATATATTATAGTAAATAGCTATATATGGTTTAGTGTCCTAGTTAATAATCAATTGATCTTGTTAGCACTCGTCTAAATAATAATGTTTTAAAGGATTTTATCGTTTAATGCTTTGTTAGGCATCATGAATAACAACGCGTGCCATTTTCAGTGGCGTGACGATAAACTCCTCGAGAACAGGGCATGTTTTAAATCACACCGTCAAATAACATTTTATACACAATACTAGTTACCACCCGGTTTCGACGGAATTTTAATCTTAGAGTAACCTAGAGGCCTCATTTTGCCAAATGTTGAAGCAAGTATTTGACCAAGCTTGACCAAGGAGGTGTGGCCTGTAAACTGCCAGCGAATGGAAGGCGAAGAAAACCGTAAAGACAAACATTATTCTGTCTTTATCTGTTTGCCAACAATTTAGCGTTGGTACCATGAGAAAGAAAGAGACCGGGATACATTCAAAAGCCGTACGAAAAGGGCTTTTCCCGTTCATATTTTTTTTGCGAGAATCTCGTTAATCTATCTAAGTAAAACATATTAAAAATGCATTAAAACTCATTTCAAACGGAAGTTTATTATATTAAAACGAATAGTGCAAAGATTGTTTAAATATTGGTGTAAGTTACTAGTTGTTTTGTAGGTTAGGATGTTAAATATTTGAGATCAAACTAAAAAAGACGAATCCTTTTGTACTTCGGTTGAAGCATCCATCAACTGCACATATAACCATATCGTTTTTTTTTTAAGATTGCACTAAATTCACTTAAGTTATGATATTTTTACGCACATTTTACTGTCGGATCGACTGACATAAGCAATCAGTCTGAAGTTTGTGCACAAAAAAAACTGCTTACACGGCGTTTAGCCCGCCTCAAATCGTATCTTTTAACAGCAATTGTTTGTCTCTTTTTCTCATACGTTTATAGAACCGAGCATAAAGAGAGAGCTGTATTTTGCGAGTATGTCAACAATTTGACTCATATTAGGACGGTCTTTCTATATTGTTCCTCTAAGATTTTAATACTGTTTTTTCGTAGTATTGAAGAATTGAAAAATACGGAACAAACAATATGGCGCCTCGGAAGAAAATAACATAAATGGTAAAAATCAATATAAAAAGTAAGGCGCAGAGTTAAGTAACTAACCACACGCCGTTTCTCCGGAGGGGTAGGCAGAGAGTATTGACCTTTACACAACTCTGTCTTGTCACACACTCCTTATTTCAATCACATTCATACGTACTCTTCTGTTATTCTGACTCTTGGCATAGGCCGACTTAAGTATTTGATTCACTCGATCGTGCTGTGTCTTCCTCTGGCGTCCCCGACTTCTTCCTCCATTCACTTTCGCGTCATTCTTTTTTCACACTCCTTTCTTAGTTCGTCCGCTCTACATGCCCAAACCATCTAAGCGTCCCTTAAGCTTAAACCTATTCACTGCGCTTGCATCAGCCTTGCATTCTTTCCGTATATCCACATTTTTAACACGGACATACACAGTTTTGCCAAACGTACGCCTCGGTGATCTCATTTATAAAGCATTCAGTCTAATTTCATCCTTCCTCTGCCAGTTTTATGCCTCACTACTGTACATCAGGGTAGGTATACGCACTTTATTGTGCACTGCTAGCTTCGCTTCTTTGAACATTTTCATTTGAAGCAATTCATTTTTTCTGAGTCTACGGCAAGGAATGTTGAACTGGATGAGTTACAACAAACTAAACATTTTAACACGGTCATACGTGGTTTTAGAACATACGCCTCAGGGATCTCATTTCTATAACATTCTTTCTACTTTCATCCTTCCTCTGCCAGTTCCATGCCTCTCTACCAGTGTTGGTATAAGCCATATAGTTGGTAGAGTAGTATCTATCCAAGGCAGTGAAGTCAGTTTTTGACTTGTTTTTGACGATTTTAACCTGACTCGGCGCACCTGGGTGTGGCTAAGACTAAGGCTACGGTACTTATACATCCATTCAAATCACATATCGACATAATTTTTTTGTTTATTCGTATAGCCACTTTTTCACAGTATTTTTATCAACATAAATATAGCATATAACCTAAAAAACCGTTTAGTTGTGTCAAGTTTAGTGGCATAATAAAAAATGCGGGCGGAGTCCCGCCGTGAACCAGGAGCTTAAGATTATCCTTACAATATATAGAAGCGGTCAATGAAAATTGTTGTCTCTTTCTCTCTCATGGTGTACGACGTAAAAACCCGGAGAAAGTGATTTATCGCAAATTTGTGTAGGTTGGGTAAAAATAATTAGCTCTCTCTCCATACATTGTTTCTCCAAGGAATAAACCAAAAATGATGTCGACTGAATGGATGTAAAAAGGTGTATAACCCTAGCCACGCCCGAGTCAGGTGAAAATCAACAATCCTGACTAAACTGTTTCCGCTTTGCCCCGGTGGAGGGGGTCATACCCCAGGCGACTGCTCAAACTGTCCAAACAGTCGCCGCGCCACTGTATTCGTCTCTGCTTCTCGCTCTGGTGGCTTGGAACCGACTGCGTTAGTAAAAGATGCCCCTTTCTGCGTACGTCGTAAATTTTAGCATTTTTTGTAGCCCAGCTTGGTGTGAAGCGTAACGTAACACTTTCTTCGTAAGCAAATTTATAAGATGAAACTTGTGCATTTCACACTGGTGAATTATCAATTTCTCTTGAATATTGTATTTTTAAATTTTATTTTATATGCTAGTCGAGACTTACCAAGAAAAAACGTTAGTTGCTTTAATCCGCCCATTTCAAATATATATAGTAATGTCTGTTGAAATATTGACCGTGTAAAAAGTGTGGAAATCCGGAAATAATGCAAAGCTGATGTAAGCGTAATTCATAGAATCAAAAATGGACGCTTAGATGGTTTGGGCACGTAGAGCGGATGAACGAAGAAAGGATCAGAGAAATTTTATGAGTGTACGGGAAATATACCTAATTTATTTATTTATGAACAAACTAACGGACTTAAGTTCAATTGCAAAGAAAAACAAAACACGAAATGGGGAAAAGAGAGCAACAGAGAAAGACAACACATACATAATATTAAATGAAGCAATGACAAAAATATAACAAAATATACACAAGAAAGAACATTCTTATAAAAGTCAAGGTCGAGTCAAAGTTTGGTAGAGTTGTAAAGAATGACAAAAACCATTTAGACTGCTATCAAAATTTTCAAGACAATGGCTTGAGTTAACAAGTCTCGACATTCTGGACAGTGGAGAATGATACCCACAATTAGTAGAGTGATGATTGAGGAACAGCAATTCATTGTTTCTGAGTCTACGGCAAGGCAAGTTGAACTGGATGAGTTATAACAAACTAAACATTTTTACACGGTCATACGTGGTTTTACCGAACATACGCCTCAGGGATCTCATTTCTAGAGCATTCAGTCTACTTTCATCCTTCATCTGCCAGTTCCACGCTTCACTACCAGTGTTGGTATAACCACTCCATTGCGGACTGCTAGCTTCGCTTCTTTGAACATTTTTTTTATTAGCGCCTACAGCGTTCAATCCTCCATTAATGGAGTTTCCTGCATTCACCCTTCTTTCAATATCCCCATCAGCCTTTCCGTCTCTCTAGAACATACTTCCCAAATACACAAACTCATACACTTGCTCCAAGTATTCATCGTATGTTTTTTCTACGCTTTTCTAATGAAGAAATAAAAAATATTGTAATACTAATATTGGACTAAAGGACAAATTTAAATGAATATTAATAATATGACTATTAAGTTTGAATATATGTAGATATATAAAAGGATAAAAAGAAAAGGAAAAAAGCTCGTCTGTTACAAGAATTATCGAGACTTTTTATAGGTTTACAAAGTCCACGAATGCCATCATCTTGAGAGTAGAGATGGTCGATATTCCTGTCCCGGTTAAAAGGAACCGGTTCCAAGCCGGTCACTGGAACCGTCGATATTATTTCTGTGAGGAACCGGTTCCTATTATTGGAAAATAAAAATCGATATCGTTTGTCCGATCACCTTAAGAGAAGAGATTGTCGATATTCCTGTCCCGGTTAAAAGGAACCGATTCCAAGCCGGTCACTGGAACCGTCGATATTATTTCTGTGAGGAATCGGTTCTTATTATTGGAAAATAAAAATCGATATCGTTTGTCCGAGGAACCGTTTTTTTTTTGTTGATTTGCTGTACTTTTTTTGGGGAGGAACTTTTGTCGATTTGCGATTTAACTTTTTGATTTCAAATCTCTACTGACTAGTGCTTTTTTTTGATTTGCTAGTATTTTTAGATCTCAAATCTCTACCGACTAGTGCTTTTTTTGTTGATTTGCTAGTATATTTAGATTTCAAATCTCTACCGACTAGTGCTTTTTTTGATTTGCTAGTATTTTTAGATCTCAAATCTCTACCGACTAGTGCTTTTTTTTGTTGATTTGCTAGTATATTTAGATTTCAAATCTCTACCGACTAGTGCTTTTTTTTGGGGAGGAACTTTTGTCGATTTGCTAGTACTTTTCGATTTGAATATAAAAATCTCCTTCGTAGAACTTTTCTGGCACCAGGAACCGGTTCCAAAAAGAACTGGATACATAACTGGTTCCTCGCCGGTCACCGGTAACTTGAACCGCAGGTCTACCCAATTCTGATTTCGACCATCTCTACTTGAGAGTATGTTTTGCGTTCACAGTCACCTTTCGTAGGTTTTCCCGACCGCATCACTTTATATCAGAAAAACAAGAACGGTAACAAAGTTTGAGGAAACTCGATTGAAAACAGCTTTAATATCAACAAAAAAACCTGGCGTATTTACATAATTCCGACCGCCTGCAAAGATAACCGTGTCAAGCTGTACCGTCATCGCATTTAAGTACTGTGTTTGCCGAATCTATTGATAATTCACAAGTGGGCAAGCAGCGCCGGATCCACCATACGTTCAACTAACTAACTAACCATCACGCCGTTTGTAGGCAGAGAGGACGGACCGCCATATAACTCTGGCTTGGCACACACTCCTTGCTTCATTCACATTCATACATCGTCTCATACATACTCTTCTGTTATTCTGACTCTTCACATGACCGATTCAAGTATTTGATTTACTTGATCGTGCCATGTCTTTCTCGGGCGTCCTCGACTTCTTCTTCCATTCACTTTCGCATCATATATTCTTTTCACACTCCTTTCTTCGTTCATTCGCTCTACATGCCCAAACCATCTAAGCGTCCCTTTCTTGATCCTATTCATTACGCTCACATCAGCCTTGCATTCTTTCCGGATATCTACATTTTTAATACGATCGTACATGGTTTTACCGTACATACGTCTCAAAGATCTCATTTCCACAGCATTTAGTCTACTTTCATCCTTCCTCTGCCAGTTCCATGCCTCACTGCCATACATCAGGGTTGATATAAGCACTGCATTGTGGACTGCTAGCTTCGCTTCTTTGGACAATTTCTTATTTGTGCCAACAGCGTTCAGTCCTCCATTTATTGAGTTTCCTGCATTACGTTCAAACTGAGTACGTTCAACCTGTGCAAAAAAGAAAGGCGCCACCTCTGAAGGGGCGCCGTGAAAATAAAGATCTTATTTAAATTTATTTAAAATATTCTCTATATCATATCGAAATTTCCCCATATCGTTTAAAAACTACTTACATCATGGGCTAATTATGTTTTTTTATTGCGCTGGAAGCATCGCTGTGCATTGAACGACTAACGAAAATGTATGCGAGTAAATTTTTGTCACGGAATTTTTTTACGTATTGCATAGTGGTTATTTGGACGCAAAGTCTGTTTTTCTATGGAGTGTTATACGTTTAAGTTCCGAGAAGCAAATTCTACAACCAATCACCGTGCCCGTTGCTTTCATACAACAGTGTAAATGCACCATTGGAGATGGTACATATTTTTGTCACGGCGACATTGTACCGGTGGCTTTGCACTTATTTGGTTAATCAGAGTTCGTTTATAGTAATATTTTTTTGGAGTTTATTTTTCAACGATGTGATACTTAGCTAACATAAAAAAATGAAACTATTTCCCCCAAGGCCTCCTGCGTGGAATTAATGTTTTAAAAAAAGAATTGATTACCCTTTTTATTGTGAATTCCACACAAGAATCCCAACTGCTCCCAACCGTCTGGAGCCACGGGGACTTTAACATCCCCGAACGGGGTGTGTTGTGAGGTTGAAGGTAGTGGGAAGAAGAAGGAGATGGAGAAGAGAAAGGTTGGGAAGTACCTAGCTATTAAGATCTAGTCACAAACACGGCTAAAGCCATTTAAAGCAGCGTTTCGATTCTCAATTGGATTATGTTGTGAGGCTGAAGGTGGTAGAGAGGGGAAGGAGACGGGTAAGAGGAAGGTTGAGAAGTACCTGGCTATTCAGATCTAGTCACAAAACACGGCTTAAGCCTTTTCAGGTAACGTTTCCATTCTGAATGGTGGTCTTTCACCAGAGCGATACTTACAGTATCTACCACTCTGATATCTATATACGGAGTATCTACCATTCTTGTTCTAGGTCAGGTACGTATACGTCAACCTTGCATTCTTTTTTAATCATTAGTAATTGTACCATACATGGTTTAGCCACACATATGCCTTAGGAATCTCATTTCAACAGCATTCCGTTTTAATTGGTCCTCACTCTGCGAGTTCCACTCCTCAGCAAGGTTGGTATCAACATTATCCGAGTGCCATTTTAATTAAGTGATTTTTATATATTTAATATATTTTTAAAAGAAATTAATAAATAACTTTGTATAAGACCACGGATATTAATTTAATTCTTACGACCGACCGGTTTCGGTCTTTTATTGAAGATATGATTCTTATCAATAATATGGTTAAATTATTATACTCATACCCCCTTACTCATAAACGAGGTGTAAATGTTACGCGTGTTATAAGGTCGGAATAGCGATAAACTTGCTTTAAAACCACGGCTTATCTGTCTAATTTAATGGCCTACGTCCGGTGTAACTAAACCAACGCTAAGTCAGCGCGTAAAAATCTAATGAGTAAGACGGATATTCTTCACAAAAATGGTCGTGGCAACAGATTAAATAATTTAGAAGCACTAGAAATAAAGAAAGCCATTAAAATTAATAGTCACATTCTTAATAATGAGGTAAATTTGTCTAGTAGTCCAATATTATGTATATTTCCCCTAAACTCATAAAATATCTCATTATTCTTTAATCACCTTTTCAGTTGACGTTTTACCTCTTTCAATTCGTATTATCTGTCTCTTTCTCCCTGTTCCTCTGTTATTCTATTGTTTTCTCATTGTTCTGTTATTTTATTTTATAATTTTTTTCTCCCTTTGTAGGTATACCATATATAACCGCACACTTCGTATTTTTTGTTTAGTTTAATGTTGTACCCTGATGATGCTTAGGCGATGCAAAACCGGTCAGTCATAAAAAAAATAAAAAATCTGTAGTGTTATACATTTTTTCATGTCTTTAAATATGTCAAACCACAAAGTGATTGCTTTCTACGAAAATATAATATTATTATCATTTAGTTTTGCTGTTTTTAGTGACAGCTGTTTCGACGTATAAGGACATCACCAACAGTCACACATTTTAAAAACAATTCAGTTGAATAATACAAAAAATGGAGCTCTACAAATTAAACACGAAAACTATAAATGTTTTTTTTATTTATGTTTTAGGTTCCTACCAGCCCAGCAATGACCTGATGCTGAGGTTCTACGCTTACTTCAAGCAGGCTACGGAGGGGAAGTGCAATAAGGGTAAACCTGGCTTCTGGGACGTAGTCAATCGGTAAGTACTTTTCTCCCAATCATTATGATAGTCTAAAATTACTCCATTCACATAAAACAAACTAACCTTAAAAAATCTTGTTTAAGAATCATAAATTCAAAACGTAACTTATTAAAATTTAGTTTATTTAAAAACATCCTTAATTTGCTTTGTTTCCGTTTTCTCCTTATCTGTATCCTTACCACTAAATGTCCTTACTATCTACCGATAACCATATACTCATTCTCGTAAAATATTTATTGTTCTTTTGTTACTTGTTATATTTACACTGTTTGCATTTTTAGAATCGTTTACTTATAATACTTTTAAATTAATGTTTTTAAATACCAACATGTTAACTGTCCTCAATCTAATTTCCTTTTCTTTGATTTAACAAATATGTTAATATGAATTCATACGTTTCATCTGGATTTTTATACTCTTAGCTTCTGGTAAATTGTTTTTTTTTTTTAAATCTGTTAATGTACACATGCACTGTTATACCCTTAGAGCATATAGAGTGGTATCTATCCAAGGCAGTGTAGTCAGTTTTTGATGATTTTTACCGGACTCGGCGGACCTGGGCGTGGCTAAGACTAAGGCTAGGGTATTTATACATCCATTCATAGCACATATCGACATAATGTTTTTGTTTATTCGTATAACCACTTTTTCACAGTATTGTTATCAACAAAAGTATAGCGTATAATCTAAAAAACCGTTTAGTGGCATAATAAAAAATGTGGGCGGAGTCCCGCGGTGACCCAGGAGCCCAAGATCATGGCTACAGTATATGGAAGCGGTGTATTATATTTGTTGTCTCTTTCTCTCTCATTATGTACGACGTACAAACCCAGAGAAAGTGATTTATCGCATGTTTGTAGTATAGGTTGGGTAAAAATAATTAGCTCTCTCTCCATACATTGTTACTCCAAGGTTATACCCATATCTGAACCCTTTTCTCTTGTGAGTTATGATAACGATCATGATTTAAGATAGTTTTGATTTGTCTACATATTATATATTATTTTCTCCTTGTTAGTTAGTCTTATAAAGTGGACTTGAGGTGAAATATCACAAAACTGCGCTATATAAGTTCACTGTTATTATTATTATTATTAACCTCACCTGACCTACGTAAATATTGAATTCTTATATCGTTAAACATCTCATATATCGTTTATAACAGTCTAATGCACATATCATACAGTAGTGCACATTCGAGGGCAAAGTTATAGCAGTCACATGGAAGGGGTTGAAGAACAAACAAACGACAACTCACATCGACTGAACACGTTTATTGAAATTGGAATTAACTTTAAAGCATTAATGCTTTTTTTTTTTACTATTTAAATAATATCAATAATCAACAACACAAATAAGAAACAGAAAAAACTTTTTATTTATTTTTATATGAATACCGCACGAGAATCTCAACTGCTCCCAACCGTCTAGAGCCAGTGAGGCTATGGCATCCCGAAATAGAGTATGTTGTTAGGCTGAAGGTAGTGAGGAGGGGAATGAGATAGGGAAGAGGAAGGTTGGAAAGTACCTGGCTATTCAGATCCAATCACCAAACACGGCTAAAGGGCGATACTTGGAGTATATACCACTCTGGAACGTGCTGCAAATATACTTTTTATTATGTTTATATGAATTAAATGTGTTATGACACATTTGATTCATATAAAAGATATTAGCGCACGCCGGGTTTGAACCCGCGACCTTTGGATTCGTAGTCAAGCGTCTTACCACTCGACCATGGAGGCCGTCGATATGAAGGCGTACAATTATACTTATTTTTGCTTCCCTCGTTCTTCTTGATTGGAATGCTCGACCTTCACACCCTGCTGGCCCGTCGAAAAATGTTTTTAGGCAAACACTTTTTCAATTTATTGTTATTACTATTTTTTTTAAACTTTTGTTCGTTTTATAGGTACTATTGTGTTTTGAGTCAAGTTTCATTTTTACAATCGAATTTACATTTATTTTCCAGGGCGAAATGGGACGCATGGAAAAAACTGGGAGACATGTCCCAAGAGAGGGCAATGGAATCATATGTAGCGGAATTACATAAGGTAAATAAACGACAGCTTGATCCGAAAGACATCCTAAAAACGATATATATAAAACAAACTATGATAATTATTCATCAAACAATTTTTTTTTACCACACATTTTATCAAAGCACTCCAAATTAAAAAAGAAAATAACTGATTCTGAAGCAAAAATTAAGCATTAATTAATATTACAAAGATGGCAACCAAAAATCAGAAGAAAAAACAATAATCTTCAATGAAAATATGAGATCGATTAAAATGTCAGTTTCTAATAAGGTCCCAATGGCAGAATTGGTTGAAGTGTTACTCCCAGATAGAGTAGAGGATTCGAGTTCGAGTCTCGGTTGTGACCATTGTCCTTTTTATTTTCTAACTTTTTCTGATTTATATTTGTGTTGACGATTACTGATGTTATTTAAATATTTAAAAATTAAGAATTTGCCAGCTTTGTAGGTAGCAGTACTGTGTAAAAGAGACGGTATCCAAAGAGGTCTGTTATTAGACGAGAGTCCCAATTGCTCCCAACCGTCTGGAGCCAGTGGGACTATGGCATCCCCATTTGGTCACCAAACACAGCTAAAGCTATTGCAAGCAAAGTTTCAATTCTGAACCGTGGTCACTCACCAGGGCGATACCTAGAATATCCACCACTCTGGAACGTGCAAATATACTTTATATTATTTTATGTGAATTAAATGTGTTGATATATTGACACATGTTAATAAAATAAATTTTGTTTGCGCACGCCGAGATTTGAACCCGCAACCTCTGGATTCGTCGTTGAGCGTCTTACCACTCGACCATGGAGGCCGCCGATATGAAGGCGTACAACTATACCCATTTTTGTTTCCCTCGTTCTTCTTGATTGAAATGCTCGATCTTCACACCCTGCTGGCCCGTCGAAAAATGTTTTTGGGAAAACACTTTTTCAATTTGTCATCTATGTGTTGTCTTTTTAGTTTATTGTGTTTAACCGTTTTAATAATTGCGTCTTCCACATTTGCAGATAGTGGAGACCATGTCCTACACAGACAACGTGGCGGCCTTCTTCGAAACGGTAGAGTCGCACGCGCCCGTAATCAAGGACGACCTGCTGCTGGTGGCCGGCGACGTGTTCAACAAGACTGTCTCGCCGCCCCCCACCCCTACCCTCAACGGTAACAATCCACTCCGGTGTCCAACCTGTCTTCTTTCGGCTTCACTATTGCCACCAGGCAATACTTTAGGAGGGTCTATTGGGGATATCGAAGCCTTTTTTTAATAATTAGCATAACATAGCAGAGCATGTGGAGTTATTAGATTCACCTACGGAAAAAAGCTATCGACTGACACATGTTTTGCGCTCAAATACGCATTATGTTGCCTATTGCGTACGGCTGGCAAAATTTTTTAAAAATAATGTTGACAGTTCCCTCCAACTGACAGGATTATTGTCGGATGTTTCCGATACAATATTATTGCCATAAGAATTTCTTGTCGGTTTGTCTTTTGACTGGCAACATTGTTATTTTTAAATACGTATATATGTATTTTCGACACCTTCATCCGGGAATGATCATGATACGGGCCTGCATAAATGTATGCTTTCGTATTGAAAGAAAATATACGATTGTCAAAAAGAGTGCCATTATTTTATGTATGTATGCCAGGAACCCTTTGAAAAGGTAAATGTCACAAAAATAATGTTGTCAGGTCTTTTAAACTGTTGTCAGGTCTTTAATAATATTTGGATAATTTGTATAGCGCCGTTTTTGTGAAAAATCACATTTCAAACTGTTGTCATGCCTTTCAAACTGTTGTCAAGTCTTTCAAACTGTTATCAGGTCTTTCAAACTGTTGCCAAGACTTTCAAACTGTTATCAGGTCTTTCAAACTGTTGTCAAGCTTTTCAAACTGTTGTCAGGTCTTTCAAACTGTTGTCAAGCCTTTCAAACTGTTGTCAAGCCTTTTAAACTGTTGTCAGGTCTTTAAAACTGTTGTCAGGTCTTTCAAACTGTTATCAGGTCTTTCAAACACTTGTCAGGTCTTTCAAACTGTTGTCAAGCCTTTTAAACTGTTGTCAGGTCTTTAAAACTGTTGTCAGGTCTTTCAAACTGTTATCAGGTCTTTCAAACTATTGTCAGGTCTTTCAAACTGTTGTCAGGTCTTTCAAACTATTGTCAGGTTTTTCAAACTGTTGTCAGGGCTTTCAAACCGTTAGGTCTTTCAAAATGTTACCAGGTCTCTCAAATTGTTGGGTGGTACCTTCTGAAAATTGATGTGGTTTTTGTTTTTTCCTAACTCAATAATAATGTAACAGTGAGAAACCAAGATGCAAATAATCTGCTTGCTACACCTATTCTCTACATGAATATGGCATTTTGATCTCGCCCAGAGCTGAGAGATATTAACATGATCCCAAATGTCATATTTTTTACCTAAAATGCAACAAATCTTTATTCTGGACACTGATGTTGTTGTGCATCTTTTATGGAAGACATTATTTTTTTCCTATATTAATATATAATCTTAAGAACTATCGCTTCTCTACTCTGACCTGTCTTTCTTTCTATTTCAGCTTTACTCTAAATTCGTAACTGTTCATTCTTCTAACATAGTGAATCTCCAATGTCTTCCGTGCTTCTGTCTGCTTTCTAAAATAATTAATTCATTTCTAATAATGTTTTATGTATGTAATTAAACTTTTTAACGTTTCTTCTATTAGGTCAGAATCACATTCAAAATTGCTGTCGACTGTTTCATACCAATCTGTTTTTCTTCTTTCCTACCAACCTCCCCTTCCAACCCCAAAGAATTTGTTTCTAACATGGGTTCTTTGCCACTTCTTGCAATCATGCAATCTTTCCACCTCACTCATATGTCCTTTCCAATAATCTCACATACTATCGTTTCCACTTCACCAGTTTTAAGTGGTTTCTTTGCCAGTTGTGCAATCTTTCCACCTCACTCATATATCCTTTCCAATCCACTCAAATTATACCGTTTTCACTTCATCAGCTTTATGTGGTTTCCTTGCCACTTATGCAATCTTTCCACCCCAATCACATACTATTGTTTCCACTTCACCAGTTTTATGGGTGGTTTCTTAGCCATTTTTGAAACCTTTCCACCCCAATCATATATCCTTTCTATTCTATTTATAACCTATTGTTTCCACATCACTGGTTTTATGTGGTTTTTTTGCCACTTGTGAAACCTTTTCACCCCACTCACATATCCCTTCCACTCCACTCATAACCTATTGTTTCCACTTTACTGGTTTTATGTAACCACATTGAAAGACACCTCTTTGCCACCTTTCCACCTCGCTCACATTTATTTTCCAATCCACTCACATACTATAATTTCCACTTCACCAGTTTTTTGTGGTTTCTTTGCCACTTGTGAAACCTTTCCACACCACTCACATAATGCAATTTCCGCCCAACTCATATTATATATATATTTTTTCCATCCCTATCTACATACTATACAATATACTGGTGTTTGAGTCAACTTCTGTAGAGAATCTATTACACGTAACATTGGTGCACTACGGATTCTCAGTATGGTTACCTTTTGCAATATTTCTAGGTTCAAGCCCCCTGAGGAACGAGTCGGGACTGTACAACGGCCACAACGCAGACTCAGAGGACGAGTATATTGACACGGTAGATGTGGTTATTGCTTACAGTAGAGGAGAGGACGAATGGGAGGTTAGAAATCCATTGAAATGTACAAATTGTTTGTGGAGAAGGCAATACAAGTTTGTGGAAACAGTGTTTTTAGTCACTGTACTGTTTTTAGTATGTACAAATATGTTTTTGTTGTCTATGTTGGAAGTTTGTGAAAAAGTAGATGTTTTTGTACGTTTTTTTATTGTTTATGCTTGAAGTAGGTGTGAATGAGCGTAGTCATTGAGGTATATAAATGGAGTAAATGTCAGCGTTCGAAATATGGGCAGCAAACATGAGGCCAATTGGCACTGTAGAGAGGGCTTCATTCCGTTACAAGCGCTCGCCGTGTATGAATCTACCGCGGTAACTGCAAAATACCTACATGTACGCTAAGACACTGCACAAGTCGTTCCGAAAGAGATGGAAAAAGCAACGGTGCAACCTTTCATCAACAATTACGGTCTTTTAATAATCAATATTCGTGAAAATTGGCTCTTTTACGACGTCGTTCAGGTGTCGCTCGGGCGATATGTCGGAACTGGCCGAAAGCGTCGGATGTCTGGTTAGTTTGCGGTCGTTTGAAGTCGGTCGACATCCTATTACTTCCCGCACTGGAACAATATTATACACGCACTTTGCGAGCAACGTGAACTTTATTTACATTATGAAAATGAAATAGTAACTTTGTAAAATACCGCATATTTTATTTTAATTTTTTTGACCGACCGGTTTGGCTTAGCCTAAGCATAATTAAGGTACAAAATTAAACTTAAAAAAAAAATACATAGTGTGTGGTTATATATATTCTGTGTACAGAGGGAGAATAAAATAAGAGAACAGTAAGAAAACAAAAAAATAACATTTAAATTATAACAAAGGAACTATAGAAAGAGACAAATAATATGAAATAATATATACTATCAAATATTATATTTATATACCTCAACATTTGTAGTGTACTTTTTTTCGGATATGTTTGAAGTTTGTGGAAAAGTTTTTAATGATTTTGCACTGTCGTTTTTGTTGTTTATGTTTGAATTTAATGAAAAGGTAGGAGTGAGTGAGTGCTTTTGTACTGTAATTTGTTGTCTTTGTTTGAAGTTTATGGAAAGGTGGATGCTTTTTTGTTTATGGTTTTTGCGGAAACCTTATTTTTTTGTTGTTGTTTATTTTTAAGTTTTAGTTTTTGAGTGATTTAGCAGCAGATATCTACTTAAAAAATGAACAGCTCTTTTTGCATGGGATTAATAATCAGTGCCCTCGGAAAATGCCTGATAAGGCAGAGGGAATCTAACACGGCCGGGCCGCAGCGGGCTGTGAGAGTTTTTTTATTTACTTTACAACTTTCACGGTTTTACATAAATATTTATAAAGAAAAAATATCTTCCAAGACTAAAAAATTTATATCCTGGAAAAGTATTAAAAAGCAATTATGGCTCTCTGCTGCCACTGGGTTGATATCGTACTGCATATTTTGTATTAACAAAAAACAAAACGCCTCGGTGTGCAGATAATCAAAATAACCACTCACAAAAAAAATGGCACCCTTTTAACTATAGTTTGGTTGACCGATTCTGTCGTGTTTAAATAATTCGTAAGTATCCGATGTTGAATGTGCGCGCGTTGCGTATGTGTTGCAGAGTGAAGAATCAGACGTCCCGGCGAGACACGTGGCGGCCAACACCGTGATACCCAACGGCCACGCAACGCTGCCTGCCTCCGAACACTCTTCCTACGGTTCGGCCAAGGCCATTGATACTAGTGAGTTTTGTTGCATGCCTATTTTTTAAGAAAAACAAACATTCCCGGGTTACGAGTAAACTCCTACTGCCATCATAATAAGCGGAAGATGCTGCTTGTGCAATGATGGAGGACAGCAGAGGAATTGAATCCGCAAAGCCCGGGTGGGAAGCCAACGCGTTTGTCCACTCAGCCTGACGGCCTCGATGGTCGAGTGGTAAGACGCTCGGCTGCGAATCCAAAGGTTGTGGGCTCAAACCCGGCATGCGCCAATAATTTTTATTTGATTAATATGTGTCATAATACATTTAATTCATACAAAATAGTATAAAGTTTATTTGCGGCACGTTCCAGAGTGGTAGATACTCCAAGTATCGCCCTGGTGAAAGACCGCCATTCAGAATCGAAACGCTGCTTGAAATGGCTTTAGCCGTGTTTGGTGACCAGAGCTGATAGCCAGATACTTCCAACCTTCCTCTTCCCCATCTCCTTCTCCTCCCCATTACCTCACAACATACCCCAATTGGGGATGCCATAGTCCCACTGACTCTACACAGTTGGGACTCTTGTGCGGTATTCACTATAAAAAATAGCGATGTAGTCACCAGTCAATGTTACCGAATTTCAAATGCGTTTCATATGCCATTGTGCCCTGGCACTGTTTTGTAAAGCTGTATTCTTTCAACAGACAATACTAGAGTACTGGACGAGCTGCGACGGACGGTGAGCTGCCTGGAGAAGGACGTGGAGCTGCTGAAGAAGAGGGTCACCTGCTTCGAGACGGAGCGAAATAGACTGGAAAGGGTAAGGCCCTTCCTTATTCACCATCTGATGCAATCCTTCATCTGATGGAATCCTTCATCTGATGGAATCCTTCATCTGATGGAATCTTTCATCTGATGGAATCCTTCATCTGATGGAATCCTTCATCTGATGGAATTCTTCATCTGATGGATTCTTTCATCGAATAGAATACTTCATTATTTGTGGAATGCATCATCTGATGGAATGCATTATCAAATAGAATACTACAGTTGTGGAAATTCATCATCTGATGGATTCTTTTATCTAATAGAATACTTCATTATATGTGGAATACATCATTTGATGCAATCTTTCATTTGATGGAATGTGTCATTTGATGGAATGCGCCATTTGATGGTATATATGTCATATGAAATGTCTTATTTGATGTGTCATCTAATGATATGTCACCTGATATAAAGTATCATTTGATGGAGTGCGTCATCTGATGGAATGCATCATCTTTTGGAATGCATCGTCTGATGGAACGCATCATCTTATGGAATGCATCATCTGATGGAACGCATCATCTGATGGAATGCATCATCTTTTGTAATGCATCACCTGATAGAATGCATCATCTGATGGAATGCATCATTTGAATCAATGCATCATCTGATGAAAGCATCATCTGATAGGACGCATCATCTGATGAAATGCACCATCTGGTGGAATGCATCGTCTGATAGAATCCATCATCACATTTAATGGGTCATCTGATGAAATGCACCATCTGGTGGAATGCATCGTCTGATAGAATCCATCATCACATTTAATGGGTCATCTGATGTAACCCAATGGTAATGTCATCTTATGGAATGTATCATCTGAGTATATTTCTGCTAACAGAATCGCTTCTGAGAACTCCGTTTTATATTCTCTTCTGTTAAAGGCATAGTATTTTATGAGGAGGAAGAAATTTCAGCGGAGTTATTAGTGGTACACCTGTACAAAGAGAAACATAGTCCTTCTTCAAATTAACAATTTACATTCAACTATTACAGCAGTATTGCTTTCTTGCAAGGATAGTGTCATTCAAGAAGTATACAACACAACTAATTGAGTTTTGATTATTATTTTTGAATTTTATTTTTTACCTATTCCAGAGCCTAATGTGGCGGCGGCCATCTTGGTGGCCCCATCAAAGACGTCAGCCCCATAATTTTCTGGGTTACCAGCATTTTTTATCGTTGTTTGCAGTTCTATGGTGGCCAACCGATTACAATCTATTTTATATTTCCTCATCCAAGGAATTTTTTGAGTGAAATTTGTTAAACTAAACTTGGCTGGGCTAAGATTCAATTCCTACTGTCCTCACATTGAATAACATTATTGTGGCAGTGGGGTACTTTATTTCTTAAAAATAGGCATGTGTTTTCTGATGGAATGTGCCAGCTTGCGTGGCCGTTGGGTATCACCCGATTGTAATTTCTCGTATCAACGTCTAATTTTTCCGCTCCTGCAACACATGTAATTGGTCGTATTATTTAAACACGACAGAATCCCACCGGACTTTAGGATTTTTATGGTAGTTATTTTGATTATCTCTACACAAGCAAGCGTTTTCATATTTGATGTAATTTATGGTTTGTTTTCTGCATAAAAAAATTCATGGCTCACTAGTACTCTAATGGCCGGCATGTAATTATTCATAATGGAGGCGATAATTAGAAAATTGTGGCCGTTGGGTATCACAATTGAGATGGGAAAACCTAAAGTAAACTCCGGAGCGTCTGATTTTACTTGGCATTACATATAAATACATTTTAACAATTTACATTCAACTATTACAGCAGTATTGCTTTCTTGCAAGGATAGTGTCATTCAAGAAGTATACAACACAACTAATTGAGTTTTGATTATTATTTGAATTTTATTTTTTTACCTATTCCAGAGCCTAATGTGGCGGCGGCCATCTTGGTGGCCCCTCAAAGACGTCAGCCCCGCCCTGCTGGCCGCCATCGTTGTGTGGCCGATGGTGGCCAACCGCCTCGTCTCCGTCCTCACGAGAAGAAAAATAAACTAAACTCTGGCCTAAGACTATTATACACATTGAATAACAATTGGTGGGGTACTTTATTTCTTAACAGGAATGTGTTATCTGATGGAATGTGCCAGCTGATGGAGTATGTCGTCTGATGTAATTGGTCGTATGATGGAATGTACCATCTGATGGAATATGGCGTCTGATGTAATTTGTCATCTGATGAAATGTGTCATCTGTTGGAATATATCATCTAATAGAATACATCATCTGATGGAATGCATCATCTGTTGGATTGTCTCATCTGTTGGATTGTCTTATGTTGGTATGTTCCATCTGATGAATTGTCTTCTGTTGAAATGTTTCAGCTAGTGGAATGTTTCATCTGATGGAATCTGACAAAATGTGTAATCTAATAGAATGTGTCATCTAACGGAATGTGTCATCTAACGCAATTCTTCATTTAATGTCATGTGTCATTTAATGGAAAGTGTCATCTGATGAAATATATCATCCAATAGAATACATTATCTGATGGAATGCATCATCTGTTGGATTGTTTCATCTGATGAATTGTCTTCTGTTGGAATGTTTCATCTGATGAGTTGTCTTCTATTGAAATGTTTCAGCTAGTGGAATGTTTCATCTGATGGAATGCATTATCTGACAAAATGTTTCATCTAATGGAATGTGTCATCTAACGCAATTCGTCATTTGATGTCATGTGTCATTTAATGGATAGTGTCATCTGATGAAATATATCATCCAACAGAATACATTATCTGATGGAATGCGTCATCTGTTGAACTGTTTCACCTAGTGGAATTTTTCATCTGATGGAATGCATTATCTGGCAAAATGTCTCATCTAATGAAATTCTTCATTTGATGTCATGTGTCATTTAATGGAATGCGCCATCTGATGCATGTGACATCATCGACGTGACAAAGCAATGTCATCTCATGGAATGCGTCTAAGTATCAGAATGTTTCACCAGATTTAAAAAAGGAAAATAATTTTTTGTTTGTGGAATCCATTATACACACGAGTTTTTTGGTACCTATATATTTTTATGTCTTATGAAATAGACATTTATATATTATACTTGAATATTCTTTATAATAAAACGATTGTGCATATTAACTAATTAAGTTGTTTGCAGAAAACAAATAAAAGTAGGTATTTTTAAATTTAACAGTTTAATTTAAAATGAAATAAAACTGTTTTATTAGTTGATAAAGATACAAATTAATCAGTTGCTCACGTTACTTTATTTTTATTTACCTAGTTATTTGTGATTACGAATTTGTTTTATATTTTTAAGGATGTTACTCGGTAAAATTATACGTAAAATCAATTAGTTTAATATGTACTAATATTGAGGAACACGAAGAAATATTTCTCATTGAAAAATTAGTTTCCTGTTACCACAGTTGTAGTTAGCGCCATAAACACTTGTTATCACATCGAAATAACTTCATGTGAGCGAGCAACCTAACCTAATCTATGGACAGTGCTAGAGTTGCGATATCGCTCTAATTTTGAAGGACACGAAGAGGTACCTTTGCGAAACAGTGTAGTCAGCACGGTTGACTTTACACTGACTCGATAGAAAGAGACAAACATATATTAAAGGATGTTGGATAGCCTATTAGTTACCGCCCACATGGAATTTGGACATTTTTAATAAACTTATTTGAACACATTAAACAAAACAATATCAATACACCCTAAAAATGATTTATAAAGTCAAAATATCACACAAACACTAATAACACAAAGTTTGCCTGAAAAATGAAATGCGATGTTAGTATTTTTACACTTCAAAATAATTATTTGACTAAATACGTAGTTAAATATCACGAGGGTGGGCAGAAGGATATACTGCCACACAAATTTGTCTTGGCACATACTCCTTGATTGATATTCATACCATATCAATAAGTTTTCTTGCGGAACAATATCGGCACTGAGCGGAACCGGACGTTGGTGTGAATCAGGCTTAAGGACTAGTTCAGTGTTCGGTCGCATAAAAAATAATACTTATGTATTGCAAGAAAATTCCCAAATGTTTTCACGATTTTGACCTACCTTAAAGGGTAAGTAGCAATGAAAGATTATTTCCAAAAAAGGGTTTAAGTCATACACAATATAATATTATCATCTCTTTCTCTGACCACCAATATTTTTGTAAAATTTTATCATGTTTACTTGAAGCCATTTTTTGTGCCAAAAACCTATTCATGAACCTTATAAAGTAAAACTTTTGCTAATAATGCAGTTAATTTAAACACCACAACACCTTAAAGGTGGATCACAGTCTGATATCTTTATCGATTGAAATTATTGTTGTAAAATTAAAAATGCTAATAAAATCACTATGATTCTTGGGAGTCACATAACTATATAATAATGTCGCAGGAATTTGCAGAGATATGTGTGCAAACTAGATGTTTTTGCAGACGTTAGCGCCCTACACGGCCATTGATCGAACCGTGTACGCCACACTTATCGTATTAATAATATCAGATGATTTTTTTATATCTTATTCCTCATTCAGTTTTGAACATGGCTCAAACTTTGCGGATTCTTGGCAGTCATCAAAGTGTAAAGTCGACTGATCTCTTTAATTCAGCTCATCACATTAGTGGGTGTCGTCTGCTTCTCTTCTCCAACAAAGGATGCAATTGGTTTATGTCTGAATTCCATCTTTTTTTTTTGACTGAGATATTTCAATGCGACTTAACAATACATTATTGCCCTAAAAAAACTTGTATATTAAAACTGTACTTTGTATACGGCCCCTAATGAATCATGAACCTAACCTAACCGTATAACTGGTTGCCAAATATAAAAAATAGATATTTTTATAATAGTATGCAATTAAAAAATCTATAACTTTTATTCTAGTTTCATGTATTTATATATAATACATATCGTCGCTGGAAAGGCAAAAGGGCTTAAGTGACACTTTGGTCAAAAATGAGTCAAACATGCAGTTTTGGTCAGTTTTTTTCTGCATCGAATGCTCTGACTCTCGTTTGATTCTGAAGAATTTTGTGGCCCTTCAGCCATCTAAAATATATTTACCATTTGGGAGAAGGCTCGAATCAAGCGACACAAGTTTGGGACTTTTTCTAAAGGTTTTTGTCGCTTCAGGTAATTCAGTGAGAGCATTGAGTTACCTGAGTTAACTTTTTTTTACAAAACCTAACCAGGTACTGAAGACTTGTGAATTTTATTGTAAAACAAAAAAAAACTTTCAAGTGCTCTGGTGTTAACTTCCCAAAATGGCGCTTCAACCCTTTTGCCTTTCCTACGACGATATGTGCCTGTTAATGGCTTTATTAACTACAGTACTTATTGGAATAAGATTTTTTGTTGGAAACCCGTTTTTACGGAAACTGATTTCCACTATCGCCTGAACGCTCACTACGTCACTATTTCTAATTCCATCATATTATAAAATGCTTTTCGTTTGTAAATAAATAAATTTATGTACGAAAAATCCCTTCAGATTTATCACAGTAGAAAGACAATAATGATTATTTTCTATTGTTTATTTGCGGGCTCAAATGTAGTGAAAATAAGAGAATACGCGAAAAGAGAAAAACCTAGCACTATTATTACATATATTGCACAAACGGTTGATTGGTACTTTTTGACAATATTGAATAATTTGTACGCCTGATGTTTCTCCGATTCTGAGTGTAAAAAAATAATTTTAAGAATCGTTCCGTACTGAACAAAAATTTCATAATTAAAACAATGGCAATATGTCAGATGAAAATAATTCAACAAAAACATATTGTCTACAATAAAATGTTGAATTATACAACTTAAGTAGAAAGGAAAAACGGGTAAAACCAGTTAGGTATCACCATTCAGAATCGTATCGTGGCTTGAACTGGCTTTAGCCGTGTTTGTTGACCAGATCTGAATAGCCAGGTACTGCTCAACCTTCCTCTTTCCCGCCTTCTTCTCCTCCCCACTACCTTCAGCCTCACAACACACCCCGATTGGGGATTGGTTAAAAGTTTTGAAATAACCAAAAATTAAACTGAAGTAGACTCAACCATATTCTGCAGAAGTAGGTACTACAGTCAGCCTCTATTATTTTATTGTTTTTTATATGGATAAGGTGTACCTAATATGTGAATAATAGTGCTGTATAATTTTAATGATAGGTATTTTAAAAACAATGTGACATCACTTAATGTTAAGGGATTTAAAATAGCAAAATGGATAATAGACGTAATGTTTGTATATTTAAAAATAAATATGTTATTTTGTAAAATTTGTTTTTTTTTTCCATTTTACGGAGCGGTAAGCTCCTTGGTTCAGGCTCCAGATGTTGTGGGTTTAAAACCTGGTATGGGTAAATAAATAAAATAGTACAAAATTCTTCATCGAATGGCCAAATAGTTGAATTGTACTTTTTTTTTTTTTAAAGAAAGACAAACATTCCCGGGTTACGAATAACCTGACAATATTTGAAAAACTCCTACTGTCATCATAAGAAGCGGAAGATGTTGCTTGTGCAACAATGGATGACTTAGCCAGCAGAGGAATTGAACGCACGACGCCCGGGTGGGAATATAAATATAAAAATTCAAAGAAACTCTATGAAGAGCAACTTGTATAACATTACACAATTTATAATCTGGGGGCAGATTTATGGAAGACATAATGGAGGAAGACCCCGTACTCCGTCACCATGATATCTATGTGACTGGTACGAGTGCACTTTCACCAAGTTGTTCCGAGCTGTTGTCTGCACGGTGAAGATTGGCCTGATGATAGCCAACCTTCGATAAGGGGGGACATCAGGCGAAGAAACAGTATGTTTGCGCATTGGATACTCTCAGTATCGCCCTGGTGAAAGACCACCGTTCAGAATCGATCCGTTGCTTATAATGGCTTTAGTTTTGTCTAGTGACCAGATCTGAATAGCCAGGTACTTAACAACCATCCTCTTCTCATCTCCTTCCCCTCACAACATACCCCAATCGTGGATGCCATAGTCCCACTGGCTCCAGACGGTTGGGAGCAGTTGGGACTCTTGTGCGGTAGTCACATAAAAAAATAAATGATCACGTGAGTAAATAAAATATAGCTTAACACGCTTAACTTTGCAGTCGGCGACGTCGCCAGTGTAGATTTTGTTAATATAAAAAAAAAAACATGATTATATTTTTTTTCATATTCGTAAAAGCATTTACTTTGTAGCTTGCCATATTTATAAATAAAACAGATAAACTTTGTTTATAACCACTTTTATTATTCAATATTATGTCGACCGGTTTTGGAAGCACCCTTCCATCATCAGGACAATATTAAAATTTATTTATAAGTAATATTTTATTAATTTATTTATATATAGATTATTTTAAAAAATGTTTGTTAGTTCCTCCTTTGGCCGTCTGCAAAGTTAAGTGTGATTATACTGCCCTGAAGAAGGCACGATTGTGTCCGAAACTAACTAACTAACTAACCATCACGCCGTTTCCCCGCAGGGGTAGACAGAGAGGACGGACCGCCATATAACTCTGTCTTGGCACACACTCCTTGCTTCATTTACATTCATACATACTCTTCTGTTATTCTGACTCTTCACATGACCCGATTCAAGTATTTGATTTACTTGATCGCGCCATGTCTTTCTCGGGCGTCCTCGACTTCCATTCACTTTCGCATCATATATTCTTTTCACACTCCTTTCTTCGTTCATTCGCTCTACATGCCCAAACCATCCAAGCGTCCCTTTCTTGATCCTATTCATTCTATTCATCCGAAACTATTTAGTTTAAAACTCAAATTAAAGGTAAAGTAACATATGAAAATAAATCACGTACGATAACAATTAACTAACTTTCAAACCATAATCCATTTTTTCTTTAACACTTAACGATTCAATTATTATAAAAGATACAACGCCCGGAATAATACGAACCTACCGAACCCGGACCTAGCTGACCCGGGTACAATTGTTATTTATTCCAATCGACAGTCTACCCTCTTTATCTGCATGCCCCTCGGGTCATCTCTCGCAGACGCAACTTTAAATCAGCTAATCGTGTTCATACATACTGAAGGATTTATTAAACTGCATTAATTTCGTGCTGCATTATTTACTAAGAATACTTTAAGATAGCCGTTAACCTCTAGGGTGCTGGAGGTGCCAATAGTCACCGGGCATTCATTTAGCGCCGGCCCTTGCCCTTTCGGCACTCTTTGGTCGACGCTAAATTGTTTCAGTTTATGTTATTAGCTGTACAACTTTGCTTCCGCCGTCTAGAATTGGAGGCATTACTTGATCACGACTCGTGTCTAAGTCAAGAAGAATTGGCACCATCATTGGGAGTGACTCGACAACCAATTTCAAAACGCCTCAAAGCCATGGGAAGGATTCAGAAGCGAGGACATGGGGTGCCATACGAGTTGAAACCGAGAGATGTTGAAAGGCGTTTGTTTGCTTGAGAACAGTTGCTGAAAGGCAAAGGGAAGGAATTTCTGCATCGCATTGTGACTGGGGATGAAAAGTGGGTTCATTACAATAACCCTAAGCGCAGAAAACCATGGGAATTTCCCGGCCATGCTTTCACGTCGACGGACAAACAGAATATTCACGGCTCCAAGGTCATTTTTTTCCAAACTTCAAGACCATGGCTTGAGTTAACAAGTCTCGAAATTCTGGACAGTGGAGAATGATACCCATAATTAGTATTGTGATGATTGAGGAACAGAAATTCGTTGTTTCTGAGTCTCTACGGCAAGGAATGTTGAACTGGATGAGTTGCAACAAACTTTATGCTTTTGTTTTGAAACGAATTGTTGAAATGATATCAATAATTTTAAACGAAATATGAAACAGAAGAAAACGCAGATGATAAAATGATTAAATCGAATCTTAGAGTAGAGGTATAGCTAAATATTTTTACCAAACCTATACAAACTTGCGATAAATCACTTTCTCCGGGTTTTTACGTCGTAAACCGGGAGAGGGAAAGAGACACGACAAGTTCTCAAATAATATAGCACCACCATTCGGTATGTAAGCATGTTCTCCGTCTGCCGCGTCTCCGGTGACTCCACCCATTACGTTTTGATATGCGACATGACTGGATATAACTGAACGGTTTTTAAGTTATTTGCTATATTTTTCTTTATAAAAATACTGAGAAAAAGTGGTTATCCAAATAAACAAACACGTGTCGACATGTGCTGTGAATGGATGTATAAATACCCTAGCCCTAGTCTTAGCCACGTCCAGGTCTAGCCGAGTCAGGCAAAAAATCATCAATACTGACTACAGAAGCGCTTCCTCATGTATATTATTGCTCTGAGGATCGGACCGAGACCTGAACTCGGAACCTTCAATTTGTCCGGGAGTTGTAACGACTCTGCCAAGAAAAAAATATGAAAAAATAATGTCGATAACAACAATTAAAAAACGACGGTTTCTAAAAAGGTTTCGGTAGCTCAATTGGCTGAGACGTTACTCCCGGATAAAGCAGAGATTCCGAGTTTGAGTTTCTGATGTTGATGTGGTTTTAATTAATAACGTTATAAACTTATCGTTTCGAAATCAACCTCAGAGCAATAATATACAAGAGAGAGCGCTACTGTAGTCAGTTTTTACGAGGCTTGCCGGACTCGGCTAGACATGGGAGTGGCCAGGACTAGGGCTAGGGTATTTATACATCCAATCATAGCACATACATGTCGACAATATAGCATGTAACCTAATAAACCGTTGAGTTATGTCAATTTATTTCGCGTATCATAACGTGTGGGCAGAGTCAACGGAGACGCGGGACTCGAAGAACATTCTAACAATACTTTAAAGCGGTGTGATTATTTGGGAAATTTTTTTGTCTCTTTCTCTCTCATGGTGTACGACGTGAAACCCGTAGAAACTGATTTATCGCATGTTTGTATAGGTTGGGTAAAAATAGTTAGCTCTCTCTCCATATATTGTTACTTCAAGAAACCAACGTAACTGGTACAAGTGCAGTTTCACCAACTGTTTGAGAATTGTTCCAGGGTGCAGTGTGCATGGTAAATATTTTCCTGATGTTAGCCAATCTCCGATAGGAGGGACCGACAGAAGAAGAAGACTGTAGACAAGTGAGAGATGAAAGATAGCTGGCAAATTTAAACAAAGCTACTTAGAAAATAGGGTAAACCTGTATTTTTGTTTTACTCTGTATCGCCCTGGTGAAAGACCGACATTCAGAATCAAAACGTTGCTTGAAATGGCACTAGCCATGTTTGGTAACCAGATCTGAATAGTCAGGTACTTCCCAACCTTCCTCTTCCCATTTGATTCCCCTACCCGCTAACTGAAACCTCACAACATACCCCAATCGGGGATGCCATAGTCCCACTGGCTCCAGACGGTTGAGAGCAGTCGTATGGGATAGGATATCATATTGATATTGTGTTGACATGAGCGAAATGCAATTTTCTCTCATACAACTAATGCCAAATTGAAACTTGGTATCTAGCAAAAATTGTGCTGCCAACATAGCATGAAAAGAAACTTCTTGAAATTTGTTTTTTGCTCCCGAATGATTTTTACACTTGTCAAAAGCACAGTAAGGCATTTTACTCAGAAAAGAGCTTACAGTGATGCGTTTGTGGCAGCTGGTGACAGCTTGTCTGTCGAACGAATGTTTATGTGATACTAAACGCAGTAAATCTCAGGTATGTCTCGCGGACTCGGCTTATTGCATTCACGCGCGTTGTCTCAGTAACGTATCTTCATTATTAAATTCATCTAAGGCTGCCAATGCCGATTTGATTACATTAATAAAACAAACACTTATTTTAGTTTGAAAGTTGTGGGTTGAATTGATAACGAGACAGCACATTCCCCGACGAGATAATCAGCGTGTTGTATAAGAGATAGAAGGGGACCTGCTCCACGCTGTATGTGCTGTATACTCCTCACGGCTGGCTTGATTAGGAGTTCCGGGGTCCGTCTCCGGGTCACCCTGACTGATTAGATTGAAGAATACCAACTAATTGTTGAGTGGAAACTATTTTGATAATAACGGATATCTTATGCTATGGACTGCTTTATCTCTGACCTCTCTGCCCTCTTATTTATAAGAAAGGGTTTGGTTTAGGTCGTGTTAACATTTGTAGATGTAGGGGTGGTGTTAAAATTCTGTTCCAAACCTTCTAAGGGCAAATATATTTTAGATGGCTGAAGGGCCACAAAAGTCTTCAGAATCAAACGAGAGTCCAGAGCATTCGATGCAGAACAAAAAACTGATCAAAACTGAATATTCAACTCATTTTTACCAGAGTGTCGCTTAAGCCCTTTTGCCTTTCCAGCGACGATTTGTTGAATATATTTTGGATTCTTTTTTTTATACGAATACCGCACAAGAGTCTCAACTGCTCCCAACCGTCAAGAGCCAATGAGACTATGGCATCCCCGAATAGGGTAGATTGTGAGGCTGAAAGTGGTGGGGAGGGAAGGAGATGGGGAAAAGGAAGGTTGGGAAGTACCTGGCTATTCAGATCTGGTGACAAGACAAGAGGCGCGAGTGTTTATTCCGCGTCGTCAGGCCAGGAATCTACGGCTTCAATTACCGTTTTTTGTTCTGCATCGAATGCTTTGACTCTCGTTTGATTCCGAAGACTTTCGTGGCCACAGGTACTTCCCAACCTTCCTCTTCACTATCTCCTTCCCCTCCCCACTAACTTCAGCTTCACAACAAACCTCAATTGAGGAAGGGAAATTTAAAAAAATAAGAAAAACCAGGCCATTAATTTATCGAGGAAGGTGCTAGCTTCTGGGAATGTCACCAGGAGCACAGGCGCGTGAGAAGGTGACTCATAAAAATTATTATTACGGATTTTTATTGCATTTCCTAAAATATTTTTGCTGTAAAATTCAGTCGAGTTCGGGCGTTTCACAGTTCCCGGTATCCGGAGCGCAGAAGTCGGCGGAGTAAATAGTAAATATCTGCAAAGCAGCCGTTTAGTTTGAACTAAATTCCGTAGCGGCGCTAATGTCACAACAAAAATACTAATGTTTCACGTAGTCGACATTATTACAAGAAAAAAATACCAGGAGCGCAGAAAAGTGATCGGGTGTTTTTTTTTAGGTTATTTTTTGTTTGTTAAACCTTGTCTATAGCTCATTCATTAGCAATTTGCTTTTAAATATCATATCATCAGGAAACATTCAACTTTGCATGCGGTCAAAAGAGGCACTAACGAATGAACAGACTATTTATTAAATTCAATGATTTTATCTGTTCAAAATATTTAATGTGGCGACATGCAAAGTTTTCCACTTTCTCGCGTGCCTGTGCTCCTGGTACAATCTACGAGTATCTAGGTGCTAGCTAGCACCTTTTGAGTCGATTTTATCATTTCAATTTATTTATTTCATGTCACTACCGCACTAGAATCCTAACTGCCTAGAACCAGTGGGACTATGACACCCCAATTGCCGTATGTTGTGTGTTTGAAGAGATTGATAAAGGCGAGAGGGAAGGCGTGGAGTACCCGGCTATTTAGATCTGGTCACCAAACGCGGCTGAAGCCTTTTAAGCATCGTTTTAATTTTGTACGGTAGTAATTCACTAGGCATATAAGCTTAGAGTATATAGAGTGGTATCTACCCAAGGCAGTGTAGTCAGTTTTTGATGATTTTTACCTGACTCGGCGGACCTGAGCGTGGCTAAGACTAAGACTAGGGTATTTATACATCCATTCATATCACAAATCGACATAATGTTTTTTTTATTCGTATAACCACTTTTTCACAGTATTGTAATCAACAAAAATATAGCATCTAACCTAAAAACCGTTTGGTTGTGTCAAGTTTAGTGGCGTAATAAAAAATGTGGGCAGAGTCCCGCAGCGACCCAGGAGCCCAAAATCATTGTGACAGTACACGGAAGCGGTGTATTATATTTGCTGCCTCTTTCTCTCTCATGGAGAGGCGGCCTTTTTTGGCAATTCAATTCAATTATCTTTACATTTTTTGTTTGTTTGTCACTTCTTTTTTTGCGGCCTGCACAGATAACCTTGTAAATCTAAGCATTTTATCCATAGGAAGAGAACCCTGCAGGATGATGGTCTCCGTGGTCGAGTGGTAAGACGCTCGACTACGAATCAAGAGGTCGCGGGTTCAAATTCCGGGGTGGGCAAATAAATTTTATTTAATTAATATGTGTTATTTCACGTTTAATTAATATAAAATAATATATAGTATATTTGCGGCACGTCCCAGAGTTGTAGATACTCTAAGTATCGCCCTGGTGAAAGACCACCACCATTCAGAATTGAAACGTTGCTTGAAATGGCTTTAGCCGTGTTTGGTGACCAGATCTGAATAGCCAGGTACGTCCCAACCTTCCCCTTCCTCATATCCTTTCCCTCCCCGCTACCTTGAGCCCCACAACATACCCCTATTGGGGATGCCGTAGTCTCACTGGCTCTAGACGGTTGGGAACAGTTGAGACTCTTGTGCGGTATTCACGTAAAAAAAAAAAATACACCACGAGAATCGGGGTCATTTTCGGCCTCGAAAAGGTCAATTTTGTCCACTTGATAATGACGACTTCAACTTTTTTTTTTTTTTTTAGTCCTGCTTATCTTAACTAGTGTTTTATCACTGCCTGTCTAAACTAAACTACGGGAACCAGAATATTGATCCAGTACGCTTTCGACTGTGCTAGCAGAACATTGTTTTTCGCTAAATTGACATTTTCAAACAATAATTCTTAGAAATAAATATTTTTAACAATCTCAACAAAATTGCAAAAAAAAATCGTTTCGGCATCTTTTAAAACCGTCGCGTGTTGATTGAAATGGTGATTTATTGCTTACAAATGTGTCGAGACGAGAAGTGATCGAATTTAATTTACTGTATATTTTAATCTTTTTGTACATATTGGGGGTTGTTTTATTTTAAAAACGTTTCGCTGACTTACGCTGAAAAAGCTTTAATTTTTGATTAAATAATATTGTTTTCGTTTGATAATACTCCATAACTAAAGGTAAGATTTTTTAATCTTGTTCGTTTTTCATTTGTATGTAACACAACACAAGACAGCTTGTGTGTAGAACGCACAGTCTATGGAAGTGTGCTACTGCGTTTAATACATCCTCGATGGAAAGGCTGTTAAATATGCAGTTTTGATCAGTTTTTTTTTCTGCATCCAATGCTCTGACTCTCGTTTGATTCTGAAGACTTTTGTGGCCTTTCAGCCATCTAAAGTGTATTTATCATTTGGGAGAAGGCTTCAGTCGACACAAGTTTGGGACTTTTTAAACATTTTGTCGCTTCGGGTAACACAGTGAAGCATTGAATTATTATTTTTATATTAAATCCACCACGTACTAAAAAGATTTTTTTGTATGACAAAAAAAAACTTTAAAGTGCTCTGGTGTAAACTTCCCAAAATGGCGCTTCAGCCCTTTCGCCTTTTCCAGTGACGGTATATAAAAAAAAATAGTTTTTTTTTAAAGAATATATATTTTTTAAATGTGTCTTTACTGGGGTACCCCGTTCTAAAGTCACCTCTTACATGGTTTTTGTTGCAATGTAGCTTAGAGCAATAATATACAAGAGGTAACGCTGTAGATCAGAGGTTCCCAAACTTTTATGTCCCGCAGACCACTTGCCGATTTTTTTCTGTTTTGTGTAGACCCCCTGCTTTCCTAATATTGTTTTTTTTTTAGCGTTGGGAAAAACTTCATAGTTTTGTGAACGCTTCAGGAACTGCTAGTTGTTTGAAATAAACCCTTCGCGATGAACACTTCAATTGAAGTTAAACTCGCCAAAAAATAGTACTAGTCGGTAGAGATCTCAAATCGAAAAGTGCCAGCAAATCAACAAAAAATCCTCTCCGAAAAAAAAGCACTAGTCGGTAGAGATTTGAAATCGACAAAATATCCCCAGGTTTTGACAAAATATCATAGGTTTTACTGACTCGATTAGACTTGGGCGTGGCTAGGACTAGGGTTACGGTATTTACAAATCCATTCGTAGCACATGTCGACACAATGTTTTGGTTTATTCGTATAACCACTTTTTCACAGTATTCTTATAAAAATAAATATACCATATAACCTAAAACCCCTTTGAGTTATGTTCAGTTTAGTTGCACATCAAAGCGTGTGGGCGGAGTCCCGGGAGACGCACGAGTCAAAGAACATGGTTACAATACTTTGAAGCGGTGTGAAATTTTGCCAAAATTTTGCTGTGCAGCCGTTTAGTTTGAACTAAATTCCGTAGCGGCGCTAATGTCACTTTAAAAATACTAATGTTTCACGTAGTCGACATTATTACAAGAAAAAAATACCAGGAGTGCAGAAAAGTGATCGGGTGTTTTTTGTTAGGTTATTTTTGTTTGTTAAACCTTGTCTATAGCTCATTCATTAGCAATTTGCTATTAAATATCATATCATCAGGAAACATTCAACTTTGCATGCGGTCAAAAGAGGCACTAACGAATGAACAGACTATTTAGCAAATTCAATGATTTTATCTGTTCAAAATATCTAATGTGGCGACTTGCAAAGTTTTCCACTTTCTCGCGTGCCTGTGCTCCTGGTACAATCTACGAGTATCTAGGTGCTAGCTAGCACCTTTTGAGTCGATTTTATCATTTCATTTTATTTTTTTCATGTCACTACCGCACTAGAATCCTAACTGCCTAGAACCAGTGGGACTATGATACCCCAATTGCTGTATGTTGTATGTTCGAAGAGGTTGATAGAGGGGAGAGGGAAGGCTGTGGAGTACCCGGCTATTTAGATCTGGTCACCAAACGCGGCTGAAGCCTTTTAAGCATCGTTTTAATTTTGCACGGTGGTAATTCACTAGGCATATAAGCTTAGAGTATATAGAGTGGTATCTACCCAAGGCAGTGTAGTCAGTTTTTGATGATTTTTACCTGACTCGGCGGACCTGGGCGTGGCTAAGACTAAGGCTAGGGTATTTATACATCCATTCATATCACATATCGACATAATGTTTTTGTTTATTCGTATAACCACTTTTTCACAGTATTGATATCAACAAAATGTTATTGATATCAAATATGATGATGAATGTAAGTAAGTCCAAAGTGATGGTGTTTGAGGGGGAGAGTACGAGAAAAGCGTGCAATATAGCTGTGAATGATGAATACTTGGAGCAAGTGGATGAGTTTGTGTATTTAGGAAGTATGTTTACAAGAGACGGAAAGGCTGATAAGGATATTGAAAGAAGGGTGAATGCAGGAAACTCTATTAATGGAGGACTGAACGCTGTTGGGGCAAATAAGAAATTTTCCAAAGAAGCGAAGCTAGCAGTCCACAATGGAGTGCTTATACCAACCCTGATGTATGGTAGTGAGGCATGGAACTGGCAGAGGAAGGATGAAAGTAGACTGAATGCTGTGGAAATGAGATCTTTGAGACGGATGTGCGGTAAAACCATGTATGACCGTATTACAAATGTGGATATCCGGAAAGAATGCAAGGCTGATATGAGCGTAATGGATAGGATTAAGAAAGGGACGCTTAGATGGTTTGGGCATGTAGAGCGAATGAACGAAGAAAGGAGTGTGAAAAGAATATATGATGCGAAAGTGAATGGAAGAAGAAGTCGAGGACGCCCGAGAAAGACATGGCACGATCAAGTAAATCAAATACTTGAATCGGGTCATGTGAAGAGTCAGAATAGTCTGTATGAGACGATGTATGAATTGAATGAAGCAAGAAGTGTCTGCCAAGACAGAGTTGTATGGCGGTCTGTTCTCTCTGCCTACCCCTGCGGGGAAACGGCGTGATGGTTAGTTAGTTAGTTAGTTAGATATCAACAAAAAGATAGCATCTAACCTAAAAAACCGTTTAGTTGTGTCAAGTTTAGTGGCGTAATAAAAAAATGTGGGCAGAGTCCCGCGGCGACCCAGGAGACCAAAATCATTGTGACAGTACATGGAAGCGGTGTATTATATTTGTTGTCTCTTTCTCTCTCATAGAGAGGCGGCCTTTTTTGGCAATTCAATTCAATTATCTTTACATTTTTTGTTTGTTTGTCAGTTCTTTTTTTGCGGCCTGCACAGATAACCTTGTAGATCTGTATGCATTTTATCCATAGGAAGAGAACCCTGCAGGATGATGGTCTCCGTAGTCGAGTGGTAAGACGCTCGACTACGAATCAAGAGGTCGCGGGTTCAAATTCCGGGGTGGGCAAATAAATTTTATTTAATTAATATGTGTTATTTCACGTTTAATTAAAATAAAATAATATATAGTATATTTGCGGCACGTCCCAGAGTTGTAGATACTCTAAGTATCGCCCTGGTGAAAGACCACCACCATTCAGAATTGAAACGTTGCTTGAAATGGCTTTAGCCGTGTTTGGTGACCAGATCTGAATAGCCAGGTACGTCCCAACCTTCCCCTTCCTCATATCCTTTCCCTCCCCGCTACCTTGAGCCCCACAACATACCCCTATTGGGGATTCCGTAGTCTCACTGGCTCTAGACGGTTGGGAACAGTTGAGACTCTTTTGCGGTATTCACGTAAAAAAAAAATACACCACAAGAATCGAGGTCATTTTCGGCCTCGAAAAGGTCAATTTTGTCCACTTGATAATGACGACTTCAACTTTTTCTTTTTTTTTTAGTCCTGCTTATCTTAACTAGTGTTTTATCACTGCCTGTCTAAACTAAACTACGGGAACCAGAATATTGATCCAGTACGCTTTCGACTGTGCTAGCAGAACATTGTTTTTCGCTAAATTGACATTTTCAAACAATAATTCTTAGAAATAAATATTTTTTACAATCTCAACAAAATTGCAAAAAAAAATCGTTTCGGCATCTTTTAAAACCGTCGCGTGTTGATTGAAATGGTGATTTATTGCTAACAAATGTGTCGAGACGAGAAGTGATCGATTTAAATTTACTGTATATTTAAAACTTTTTATACTTATTAGGGGTTGTTTTATTTTAAAAACGTTTCGCTGACTTACGCTGAAAAAACATTAATTTTTGATTAAATAATACTGTTTTCGTTTGATAATACTCCATAACTAAAGGTAAGATTTTTTAATCTTGTTCGTTTTTCATTTGTATGTAACACAACACAAGACAGTTTGTGTGTAGAACGCACAGTCGATGGAAGTGTGCTACTGCGTTTAATACATCCTCGATGGAAAGGCAGTTAAATATGCAGTTTTGATCAGTTTTTTTTTTCTGCATCTAATGCTCTGACTCTCGTTTGATTCTGAAGACTTTTTGTGTATTCTTCAGCCATCTAAAATATATTTAACATTAACGAGAAGGCTAAACACCGACTTGGCACAAGTTTGGGACTTTTTTTTTAAATTTTGTCGCTTCGGGTAACACAGTGAAGCATTGAGTTAAGGAACTCACCTTTGCACCAGGTACTAAAGCTAAAGATTTTTTTGTAAAATAAAAAACTTTAAAATGCTCAAGCTACCTTGACCCAAAAATGGCACTTCAGCCCTTTCGCCTTCCCAGTGACGGTATATAAAAAAAATAGTTTTTTTTCAAAGAATATATATTTTTTAAAGTCATGCCTTAACATGGTTTTTGTAATAAAATGTAGCTTACAGCCATAATTTTTTTAAGAAGTAACGCTGTAGATCGATCTGAAGTCAGTTTTTCACCAGGTTTTTATTTTAGACTCTGGTTAGACCTGGGCGTCGATGGACTAGGGTTACGGTATTTATACCATCCATTCGTAGCACATGTCCTCTTAAAAGTTTTGTTTATATCACATAACCACAGTATTGCACAAATTTTGTTATGAAAATAAATAATACAAACAACCTAAAACCCTTTGAGTTATGTTCAGTTTAGTTGCACATCAAAAGCGTGCAACAAGGGAGTCCCGGGAGACGCACGAGTCAGAAAAAAACATGGTTAACAAATACAAATAGAGCGGTATTGAATATTTTTTTAAAATTTTCGGATCCAGTCATTTCTAGCAAACAATTACCTCGTCCGAGAAAGAATAATTCAATCCCAAATTTGTTTAAATTTGGTAAAATGTCCAAACCATCTTCTCAGCTCCATACAGATGATAAACAATGATAGTGACGATGATAAAAAATAATTAGTGCAAGCACTAAAACAGTAGTGTAAGTTTTGTTTTATATAAATTAACATTAGTAAGTTTTTCCCCAAGAAAATTATCATATTTTGCCTTGAAATGGAAATGACAAAAAAATGTCAAATGACGTCATTTATTTTTTAATTATTTTCCCATATTGACCGGTTATGTTGTCTCAAAAACATAAAAAATAATAAAGGAAAAAGCCAGATGGTCAAAACGCCCAACGACGGGTTCAATTCCTCTGCTAAGTCAAGTTAAAGTCCTCCATCCATAGCACAAGCAACATCTTCCCTTATTATGATGGCAGTAGGAGTCTTTCAAATATTGTCAGGTTATTCGTAACCCGAGAATGTTTGTCTTTCGATAAAAAGATTAAAACAAGATTAAACTTACGGTTATTAAAGGTAAAGAATGTGGTTAACAGAACAGGAAGAAAGACCATTAATCTCTGTTTTTGGTTTTTAAGAGAATACATATTGTTTTATGTATAATTTACAACACGCTGCATATTATACTTCTGTGTTGGAAACTCGAGCTGCTGTAGTCAGTTTTGATGAGTTTTGCCGTACCGGCAAGGCCTGGGCGTGGCTAGGACTAGGGCTAGGGTATTTATACATCCATTCATAGCACATGTCGACATAATGTTTTTGTTTATTCGTATATCACTTTTTCACAGTATATATCATATAACCTAAAAAAACCCTGACTTATGTCCATTTGTGTCGCATATCC
This sequence comes from Drusus annulatus, assembly GCA_022651775.1. Lineage (NCBI taxonomy): Eukaryota > Metazoa > Arthropoda > Insecta > Trichoptera > Limnephilidae > Drusus > Drusus annulatus. Next base: position 154,057 of record JAGWCC010000421.1, on the reverse strand, counting down.
AAAGGTGTGGGCGGAGTCAACGGAGATGCGGGACACGAAGAACATCCTTACAATACTTTAAAGCGACGTGATGATTTGCTAAATTTTGCGGTCCCTTTCTTTCTCATGGTGTACGACTTATAAACCCGGAGAAAGTGATTTATCCCAAATTTGTATAGGTTGGGTAAAAAAATTCTCTCTCTCCATATATTGTTACTCCAAGGTTGGAATAATTTAAATTACGTAAAATTGTTATAATCGTAGTTTTAATTTGGGTAAAAAAAAATCATTTTGTGCAACTGATTTTTTTTTAATGTTCGTAGTTCTGCATTTTAGTATATTTTATTTAAAACACTGTTGTGTCCGAAACCGGTTGGCTTCTACCAAAAATAAAGGGGTTATAAAACAAAAATTATTTTCCGACATAAAGTTTTTTATGAACTAACTAAACATCACGCCGTTTGCCGCAGCATATAACTCTGTTCTTGCTTCATTTACATTCATACATCGTCTCATCATAATTTTCGTATATTTTATTTAAAACCACTGTTGTGTCCGGAAACACATAAAGGTTTTAGAACTAACTAACTCATTTCCACAGCATTCAGTAGGCCAGTTCCATGACTCACCGCCATATAACTCTTGGTATAAGCACTCCATTGGCATACACTTCTCTTTGGACAAGTTTTCATAATAATATCTCAAATACATATTGCTTTTCTGTCAGATGGTAAAAATGAATGTTGTCTCACATGACCCGATGTTTTTGATTTACTTGTTCGTGCCATGTCTTTCTCGGACGTCTTCGAATTTTTCTTCCATTCGCTCGACATGCCCAAACCATCTGAGCTTCCCTTTCTTGATCCTATTAATTACGCTCACATCAGCCTTGCATTCTTTCCGGATATCCACATTTTTAATACGGCCATACATGGTTTTACCGCACATACGTCTCAGGGATCTCATTTCCACAGCATTCAGTATACTTTCATCCTTCCTCTGCCAAATCCATGACTCACTGCCATACATAAGAGTTGGTATAAGCACTCCATTGTGGACTGCTATTTAACTAACTAAGGCTTGGACAAGTTACAATAATAATATAAAATGAAATACATATTGCTTTTCTTGTCAGATGGTAAAAAATTGACTTGTCATTTTGACTAATGCTTAATGCCGAAAAATCTTTAGATATATATTATATTTTTTGATCCATTAAAATCGTTTAATCTAGAGGATTGCATAAGTTGGAGATTTATTATCGTAGTTGAGCAACTTGTGCATTTTGTGATATTTAAGCATCTTTCATTATCTGGCATCAATTGCCCAGTGTTTATGTTTGTTGAAGAGTATTTTATTTTCACAAATTCATTTTAATATGGCATCGTTTGATGATGGTATTAATTATTGTATAAACATTACGCCCTAACAATAATTGTTGAATGTAGATTATAATGTTATGCAACGCCATAATTAATGTTAAATACTTAAACTTCGTTTGATTTGATTTGATCCAGTGTTTATTTCCTGCTAATTAGGTCAAATAATTATTGATTACGAATTGATCTTTGAAAGAAGAGTATTTATTTACGAGTTAATTAATTTGTAATGTCTAAGAAATTTTTGACCCAGATTTGAATAATGTTATATTATGTTCTTAACAATAATAATATTCAAATCAAAAAATCACCTCAAGGGCGCTCTACAGATATAATTTTCTATTATCACATATTAATTCCTAGTTTCAAAAAGAAAATATACAGTAACATTAACTGGCAGGTCCTATCAGATAGACACAATTATTAACTTAAAATTATAATTATGATTTGTTATTATTTTTTTTCCTATTTAGGGCATGGGAGCGAAATTAAAAAATGGACTTTCTGAATTTGTCGTACAGTACAGGATTTGGTTAAGATTTGTATATCTAAATGTGATTCGTCGAGAGACATATTATGTTGAGATTCTTATTATGTTGAGATTCTTTGAGATTCTTACTCCCAAGAAACTAACCTTCCATCTTCTCCCGTCCTTCTTCCCTTCCCATGTTTCCTTCCACCTCTCTCTCCCCCCCCACCAACTTAGTTAACAAGTTAAAACTGTATATTGTCACACTTTATTTATAATATTTATCATCAGCAAACTCCACTAATGGAAGACTGAACGCTGTTAGCGCAAATAAAAAAAAAATGACCAAAGAAGCGAAGCTAGCAGTGCACAACGGAGTACTTATACCAACCCTGATGTATGACAGTGAGGCATGGAACTGGCAGAGGAAGGATGAAAGTAGACTGAATGCTGTGGCAATGAGAACCCTGAGGGCGTATGTTCATAAACCACGTATGACCGTATTAAAAATGTGGATATCCGGAAATAATGCAAGTTTGTAAGCGTAATGAATAGGATCAAGAAAGGGACGATTAGACGGTTTGGGCATGTAGAGCGAATGAACGAAGAAAGGAGTGTGAAAATAATATACGATGGAAGAAGAAGTCGGGGACACCCGAGGAAGACACGATGGCACGATCAAGTGAATAAAATATCTGAGTTGGACAATGTCAAGGGTCAGAATAACAGAAGAGTATATATGCGACGATGTATGAATGTGAATGAAGCAAGGAGTGTGGGCAAAAGCAGAGGTTGTATGGCGGTCAGGCCTCTCTGCCTACCCCTGCGGAGAAACGGTGTGATGGTTAATAAGTTTTTTTTGGTGACCAGATCTGAATAGCCAGGTACTTCCCAACCTTCCTCTTCCCCATCTCCTTCCCCTCCCCACTACCTTACAGCTTCACAACATATCCCGATTGGGGATGCCATAGTCTCACTGGCTCCATACGGTTGGGAGCAGTTGAGACTCTTGTACGGCATTCACTATGAAAGTTAATTTATCATCAGCGGAGGAAAATTTGTAATTGGCATGATTTGTTATTTTTACTATTATATGTTATGTAAGTATTAATACGCTAAGCCGTCTTCGTTAGATCGCTGCGCAGGGCAAAAACAATACTGCCAATTTTCGCTCACACGTAAAAAAGTTTGAATTTTTATTCCGACTACGTTTCTTCACGATTTACTCACCATGTGCCTTTTGACGTGGGTATCAAGACTAAACGAGTTATGTATTAATTGTTGATTTGCTGTTGATTGTAGTTGAGATGGCGGCGGGTAAGCGGCTATGGTTCCACTCGCTGGCCCTCATTCATCATCTGGTGACCATAATGACCCTGGCGCTGGTGGACTTCAAAGGCTCCAATAACGAGAAGCTGATGCAGATCTACGAGTTCTCGGACCGCTTCTTCACCACATGGAACTTTGTGAGTCAACTGAGCTAACTAACTAACTAACCATCACGCCGTTTCTCCGCAGAGGTAGGCAGAGAGGACGGACCGCCATACAACTCTGTCTTGGCACACACTCCTTGCTTCATTCGTTCGCATTCATACATCGTCTAATCTGTTATTCTGACTCTTCAAGTGGCCCGTATTCAAGCATTGATTAATTTTCTTTCTGTCTTTCTCGGACGTCCCCGACTTCTTCTTCCATTCGCTTTCGCATCATATATTCTTTTCACATTCCTTTCTGCGATTATTTGCTCTAAATGCCCAAACCATCTAAGCGTCCCTTTGTTGATCATATTCGTTACGCTTAAGTGGGTGCAGCGAAAGCAACGCAAATAAAAACTTCAGACAGCTTCATATGAATTTGGAAAATAGTTAACGATATGAAGGAAAAATGGGGAACCATTCGCTCACCGATGAAGTTTAAGTTAAAAGTTCTTGATGTCTTTTTACACAATTAACAAAACGTATACACCACACTGATTTATTTTATATTATTTGCTGATCAAAAACAACAAACCGAGCAGAAGAATGAGACAATTCACATCCATTTCCATCGTGTACACTGTGTTGTTGAACTGTTTGTCTCTTTGTAGATGTTCCAGGTGATCTACCTGACCTGCGCGGTGCTGCACGACGTGGGCGAGATCAACCCCGAGCTGGTCGAGAGGTTCTGGCCTCATCATCAGCTCATGAAGAAGTGCTCCACCGCCAGGGACTTCATCTTCAGCACCATCGTCTTCCCCTGCTCCATCGTGAGTACAATTACCAAACTTCACGTGATTTTTTTGAAGAAGATGAGCGGATTTTATTTATAACTGACAATGTAGTAGTCCACATTCGAAACATCAATGCAAAAAGATAGCACCTTTCCTAAAAGTTTCTCGTCATGTACACAAATACTGTGCATTCGTGCAATGGACAATGTGAGATTTACAGACAACCTAAGCTCAGCCTGCAAGCTTCAGTTTAAAAAATACACTTCTAAAGGAGGTCACTTCAATAAAAAAGTGTTGCTTTTGGGTCAAATTGAAGTTGAATCCGGCACTATCAATAAAAAGGTGGACAGAATATACGGGGACGTAAAGGATCATTAAGTTCCCCCCTTCGTCTCCGTCAAAATTCCACCTCACACCCTAATCTAACCTAACCTAACTAGAGCGTTGTGACCGCTCTGAAAGAACTACTTCTCTTTGGCAACAGTTCCTACTTCATTCATTGTTCATTGAAAACAAATACTTCAATTGAAGTTAATAGTTCATTTTAGCGTTCATTCATTTCAATAACTTCGTTTCATTGAACAAATACTTCAAATGAAGTTGGTACTTCATTTTAGCTTTCATCCATTTCATTAACTTCGTTTCATTGAACAAAAATACTTCAATAAAAGTTAGATTACAAAGAACTACTTCAATTTGCAGCAGTTCAGCTGTGAAGGTGAACTTCAAAGCCTATAAAGAAGTACTTCAATTGAAGTCCGACTTCAAAATATTAATCTACTAGCGAGGAACTAGTTCCAGTTATTTCCATGTTCAAAGCGCTACCGACTAGCACTTTTTAATTTGGCAAGGAACCAGTTCCAGTTCCAGTTATTTTCATTTACAAAGTTCTATCGACTAGTACTTTTTATTTTTGCAAGAAACCAGTTCCAGTTCTTCAAATCAATTTCAAATCTCTACCGACTACCACTTTGTATTTTGGGAAGGAACTGGTTCCAGTTCTTTTCACTTCCAAAGCGCTACCGACTAGCACGTGCTTTGACGGCGAGGAAATGGTTCCAAAAAGAACTGAACAAATAACCGGATAAATTCAAATCCTTTTTGCGAGTTCGACTTCAATTGAAGTGTTCACTGCGAAGGGTTCATTTTAAAGAACTAGCAATTCGGGAAGCATTCACAAAACATGGAAGTTTTTCCCAACGCTAAAGCTAACCTTCCCCTAACCTTGTGAGTGAGCTTAAATAAATCCGAAGCTGCGATAAAACACCGAATGTGCATTCAGCTTCAGATGAATTTTGAAAATAGTGAAGTCTAAAACGATAAAACTATACTACTTGATGGAAGTGTCTAATTGTAGCTTGTGAAAAGATTTTGGAAGGAAAATGGGAAACCATTCACTCACCGATGTAGTTGAAGTTGAGAGTTCTTGAAGTCTTCTTACGCAATTGTATTATTAACGAAACGAATGCACCACACTGATTTATTTTATATTATTTGGAGATCAAACCTACAAAGCGACGAACAAGCGGAAAACAAACGAGCCATAAGTTTTTTCACATCAAAACTCCCCTGTTTGATAATCAATTGTTTCGAACACGGTGTTGTAGAATGCGGGAATCGAATAGCCTAATGGTTGTATAGGTAGATAACTTGGGTGAAAATCATCAATGTTAGAACCTAACGAATTATCACTTTGAAATCTAACAAACACAGTCTAAAAATGTCACTAAAACCATTTGTATATATTATAAAAAGGCCTATTTCCTAATTTCTAGAATACGACAAAATCATTGAGATTGTGCGAGTCTACTTTTTCCGTGCAAGTCACTTGGAATCTTGGAGTAAGATTATATATGGAGAGGTACCTTTGCGAAACAGTGTAGTCAGGACGGTTGACTTTATACTGACTCGATATAAAGAGACAAAGATATGTTAAAGGATGTTGGATAGCCTACATACATGAAATTCGGACATTTTTAATAAACATATTTGAACACATTAAACAAAACAATATTAATACATAATTAAAATGATTTATAAAGTCAAAATATCACACAAACACTAATAACAGAAAGTTTGCATTAATAATGATGGAAGCTTTTTTTTGATTTTATGTATTTATATCATTAAAAATGTTAAAATTCTAAAGAACGGTCAAAAATATTTAAAACTGTTGAAATACCTCTGAAAAGTGATGTTTTATAATCTTTGTTTGGTCTTATTTGAACATTCACGCATAGCACATATTACGATGATGTTTGATTTATTTTTATAACCACTTAGTTTTTTAACCAACACAAATAAAGGAAATAACCTCAAAATCCGTTGACGTAAATTATACAACTCGATGATGTGAAGTTAGCGCGGACGGAGAACATTCTCACATGCTTAGAAGTGTTGCAACACTATGTGACGACTTTTCTTGTCTCTTTCTCTCTCATGGTAAACGAAGTAAAAACCCGGAGAAAGTGATTTATCGCAAGTTTGTATAGGTTGGGTAAAACTATTTCACTCTCCCTCTCAATATATATTCTTTTGCTTTGGGCTTGGAATAATCCCCCGATGCCTATTTGATTTTAGTGTTGATGGTAAATCTAAATGTGATTGTTGTAGATGGTGGCAGCGCTGTTCTGGGTCGTTTTCTACTACGACCGCGAGCTGGTCATGCCGCAGGAGTGCGACCTGGTGCTGCCGCCCTTCGTCAACCACGCCATCCACACGGACATCATCCTCGTGGTGGCGCTCGAGCTGCTGCTGGGAGACAAGAATCAGGAAGCGGACAAGAGGAAGCCGAGGAAGAGGACCGCCAGCCTCTGCTGGCTGGGCCGGCGAACATCTGTTTATCTGAAGTAGCCGTCTATACGGACAGCGTGGTGACTCTTGAGATGATGGCATCAACAAATAAGATCCAATACAGACATTCTTACTACACTAAAACAACGTAGACTGATTTTCAGACTCGTTTCATAGGTATAAAGTAGCGTTGGGAAAAACTTCAATGTTTTGTGAATGCTTCACGAACTGCTAGTTCTTTAAAATGAATCCTTCGCAGTGAACACTTCAATTGAAGTCGAACTCGCCAAAAAGAGATTTGAATTTGATTTAGCAAAGAACCGGTTATTTGTTTGGTTCTTTTTGGAACCGGTTCAACGAAAACTACTAGCAAATCGACAAAAGTTCCTCGCCAAAACAAAAGTACGAATGAAGTTTGAAATGCCGCAAAACGAAATAGTTCACACTGAGCGGTCACAACGCTAAAATGAACTGCCAACTTCATTTGAAGTATTTGTTCAAAGAACAATGAAGACAGTAGGAACTACCGTAAAAAGAAGTAGTTCTTTCGGAGCGGTCACAACGCTAGTATAAAGCATCTTTCAGAGGCTGTCTGGACTTTACTTAAGTACTATTTTTACCATCGCTATTTATAAGCGTTCGTTAATCCCCAGATAACATTTTCCCTGCGAAAATGTGGAATTTGGACAGAGCTGGCTTTTTTGCTTTTTGTTTAAGAGACGTGCGAAAAACTGAAAAACCCCTACCAAAAACCTGGATAACTTTCATGTGATAATAACATCTAATCAGACCCGGTTATAATCACTGTTAACCACTCGTTTTTGGCAGGTTTTAACTAAATAATAACCAACTACATATAAACAAACAGATCCAGCAAACCACATGTTTTAAGTGTTAATGTTTTCGTAGAAAGCAACCGCTTTGTGATCTGACATATTTAAAGAAATGAAAAAATAACTTTGTATAAGACCACGAATATTATTTTAATTTTGACCGACCGCCTACGCTTGGCCTAAGCTTTATCAGGGTACAGAATTAAACTAATAAAAAAAAATCAAAGTGTGCGGTTATATATACATACAGAGGGATAAAAAAATATTAAAATAAAATAACAGAACAATGGGAAAACAAAAAAAAACATTCGAATTATAACAAAGAGAGAAAGAGACAGATAATATGAATTAAAAGGAGACAAAACGTCAACTGAGAAGGTGATTAAAGAATAATGATAAATTTTATAAGCTTACGGGAAATATACCAAATATTTTTGTTTAGTTTAATTTGTACCCTGATGATGCTTAGGCTAAGCGAAACCGGTCGGTCGTAATATTTTTTTTCTTCATTTTTTTAAATTTTTAGAAAAAACCTTTTTTATAGTGCATACCGCACAAGAGTTCCAACTGCTCCCAACTGTCTAGAGCCAGTTAGACTATGGCATCCCCAATTGGGGCATGTTGTGCAGCTGAAGGTAGTGGGGAGGGAAGGAGATGGGGAAGAAGAAGGTTGAGAAGTACCTGGCTATTCAGATCTGGTCACCAAACACGGCTAAAGCCATTTCAAGTAACGTTTCGATTCTGAATGGTGGCCTTTCACTAGGGCGATACTTGGAGTATCTACCACTCTGGAACGTGCATATGGTTTTTATTATTTTAAATTAATTAATCGAGTTATTACGCAAATTAATCAAATAAAAGTTTTTTGCGCACGCCGGGTTTGAACCTGCGCCCTTTGGATTCGTAGTCGATTGACCATGGAGGCCATCAACTCTTTAAAAACTTGAGTTGTTCATTTCATTTGTATATTTTTCTCAGATTCCTCGGCACATACTTCGTCAACGGGCCGCTGGATATACGCCATCTTCAACTTGTGGAACTGGACTGAGCGAGCCATCTTCCTGGTCCTGAACGCAGTGGGCCTTTACATCCTCTTCTTCGTTGGCGCACATGCCCAGGAATTAGCCGAGCAATACCACAAGATCAAGGAGAACAAGATGGCGGACTTTCAAAATGGCGGGCTGTCAAAAAATGAACAGAATGGTGCAAACAACAACAAAGAAAGTGACGGTGTGACCGAGAATAATTCTAACGGAATTAAATATTCCGGATTCAAGAATATTTTGTAAGAAGACTGAGTTGTTTGGAAGTCAAGACTGATTAGTTAGATTGTGTTTAGAGGTATTTATTTAAATAAATTATGTTATTGTTCTACCCTTTTTAAATTAATAATGCTCAATAAAATATTTTTACAAATAGCTTGTTTTTTTTTTACTTATATTTTTGTTGTCAGGGTAGATTTGGCCCTACCACAAATGTTCCCGTCCCTGGCAGAAAGAGACAGATAATATGAATTGAAAGGTTGGAGTAACAATGTATGGAGAGAGAGAGAGAGCTAATTATTTTCACCCAACCCATACAAACTTGCGATAAATCACTTTCTCCGGGCTTTTACGTCGTACACCATGAGAGAGAAAGCGACAACAAAAATAACATATATCTTTTATGTACTGTAAGGATGACTTGGTCTCCCGCGTCTCCGGGGACTCCGCCCACATTTTTTACTATGCCACTAAACTTGACACAACTAAACGGTTTTTTAGGTTATTTGCTATATTGTTTTTGATATCAATACTGTGAAAAAGTGGCTTTACGAATAAACAAAAACATTATGTCGATATGTGATATGAATAGATGTATAAATACCTTAGCCTTGGTCTTAGCCACGCCCAGGTCCGCCGAGTCAGGTAAAAATCATCAAAAACTGACTACACTGCCTTGGAAAGGTACCACTATAAGTACTCTAAGATTGAAAGAGACAAAACGTCAACTTAGAAGGTGAAAAGAATAATGATAAGTTTTATGAGTTAACAGAAAATATACCTATTTTTTTTGTTAAATTTTGTACATTCTTTTCCAGTACTGGTTAGTAGCCGAGTGGACAAATACCTCGGGTTCCCACCCAGGCGTTGCGATTTCAATCGTCTACTAGCTTAGTCCTCCATCATTGCACAAGCAACATTTTTTCGCTTATAATGATGGTAGTAGGAGGAATTCAAATATTGCTCAAATCTCCTTTCACGCAGTCAGTATATCTATTCCTCGGTCTGTCTCTGCGTTGAATTCACTGGGATCATGATTTTTGATATCCTGTAATCGGGTATTATTTTTACATGTCCAGCCAATCACAGTCTTTGAAACCCATAGAATCTTATAATGGTTTCGTTGTCAATTAGATTTTTGGGTAAAGGGTTTTTGTATGCTCATTTATTAGTACTTACTTATTGAATTTAAATACATACCGTATCATTTTCTTTACTATTAGAATCAACCAACGTCACTCAGTCTGTTATATTGGTTGATTTTTTTTTATGGTGAATACCGCACACAGCACCGGAACCGCCATACGTTTAAACTATGTAAAAAACATAGGCGCCATCTCTGAAGGGGCGCCGTGAAAAAAATATCTTATTTAAATTTACTTCAAATATTCCCTAAATCATTTAAATATTATCCACATCATAGGATAATTATGTTTTTTATTGCGCTGGCAGCATCGCTGTGCATTGAACGACAAGCGAAAATGTATGGAGAGTAGCTTTTTATCACGGATTTTTTTAACGTATTGCATAGTGATTATTTAGACGTAAAGTCTGTTTTTCTATGAAGTGTTATACGTTAAAGTTACGAGAAGCAAAGTCTACAACCAATCACCGTGCCCGTTGCTTTCATACAACAGTGTAAATGCACCATTGGAGATGGTGCATATTTTTGTCACGGCGATATTGTACCGGTGAAAAGTCACCGGCAAATGCGCTTATTTGGTTTTTCAGAATTCGTTTACAGCAATATTTTTTGGGAGTTTATTTTTCAATTATTATTCGGATTAAAGATATGTTAAAAGAGCTTAATTTTATGACGGTGAAGCAAACAATATATTTTAACGTTTATATTTTCTTTGGAAAATTATTATTAATATCAATTAAAGTGGTTTTACAATTATGAGATACACGGACATGGGACGAGAAACAAATTAATTATATTGCCAACAAGGAAAAAATCAAGCACACAGAAATCTCTCATGTACCGGGCCGTCCAACTATATGATAAAAATCCATCAGAAATCACTACAATAGACAATTTTCGTCAATTTAAAAAAAAAATTAAGAAAATTCGTTTTCCATATTTATGTTCATTTTGTTGTAACCCGATATACGAGTATATAAATATGTATTTTTTAAATTTTATGTTTATAAACTATCATCACAAAAATATGTTTGAAAAAAATCATGTCTGTATTTACATTCAATCTTTTATATTAGAACACACAATGATGTGATCTAACTTAAGATAAATAAATAAATAAAAATATATAAATTATGTGGTTTTTGAGTAATATAAAAAAAATATGAATGAAATCCTGAACCTCCGCTATCGAATTTTTTCTATACTGGTTCCGAAAATAGTGACAACCAATTTTAGAGGTTACATCCCAAAGACCCAAACTTGTTATGCGAATTAAACTCTAAAGATAGTTACTTTACAGTTCATTCTCGTATGAATTCATAAAGTTGGATCTGTCCATTGTTTATTCGAGGGGAATTTTGTTGATGACATTTGACAGCTGTCAATTTTGATGCAATACTTTGCCTTTAGGTGTTTTTGAGTTATATTAGTGTCTAAAGATTCATTTGTGTTAGTTAAAGCGCCCTTAAGGTGATTTTGTTGATTCCAAACGATGTCAAAATACAAATAATACGAGAAGAAATACATAGGTCTTACTTTACTTACGGTTAGACTTGAGTAGAATTTTGTTTTTGTTGTAAATTATTTTCTGTATCTTTAGTAAATAGTGTTTTGGCTACTTCATCGTGTGACACTTGAGTAATAGGGGCGCACTCAGTACTTACTGCACAGGGTGCTAGATGTCGTGGAACTGGCCCTGGCCGCACGAGAGTTCCAACTGCTCCCAACGGTCTGGAGCCAGTGAGACTATGGCATCCCCAATTGGGGTTTTTGTGAGGCTGAAGATAATAGGGAAGGGAAGAAGATGGAGAAGAGGAAGGTTGGGAAGTACCTAACTGTTCAGATCTGGTCACCAAACATGGCTAAAATTATTTCAAGCAACGTTTCGATTCTGAATGGTGATCTTTCACCAGGTCGATATATCTACCGCTCTGAAACGTGCCGCAAATATACTAATGTTATCCATTATTTTATATCAATTTTATGTGTTATGACACATATTATAATTAAATAAAATGTGTTTTCGTAGAAAGCAATCATTTTGTGGTTTGGACATATTTAATGAAAATTAAATAATTGTGACACAGACCCAAATCTGTCATCCTACACAAAGTTATTATTTCATTTTAATTAAATAAAATGTATTTGCGCACGCCGGGCTTGAACCCGCGACCTCTGGATTCGTAGTCGAGCGTCATACCACTCGACCACGGAGGCCGTCGGTTGTGCCATTATGAAAAAGTAAGAAATATTTAAAACTCAGGCTGACTACTGGCTTATAAAATAGTATATTTACTACACAATTGGTAGGTACATACATACATTTTAATGCATACATTAAAATGCATTATTATTTATTATTATTAAGTATAAGTACGATCAACTTATTGATATATTTAATGTTGTTTGACTTTTGGGTGAGTAAGTCGTGTTTTTATTCTATTTTTCCTCGTCTTGCAGTGTCTATCGTCAAGGGTTATCATCATTTCGTCAGCAAGACTGTCCACAAAACGTTGGCTTGAGAATGGGGTATTGAACACTATTGATCCTGAGAATCTTAAATCATAACTTATTAATACATCTTGTAGAATTATAGAGGTCAATCAATGGGTCTAAATTTAAAAAAAAATTGCCATGCATTTTAGCACCTAGCGATGTGTATTTTACCATAAAGCTGTTAATGTCTTCTGTTTTTTCCTTGGGGTATGAATACATATGGAGAGAGAGCTAAATATTTTTACCTAACCTATACAAATTTGCGATAAACCACTTTCTCCGGGTTTTTGCATTGTTTACCATGAGAGAGAAAGAGACAAGAAAAGTCGTCATATAATATTGCAGCACTTCTAAGTATATAAGGATATTCTCCGTTCTCGCTAACTTCAAATCATCGTGTCGCATAACTTACGTCAACGGATTTTGAGGTTGTTTTCTATATTTTTGTTGGTTAAAAAACTTGCAGTGGTTATACAACTAAATCAAACTTGATGGTGATATGTGCTATGCGTGAATGTTCAAATAAAACATCACTTTTCAGAGGTATTTCAACACGTTTAAATATTTTTTACTGAATTTTAGAATTTTCACATTTTTAATGATATAAAGACATAAAATCAACAAAAAGCTTCTATCATTATTTAGCCAACTTTCTGTTAATTCGTGTTTGTGTGATATTTTGACTTTATAAATCATTTTAATTGTGTATTGATATTGTTTTGGGTAATGTGTTCAAATATGTTTACTCAAAATGTGCGAATTCCATGTGGGCGGTAACTAATAGGATATTCAACATCCTTAAACATATCTGTGTCTCTTTCTATCGAGTCTGTAAAAAGTCAACCGTCCTGACACACTGTTTCGCAAAGGTACCTATCCATGTCCTCCAAGGTTTTTCCACATTATTCCACAGTCGAAAAATTCACCCCATTGATATGACCAAACTAATATTGACTGGCAGTAATTATATATTTTTTTCTAATATTTGTTTCTCCTGTCATTCTGTTTGCGCCTCTTGTTTCCTTCTGGTCTATTGTTTATCCTCTTGTCTGTATCAATTTTTTGCATATCGTCTTCTTGGGGTCTGCTATTTTTTCGTCTTTCTTCGCTTTGGCTTTTTCTTGCGATGCGCTGTCCTCTTGGGCCGTATTTTGGCCGTCGTCTACGCTGTTTTCGTCGACTGGCTTGTTGCTGTCAGCATCTGGAAGGTCCGCATCTTGATTTTTATCTTCATTGTCATCTGCTGTAGCTTCGTCGTCTTCGGGATCGTTCTTGTTGCCAAAGTTGTTGTTCAGGCTGTAATACTCTTCCGATTCTTCGCATTTGATGGTCATATCTTCCTCTCGGACACACACGAAGTTTTCCTGAAATACAACAAAGACGTAAAAGCATGAAAAAATAATGAACTTAGTTCTAACTAGTCTGACCAACACTATACGGTCCTGAGTCTTCTGATATCGAGATGTAAAGAAAACTCATCTTTCTTTGAAAGTGTGTAACTGCTATTTAAAAAAAAATCAAGCCATGAAGCATATATTGAAGGTGTATTGGTATTGCAGCCAATTTTGAGTCGAACACAGTACTCACACAAGTGCATTGCTTGCATACAGCATGTTTCAAACTCGATTTTCGACTTCAGAAAAGAAAATTCCAGCGACATTTAAAAAAAGTTTAATTTCATGAAAGAAAAAAGCTTTTTTCGAACTAATGAATAAAAAATTTTAAAAACCTGTAAAAACTTTTCTAAGTAAAGCATTCTTACAGGCTTTTGAAATAGACTTGTTGTCCCCTTTTCGCTAGTTATAATAAGTAGGCGTAAGCAAGACCAAAGGCTGTTTCTCAGTGACTTTCCCAAGGATGTCGCCGTCGGAAGTGTATATATATGCACCAATACACACAAACCTAATTGTGTGTTGTTCGGCACCAACTCTAATTGCGCGACCTATACATTTTACACAAAAGACCTGACAGTTGGTAAAAAATATTGACGGTTGTACATAACGAAAGTTTTTTTAAATGTGAATCTTCTCATAAAGAAAATTATTTATAGTTACTAACAAGAAGATACACAATTTTACGAAAAATAAGGTTTTTAAAGGTCTACTGATTTATTGATAACGACCTGTAAGTGTAAAGACGTGCTTTTTGTTTATTTTGTAATGTTTGGATATAAGTAATTTTCTTCAGCTCAATTCCGCCCCATGTCTACATGTCTACCCCCCATCAAAGAAAATAGAAGTGTTCATCGCCAAAACTATCACGCCTCGAAATAGTTACTTTATCTAAAGTAGAATACAGTAAAACGGGAAGTGAAGTGGACAGGCCTTATTGAAGAAGGATGGGGAAGTGGACAGACCTGATTGAAGAAATGGGTGAAGTGGACAGACCTGATTGAAGAAAGGGGTGAAGTGGACAGACCTGATTGAAGAAGGGCGGGGAAGTGGACAGACCTGATTGAAGAAATGGGTGAAGTGGACAGACCTGATTGAAGAAAGGGGTGAAGTGGACAGACCTGATTGAAGACGGTACTCTCCGGGCAGATGAAACTCCAGCGGAAGGTCTGGTTCTTGCCATCAGCATAGGTGACCGGAAGACACACATGGAACACCTGGCACTCGTTGTCCACATCCGCGTAGTACCCGTACGTCTTGTTCTCGCAACTGTGGACAGAGAATTCGTTAATCGATCACCCACATCGACTGTGTTTAGGTCAAACGCGTTGTTCGTTCCCAAATGCGACGTTACTACGTGAAAAATATATCATCTACCATTTTACAATCAAGGGTAGATTCCGATTAAATAAGGTACCTCTAGTACTAGCCTGGTATTTTATGAAGGAATGTCTTATCGCTTACTGCAAATCGTAATTTTATATGTTTATGTTTACAGTTATATTTTAGTGTGATTTATGTTTTAGGATTAGGCAAATCTGAGTAATGTTCATTATGTCCATGAAATAATGTAGTGAATTCGTTATGATAGCCGTAATGGGCCATGCAGTTGCGCCCATGTGGGGGCTTATCCCCTGTAACCTACCCTCCAGACCAAGGTCCTTTGGTATTTCTTAATTGCCTCCCATAATGTTTACTGTAACTTAAATCCCCTGTGATCTACCCGTCAGACCAAGGTCCTTGGGCATTTCTTAATTGCCTTCTTTAATGTGTTTCTGTCCCTTGAATTGTATTGTTTACAATATCTTTAGATCGATTTTTAAGACCCTTTTAAACATGCTTTGTTCCATACCGCATGTTAGAGTATGATTTTTGAGTTGACCATTACTTCATCTCAGCAGTCCTGTTCAGATCGCCATGGCGTGCGGTTCTTGAATATCGTCAGTTGGCAGTCCCATTCAGAGCGCCTTGCCGTGCGGTTCTTGAATGTCGTCAGTTGAAGGTTCAACTGTTGTACTTTAAAAAATCTTCCGATAAAAATGTTCAAATAAAATAAAGAAGAAGAAATTAAAGTGTTTTTCTGCTTCCATACGTTCTCGTACCACGAGAGTAGAAACAGGCGTTATGCCACAGTTTGTTTATATATAACATAAATATTACGAAAAAAGACCACACACTCGATATACTCGTAATACTAACAAAGATTTACTACAATATCCTGTTATCTCTACCACATTTGGTCAACGGAGTTTTAGGTACATTGCTACAAGAATCTTCAATATTCTTCCAGAAATTTTAAAACAAAGTCAAACATTAAATAATTTCAAACATAACATAAAAATTTGGATTAATAGCAAAGACAGAGCATTTACCGGTACACTCACCCAAATTCGAAGTCATTGAATAAACCAATCACAGAACAAATAATTACTTATTTATATATGTACGATTTTATGATACTATTTCTATATTAATATTAAATGCACACTTTCAAATAACATTAACCACAGATTAATTTAATTTGAAGTAACCAAAACAATCGTCAAAAATTACTGCCTCAACACAGGCTTGCCTAGTGAGGCCGATTACGAGAAAACAAAAGTAATAACTGTATGCAAATATACAAAAACTAAGTTTATATGTATTAAGCAAATACGGATAATGGTCTATATTTCTATTTAATTAATGTTTCTGTAATATATATATACTGTTTACAATGTATAGATCTCTTGTTAAAATATATAAGTGTACCTTCACCTTTATACATATGCTTTTATTTTTATTATTTTGCTGTTATTACTGTAAACTGTATTTAAATGAAGATTTATTATTATTATTATTATTAAACATAAGCCTAGTGGTTTTAACCACTGTCACAAACACAATATAACTCATTATTACCCTATGAATCATAACTCGCAGTTGTCAACAAAAAAATATTTTGTCAAAAGCACTTAACACGTTCATCGCTGACACCGCGCGTTGACAGACATGTGACCGGTATGCGCACAACGCGCCACGCGCGTTTAGCCGCCTCTTCGCTTTGAACCGATCTAAAACAGACACAGTAATGTGGTTTTGAGTCGTTCCACAGGGCACAAAGAAATCCGTCACTGTTTTTCAGTTTGAATTGATCCGTTATTTATATGGCATTAATATGTACGATGTTTAGTTAGCAATGAACAAAGGATATTTTCTCGACAACTTTATAAATCAGTGATTACATCCTTTCCTATTTTTGTTTTATGTAATGAATACCGCACAAGAGTCTTCAACTGCTCTCAACCGTCTAGAGCCAGTGGGACTATGGCATCCCCAATTGGGGTATTTTTGAGGATGGAGGTAGTGGGGAGAGGAAAGAGATGATAAAGGGGAAGGTTGGGAAGTGCCTGACTATTCAGATCTGGTCACCAAACACGGCTAAAGCCGTTTCAAGCAACGTTTCGATTCTGAATGGTGGTCCTTCACCAGGGCGATACTTATGCATCTACCACTCTGGGAACGTGCCGCAAATATACTATATATATTATTCTATATCAATCAAATGCGATGTGACATAATTAAAATTTATAAAATTTACTTGCACCGCCGGGTTCGAACCCGCGACCTCTGGATTCGTAGTCGAGCGTCTTACCACTCGACCATGCAGGCCGTCGTTCCAGGATGAAGTCTGCAGGTTGTAGAAGATTGTCCTAATCTTATGATAGTCAATGTTTGATAGAATATAGCACCAAGAGAAGAAGACAAATCCATTTTTTTTAATAACAAGATCTGAATTGCCAAACACTTCCGATGGAACTGACTTACCTAAAGTTGTCTGTGATGTCTTCCCTGATGGAAGTGGCATTGCTGGGCAGCATCAGGGTGTCAGGGCTGGACTGCTTGGTCAAGATCTGCAAGTGTTTTATTGTTTTAATTATTTAGGATATTTTTTATAATATTCCGAACAGCGAGGAAATCCGGCCCAATTTGAAGCTGCCCGAAAGTAACGAGGTCTTCATAGCGCTACATGTACGCATTGTCATTCTCACTGCTGTTGCTAGTGGCGTGGGTTCCTATGAAGAACTCGTCCGGTTAACAAAATGTTTTCAAGAATGACTTGTTGATCTGAACTAACTAACTAACCATGACGCCGTTTCTCCGCAGGGGTAGGCAGACTGTCATACAACTCTATCTTGGCACAAACTCCTTGCTTCATTCACATTCATGCATCGTCTCTACATACTGTTTTTTTTTTTTCCCCTTCACAAGGCCCTACTCAAGTATTTGATTCACTTGATCGTGCCATGTTGTCATCCTCGGGCATCCCCGGACTTTCTCTTCCATTCAGTTCCGCGTCATGTATTCTTTGAACACTCCTTTTTCTTCGTTCATTCGCTCTACATGCCCAAACCATCTAAGCGTCACCTTCTTGAATTTATTCACTACGCTTACATAAGCCTTGCATTCTTTCCGGATATCCACATTTTTAACACGGTTCACATGGTTTTCCCGCACATACGCCTCAGGGTTTGTTGATCTATATTTTTTAAAGTCAGAATATGTTCACTGATTTCTTAATAATATGAACAGTATAAAAACACTTTACATAGTCAATGCACAATTCAATAGCCAGTGAACTTAAGCTTCTACTAGCAAGTAATACAGTATATAAAACAATTAAATCTCTAACCCATTTTAATAATAATAGTAATAATAATTGGCTGTTTTATATAGCGTTTTCGTGACAGAAATATCACCCCAAGGGTAAATGGCATATAAATGTGAGCCTTTTCCTCGTTTTTCTAAGTTTAAAAAAAATATGTTATGCTAACTACATGAATGCTGTTCATATGAATTTATATTGATAAAAAAATGTCGATTTTTCTAATTTGTATATTTTTTAAATATCTATTTGGAATGTCCAAAATATTAACACGTTTGCGTACGTTCTAACTATCAGGAAAAGTATATGATACAATTCCTTATGATGAACCAAGTGAAAACAAAGTGCTATGATTAATTTGTACGCATTTGTGTTTTTTTAATGTTGTTCAGATGTTTAAAAAAAATAAAAAAAAAAAATTGTAGGTAAATTTTTTTAAATCATTTTTTAATCATTTCATTTCAAACTTTTCAATTTTTTGGTATATTTCCTGTATTTAAAAAAAAAAATGTTCAGGATATACCAGTCAAGTTTTCTATAGTATCCAGAATATATTATAGGTATTTTTAAGACAGGAAAATAATATTACAAAACACTTTTATTAAAAGGGAAATTAGGACACATAAATTATATTGTGTTGTTATTAAAAAATAAAGTTAGATTATGTATTATCATTTCACCGTCAAAATTTGTATGAAATGAAAAATTATTTACAATGATGTTTTACGATTTTTTTTGAAGAAACAGTAGCTTGACATGGTTTTAAGTTTGTTTATTGACTAGATCGAAAGAGCCAAACCTTCCTTGTCCGGATCTCCTTCTTATCCCTACTTTCTTTGGCATCACAATTTCCCCAAATTGGGAATGCCATAACCCTTAATAATGTTTAAAAAAATTATATTATTACCCTCATTCTTGGTCCCCTTTCCAAAGAACAATTCATGTCAGAGAACAGCACGAAAACAAAAATACACACACTTAAAACACCCCTTGCGTTGTCCGCCATTTTAAATTGAATTAATAACCTTTTTCAAATATTATATTAATACAATCACTATTAATTAAAGGGGTAAATTTAATTGTATTAACCAGACTGAATAAGTAATGTTCGAACAGCCTTTAAGTTGCAGTTTAAAAAGTATAAATGGTCTGAACTCCCGCGGTTTTTAATGTCAAATGGATGTTCTCTTCTCTGGCGCGAAATACGTTATGAGATGGCGCTCGGTCGCTTCAAATCTTTATATTGCAAATTTGATGGCATCAGCTATGCTAGAAGTATTCAGAAAAGAATCTCCATACTATCCGTGGATTATTCTCAAAGCTTCTCCGCTAACTTCTCTGAATACAAATGGACAAAACATGGACGCAGGGCCGACTGGCGGCAAAAAATAATGTCCAACATAAATTAGTGTCCTGAATGTAAAATGTCTCTGGTGTTTATCTGTGGGAGATTCTTTCACAGGAAAATGGATGGCAGATATATATAATACTGAGAAGTTTAAGGAGGTCGTGAGATTAGGATGCAGGATGCAAGTCGGTCGTTTGCAAGATCTGCATTATGAAAGAACATTCACCAGTCGGCGAAACAACAAAGAAGACATTTTAAAAACGACTCATATTTGGCAAGATAAAATAAAATGTAGTTTTAATTAACTTTCACCTAATTTCACTCTTTCCAAATGGGGTTGCCAGATAAAAAAAAATATTTTGCTACATTACCATAAGTATTTTTTTAAACATTGGTAAAAATCAAATATTTATTTTTATTACAAGACATATGTAATTTAAATATTTTTTACACTGGAGTGATGTTACAGTGTGCGTAACATGGTTATTAGGAAATATAATTAGCTGTAAATATACAAATTCTTACAAATGAAGGATACAGATAAAAAGGGCGGACGTTCACAATTTTTCGAATATCTTCAAACCTTCAAAATGCAATTCAACGAAATGAAACCGCCATATTTTCCATTTCATATAATCCAAAGTGTGTATGATAATTTTACAAAGACCTGAAAAAATGAACACATAAGATAAAAGAGGAGAAATTTTACTGGATTTTTTTTCTCTTTCCTGGATTTATTACAATCCTCCTATCGGCAAGTGTCGAAATTGTATTATTATGATGTTTAAAAAAAAATAACTCTCCCTCTATTTAAGCTAGGCCTTACAAATGTTAGTAATTAGTACAACAAAAAAGATCTTGTTCAATTATAGTAATTTAGAATCACAAGGATAATTGACTTTTATTGACAATGCTTTAATAATATATTTGACCGGTTAGTAGCTGAGTGGACAAACGCGTCGGATTCTCACCGGGACATCGAAGATTCTATTCCTCTGTTAGCTACATAAGTCCCCCACCATTTGCATAAGCAACATTTACAAGCGGGTATTTGTTTGTCATTCTTTTTTAAGAAAAAAAACATATGTACCTACTTATGTATATAGGAAATGGATTTGATCAGTATGCTTGAAAAGAAAAAGGATGATTTAAAAAATATGTATACATGTATTATATTTTTTAATATTATAATTTTATATATTTGCACCTCCTGTTTATATTTTTAAATCCTGGTTTCACCAATGAAAGAGACAGCCAAACTCATGAATCATGATTTAATATTATTATTATTTCAGTCCAAATGTTTTTTGTCATTCTTTACGATAATAATCTTCGAAGAATATAATTTATTATGTCTAACATCATTGACTCTACCAAAACCTTGTTTTCAGGCTTTGACTTGAGTGTTCTATGAAATTTATATTATTGTCATTGCTTCATAAAATATTATGTATGTGCTGTTATTTCTCTGTTGCTCTAGTATTTTGTGTAATTAGACAATGGTCCGTTAATATAAAAATAAATAATTATTTCTCCCACAAACTTATTCTAGAATAATATAATAATCAATATTTTAGCTATTTAATTAGTTGTCAATGCTTGGAGAAACAATGTATGGAGAGAGAACTAATTATTTTTACCCAACCTATACAAACTTGCAATAAATTATTTCTCCGGGTTTTTAGATCGTACACCATGAGAGAGAAAGAGACAACAAATATAATACACCGCTTCAATGTACTGTCGCGATGATCTTGGGCTCCTGGGTCACCCCGGGACTACACCCACATTTTTTTATTATGCCACTAAACTTGACACAACTAAACGGTTTAATAGGTTATATGCTATATTTTCGTTGATAACAATACTGTGAAAAAGTGGTTATACGAATAAACAAAAACATTATGTCGATATGTGCTATGAATTGATGTATAAATACCCTAGCCTTAGTCTTAGCCACGCCCAGGTCCGCCGAGTCCGGTAAAAATCATCAAAAACTGACTACACTGCCTTGGATAGATACCACTCTATATGCTCTAAGTGTCAATGTATAAAACATGATTCAACAGCGAAATAACAAATATATATAATTCTAAATCCACCCCTGAGATAATCATAGACAATGAAGGATTGTAGATTGGTCATTTTATGCATGAGATCTCTGTTGGGTGGGTGTCACTGTGGTCAGGTACCCGCGGCTGACGGCTATTTGGTCGGGTCGAGGGAGTGGTAACTACTGGCTATGCAAATTAAATTTATGTTTTATGAAAATCAACGCGGTGTTTGGAATAATCTTTCGGTGTTTTGCTATGAAACAATTTATTCATTGCACAGGTCATAGACAGATCGAGAGGGTGGGAGGGGGGTCGTTTTAGCGGGGTAAGTTAAGCGTTAAATGTCTTATTTGATTACGAACCAACGTTTTGAATATCAGGACTGTGGCACCCTTGATATTATTAAATACTGTTTTTTAATGTGAATACTGTCCAAACTGCAAGACTACGGCATCCTTAATTGGAATATTTTGTGAGATACTGAAAGATTTTATCCTCAGAGCAATAATATAAGAGGGACCGCTGCTGTAGTCAGTTTTGATGAGTTTTGCCGGACTCGGCTAGACCTGGGCGTGGCTGGGACTAGGGCTAGGGTATTCATACATTAATTCGTAGCACATGTCGACATAATGTTTTTTGTTTAATTCATAACAATTTATGAATGAAAATATAGCATATAACCTAAAAAACCGTTGAGTTATGTCCGTTTATGTCGCATATAAAAACGTGTCGCATATCAACGGAGACGCGGGACACGAAAAACATTCTAACAATACTTCAAAGCGGTGTGACAATTTAGAAAAAAATGTTGTCTCTTTCTTTCTCATGGTGTACAACGTAAAAACCCGAAGAAAGTGATTTATCTCAAATCTGTATAGGTTGGGTAAAAATAATTACCTGTCTTCATATATTGTTGTTCCAAAGATTATATCATTGTTTTGATGAGGATGGCATCTTTACAATCTCCTTTTCTTCTACGCTGTCTTCAGCGTCACAACATATCCCAATCAGGGATGCCACAATACCACTGGCTCCGGACAGTTGGGACTCTTGTGCAGTAATTATTTAAAAAATAATAACTGAAACCATTCAAAGAAACGCCCCGTTATATTTTTCTCTCCTCCCTGTTCGCACTGTCTTTATCTTTGGGTAAGGGAAGGGGGAACTCTGTGGCAGAGCAATAAGCTCATTGAACCATAGGTCGCAGGTTCGTAACCCACCATTACCAGATATTAAAAAAAAATCGAATCTATTTCGAGCTTTTGCTTTATTATAACGTCGAATTTTTTTTCTGTGTGCTTTTTGATTCATATCTATTGTGTTCACAGTGTGAATGCACACGAATTTGAAACGTATTTAATGCAGCATAATTATTTTTGAATACTGATACAATTTTTGACTTAGGATAAAGAAACAATCCAATGGAAACATGTAGCTACTTGCAAATATTTTATACTTTGAGACGAGTGTCGACGTGAGTTTGTTTTTTTTTGTTAATTTTTACACCAAAATGGCATTTGCCCATCCAAATAGATTTTTTAATTAATGTCACTTTTGAATAAAAATGTGTTTTTAAAGGTATGTTTTTTCCGAATAAAGTCTGAAAACGCCAATTATTTTATCCTTGGAGGATTTTTTCAGAGTGTCTTCAGCGTGAGCCTGAGGAGTTGGCATCTGGCTACTAATTTTTCGGCCTTAAATCGTATTTTTTGATGTGATTTTTTCATCGCAGATTTTTTTTCAAAAACCTTTTTTGGGATCACTAAATTATTTTTATTAATTATTAAAATATTATTTAGTGATAAAAAATGGTTTAAAAAAAAAATCTGCGTTGCGTTATTTTTACACATCAAAATAATTATTTATCTAAATAAGTAGTTAAATATCACAAGGGTGGGCAGAAGGATATACTGCCACACAAATTTGTCTTGGCATATACTCCTTTGATTGATATTCATACCATATCAATAAGTTTTCTTATGGAACAATATCGGCACTGAGCGGAACCGGACGTTGGTGTGAATCAGGCTTAAGTCGTCTTTGATCCTAGATTCTTGGCAAAATTCCGAAGATTAATTTTTATACAAATTTCACTTATGGTGGATTTTTTCATTGAAACTGCTGCAGTTCATCATTTTCGCAGAATTCCAAAGGTTCACAAATTTAGTTCTTCATTCTAATGTCTAACTTTATTCGGTTCCATTAGAGCCTGAGAAAACGGCATTTAATTTTCGACCATCTAAAATAGGCTATCCTTTAACATATCTTTCTTTGTCTCTTTCAACTCTATCAACCGTCCCGACTACACTGTTTCGCAAAGGTACCTCTCCATGTTTTCTAAGGTCAAAGTACTACTCGTACGGTATCAAATAAAATTTAAACGAACAGGAAAATCGACTTTTATTCTCATAACCAGACTTTCCCAAAAACGTGATTTAATTTTAGGCAATATGTCTGGACACTAGACTCTTGTACTGGGTGTCTAGTACCAGCCCACTGTGTCGGTTGGGTGACAGGCCATCTGCCGAAGCCCTGTCTTGTGTATTAGTTGTCAAATCACGTAGGGCAAATACTCCCAACCGTTTATCATTGCAGAAATAAAATATCGGGATTTTTACAGTTCGGTTACTAGCCAAAGGTGAACGACTTTGGGACATTGGACAGCTTTGTTATTCGACAAACATAAAAATATAGTGTTTTTCCAGTACGTTAAATAATATTTAAATACCGAGGACGGATTTCCTTTAACTCTAGACATAAACTTTTGTCCCAATGACCACTTGTCGATTTTTTTTTCTGTTTTGTAAAAATATGCTTTTTTTTAAATTGGGAAAAACTTTAAAGTTTTGTAATGCTTATTTTTTTAAAATATATTTAAATGAACCTCATAATCAACAACCCAAACATGCGTGAAAAAACAAACCAGTCGGCAGAAAACAAAAAAAGACAATGGTCACAACAACAAAAATTGTTTATCATTAAAAAGATGACAAACAAATCGGAGTAAAATTGAAAAAATAATACCAAAATCTTCAGTGGAAAGTATGAGAGCGATTAAACACGTCGGTTTCTAATGAGATTCCAATGGCTGAATTTGTTGAAGCGTTACTCCCGGATTTTTTTCAGTAAACCCCCTTCGAATCGTTCGAGTCTCGGTTGACTGCTCTAGACTAAAATGCAAAAAACAATTTTATCAACAATGACATGCTTTTTGGTTCAAAATTAAAATTATTTAAAGATGTGTTTTTTTTTATTTAAATAATATATAAAAAACACAAAACAAATATGAAAAACAGAAAAAGCCAGAAATGAAAAAATGGACAAATAAAAAAAATATCATAAAAATAGAAAATATGAGAGCGATTAAAACATACTTTAAGGCCGTTCAAATTAAAAAAAAACTATCTAAAAACCATGATTGTTATCATAAACCACCAGAAAAAATTAATATGGGTATAACAGTGTAATTTTAAATAAAATAAGAAATTAGACGCATATATCATTGAAAAAAAATTTAAACATAAAAAATAAAGTTATTCACCAAATAATTTAAGACATAGTGGTATATAATTAAATAATAAAGCAAGGTAAAGGTATATAGAGTACATAGAGTAGTATCTATCCATGGCAGTGAAGTCAGTTTTTGACTTGTTTTTGATGATTTAACCTGACTCGGCGCACCTGGGCGTGGCTAAGACTAAGGCTACGGTATTTATACATCCATTCATATCACCTATCGACATAATGTTTTTGTTTATTCGTACAGCCACTTTTTCACAGTATTTTTATCAATAAAAATATAGCATATAACCTAAAAAACCGTTTGGTTGTGTCAAGTTTAGTGGCATAATAAAAAATGTAAGCGGAGTCCCGCGGTGAACCAGGAGCTTAAAATCATTGCGACAGTATATAGAAGCGGTCTATGAAATTTGTTGTCTCTTTCTCTCCCATGGTGTACGACGTAAAAACCGGGAGAAAGTGATTTATCGCAAGTTTGTATAGGTTGGGTAAAAATAATTAGCTCTCTCTCCCATATATTGTTACTTCAAGGGTATATCCAAGGGAGTTAAATGGATATTATATTTTAGTAATTAAAAAGTAATATGCCAATTTAATAATTGTCAATAACAGGATTTATACAACCGGGACGGCTCAGTGTTGTAGGACACCTATCAGGAATGGAAGAAAGTGAAACTAAAAAAGCATGAAACAGAAAAAGCCAGAAACTAAAAAGAATAGCGGTTGCAACCGCGACTCGAAATCAGAACCTCAAAACTATCAGGGATTAACGTATTTGCCATTTGAGCTACCGACACCTTATTAAAAACCGGCATTTTTTAATCGATCTCATAGTTCCTTGAATTTTTATTTTATTTTTATATCTACCGATATAGACTGTCACCCTTGTAATAGTATGTCGGTTTCTAATAATGTCTCGGTAGCTCAATCGATAGAGTAGAGGTTCCGTGTTCGAGTCTCGGTCGCAACTGTTATTTTTTTATAGTTTCTGGCTTTTTTGTTACATATTTACGTTGAAAATTATTAATGTTATTTCAATAATTAAAATTAAAAGAGAATTAACAGTTTTGTGATATTTCACCTCAAGTGCGCTTCATACTAAATTAATTATGCTAATAAGACTAGCTAACAAGGAGAAAATAATAGACAATATGTATACAAATTGAAAGCTATCTAAAATCATAAACGTTATCATAAATCAAGAGAGAAAAGGTTGAGATATGGGTATAGCAGTGCATGTGTACATCAACAGATTTAAAAAAAAACAATTTACTAGAAGCTAAGGGCATAAAAATTCAGATGAAACGTCTGAATTCATATTAAAATATTTGTTGAAACAAAGAAAAAAAAATAGATTTAGCACATTGGTACATAAAAACATTAATATTCAAGTATCATAAGTAAACGATTCTAACAATGTAAGGCGATATTTCACCACCTCCGAGTAAATCGTTGAGAAACTACTCTTCTAGTAACTTCAATCATACGATTAACATGGCTGTGAAAACGAAGATATACTTGACGAATAGCGTTCCACAGCAGTAAAACTCGTTGCGAGGTGGGGGAAATACCCCCTAAAAGTAACAAAAGAACAATGTATATTTTATGACAATGAGTATATGGTGTTCAGTAGACAGTAAGGACATTGAGTTGTAATCTTGGAGTAACAATGTATGGAGAGAGAGCTGATTATTTTTACCTAACCGATAAAAAAAACTTGCAAAATCCCCATGAGACAGAAAGTATACGTACTGTCACAATGATCATGGACCTCTGGGTCACCGCGGGACTCTGCCAACATTTTTTATTATGCCACTAAACTTGAAAATTACAATTTTTGTTGATTATACGAATAAAAAAACATTATGTCGATATGTGATATGAATGAATGTATGAATACCCTAGTAGACAGGTAAAAAACTGACTATACTGCCTTGATAGATACCACTTGGGTTGTAATGATACAATTAAGGAGAAAACCGAAACAAAGCTAATTAGGGACGTTTTAAAAAAAATAAAAAATTAATAAGTTACGTTTTTGTATTTAGGATTTTTAAACAATTTGGTTTTTAAGACCCATTTGAACTCTGCTAGGTTCTGTATGTTGGCAAGTTTTGGGAGAAGCTTATTCTTATTATAATTATTTATTTTATTATTATTATTCGTAATCTTAGTCCAAGCTCATTCGCATCCCCAGAAATCTCAGATAGATAAAGCTGGGTACATTTCAGAGCTCACCGATCTAGAGATTGTCTGATTTATCTCTATAGTGACTAAGACGTATCGAGCCCAGAGCTGACACTTTACATTTCAGGGTCAGCCCATTATGTTTATGGGTTCTCCGAATGGTATTTTCCATAATTTCCTTTGCCATGCGCGTTAGTAACCACCCTGCAGCCTGCCTCAGGTGCATTTGATTATCGCGGTGGATTATTTCAATAATATATGCGGCGTTCGGGCTTTAGTGTTGAGTTAGAATTAAATTTAATTTATAAGGTTCCGCTGTATAGGATGGTTCGTATTACCTTGGTTATAATATTAAGGGAAACCTAACTAACTTACTAACCATCACGCCGTTTCACCGCAGGGGTAGGCAGAGAGGACGGACCCCCATACCACTCTGTCTTGGCACACACTTCTTGACATTCACATTTACATGACCCGATTCGAGTGTTTGATTCAATTGATTGTGCCATGTCTTTCCTCGGGCGTCCTCGACTTCTTCTTCCATTCACTTTTGCATCATATATTCTTTTCACAGTCCTTTCTTCATTCATTCTCTCTACATGCCCAAACCTTCTAAGCGTCCCTTTCTTGATCCTATTCATTACGCTTACATCAGCCTTACATTCTTTCCGGATATCCACAATTTTAATACGGTCATACATGGTTTTACCGCACATACGTCTAAAGATCTCATTTCCACAGCATTATGCATGCCTCACTGCCATACATCAGGGTTGGTATAAGCACTCCATTGTGGACTGCTTCCGCTTCTTTGGACAATTTCTTATTTGTGCCAACAGCGTTCAGTGCTCCATTAATGGAGTTTCCTGCATTCACCCTTCTTTCAATATCCTTATCAGCCTTTCCGTCTCTCGTTCTGGGTTGTATGGCAAATGAACTATTTTAATTTGATTAAAATACATGTTTCGAGGGTTGATATGAAGGCACAGCCTTAGGCTAAAAGACACCTGGCATAGACATTTTTTTCAAAGGTGTCTCATTTTGCACCGCCATTTTCTGCATAATGTTATCTCTTTTTCAACCCCGTGTGAATTTTTCGTTCGATCAAAGAATAGGTTTGACGCCCTCCGTGGTCTAGTGGTAAGACACTCAACCACTAATCTAAAGGTCGCGGGTTCAAATCCAGGGTCCGTAAATACACTTTATTTAATTAATATGTGTTACAACACACTTTATTCATATAAAATAATACATAGTATTTTTGCGGCACGTTCCAGAGTTTGTTTGTTTGTTTTTGTATTTTTATTTAGATGTATAAAATTTTTTTTTTTTTCTCACATCTAGTAAGAAAAACATTTATACATTTCACAATAATAGAAAAAAACACATAAGGTTCCTATACAGCATATACAAATTGCATATACACTGCTAACCCTTTCTATATTTGTGCTATCATTGTTTAGTGTTGTCTGCTCGTTTCCAAATTGGCTATCCACTACCAGGAACTTTGTTTTCATAACATTTAATTTCAGTTTGTTTCGGTTTAACCAAATCGTAACATAATATAAATCAACTTGTATTTTCTCAATTGCACCGGCTATGTATAGTAATGTATCATCTGCAAATAATTGTATAAAGCAATGTTTTAAAACTTGTATCATTTCATATATAATGCACAACAGTGGACCTAAGACTGAGCCCCCCTGTGGAACAACCTTTACTAGTAGGAAGTGGTTCAGATGTTACCCCACCATATTTGGTTACCAGATAATTATCAAACCACTTATTTTCTTTCCCGTTAATTCCAATTTTTCTTAATTTTATAATTAATCTATCTTAATTTTATAGTGGTAGATACTGTAAGTATGGCCCTGGTGAAAGATAACAATTAAGAATCGAAAAGTTGCTTGAAATGACTCTGGCTGTGTTAAGTGACTAGATCTGAATAGCCATGTACTTCCCCGACCTTCCTCTTCCCCATCTCCTTCCCCTCCCCACTACCATCAACCTCACAACATACCCCTGATTGGGGATGCCATAGACTCACTGGCTCTAGACGGTTGGGAGTCTAATTCTGATCCATATACTAGGTAGGTACTTAAAATCTTTTTTTTTCTTCTTCGTACAAATGCAAATGGCAAAAATTGCGAAATTGTATTTGTTAAAAATTAAGAAAACTCAAATACAAATTTACCCAGTTGATAATCCATAGAATGATTTACGGAAGACGCTATAGAGGAAGAAGACGCACTTCGTGGCGTCCACACCGGTTAGTGGCCGAGTAGCACAAAGCGTCGCATTCCCACCGGGACATGGTATATTCAATTATCAGCTAGCTAAGTCGAGAGAAAGAGACAAGAAAAATCGTCACATAATATCGCACCACTTCTAAGTATGTAAGGATGTTCTCCGTCCGCGCCAACTTTACTTCATCGAGCCACATAGCTTACGTCAACGGATTTTGAGGTTATTTCCTATATTTGTGTTGGTCAAAAACTTGCAGTGGTTATACAAATAAATCAAACATGATGGTGATATGTGCTATGCGTGAATGTTCAAATAAAACCAAACAATGATTTTAAAACATCACTTTTCAGAGGTATTTCAACAGTTTTAAATATTTTTGAACGAACTTTAGAATTTTCACATCTTTAATGATATAAAGACAAAAAATCAACAAAAAGCTTCCATCATTATTTATGCAAACCTTCTGTTGTTAGTGTTTGTGTGATATTTTGACTATATAAATCATTTTCATGGTGTATTGATATTGTTTTGTATATAATGTCCGAATTCCATGTGGGCGGTAAATAATAGGCTATCCAACATCCTTTAATATATATTTGTTTCTTTCTATCGAGTCAGTATAGAGCCGACAATTCTAACTACACTGTTTCACAAAGGCACCTTTCCAAGTTTTGGACTCGTTGTACAAATTTTGAGCACTCAGACCAATAATATACAAGAGAGAGCGCTCTTGTAGTCAGTTTTTATTAGTTTTGCCAGACTCGGCTTGACCTGGACGTGGCTAGGACCAGGGCTAGGGTATTTATACATCCATTCGAGGCCCATGTCGACATAATGTTTTAGTTTATTCGTATAACCACTTTTTCACAGTATTGTTATAAACAAATATATATGATATAACCTAAAAAACCGTTGACTTTTGTCCATTTGAAAAAAACGTGTGGGCGGAGTCAACGGAGACGCGGGACACGAAGAACATCTTTACAGTACTTTAAAGCGGTGTGATAATTTGGGAAAATTTGCTGTCTGTTTCTTTCTCATGGTGTACGACGTAAAAACCCGGAGAAAGTGATTTATCGTAAATTGGTATAGGTTGGGTAAAAATAATTAGCTCTCTCTCCATATATTGTTACTCCAAGGGTGATCTAAAAAGTTTGTCCACGAACAAAACCCTTCTCAGATGTGATATTTCAGTCGTTTCTGAATACAGCTAGTTTAGCCGGGTTCTTGACACGAGTTTCCACGCACCGTGTACATTGTATACCTGTAGGCATGGCGCAGAGGAAGTAAGATGAATACTAATAGATCCAGGAGTAGCTGATAGTCGGGGGAAATATCAGATTATTGATTATTCCACGGTTATCGGCGTCACATCTTGTGCGGCCAAGGTTACGATGGGTGGCTAGCTCTGCAAGGACGCTCTGTGCAAAGTAAAATAGATAGGGTAATAATTAGAACCATAGATAATGGAAAAAAAAGACCACGAACTATAATATGATTATAACCTAAAATTCAAGGAGTTCAAATGACAGTAGGCGCGATGATCATGAAATAAACTAAAATTACGTCAAATTTAACTTCTATCTAAGTAACGGGTAAAAGGGTCTATGGTACACGTCGGGTCTAAGGGGCAGAGAGAATTTAAAAGAAAATAAAAATTTTAAGATACCGCACAAGAGTCAAGGATAGCTTTGCGAAACAGGGTTAGTCAGGATTTTGTTGATTTTTTCCTGACTCGGGCGTGGCTAGGGTTTTCATTGACACACCCTTAACCATTTTTTCACAATATTGTTATCAACAAAAATATATAATATAACCACAAAAACCGTTGAGTTATGTTCTTGGAGTAAAAATATATGAAGAGAGAGCTAATTATTTTAACCCAACCTATACAAATTTGGGATAAATCACTTACTCCTGGTTTTTACGTCGTACACCATGAGAGAGAAAGAGACAACAAAAATTTCGCAAAATATCACACCTTTTTTAGGTATGTAACAATGTTCTCCGTCTCTCGCGTCTCCGGAGACTCCGCCCACACGTTTCGATTTGCGACTAAACTGGACACATCACACGGTTTTTTAGGTTATATGCTATATTTTTGTATATCACAATACTGAAAAAAAGTGGTTATACAAACAAACAAAAAAATTATGATTACTGTGCTAAGAATGGATGTATAAATATCCTAGCCCTAGCCCTAGCCCTAGCCACGCCCAGGTCTAGCCGAATCAGGCAAAAATCATCAATACTGACTAAGTGGGCGGAGTCCCCGAAGACGCCGGAGATGGAAAACATGCTTTCATACCTAAAAGTGGTGCGATATTGTGTGAAAACTTGTCTTGTCTCTTTCTCTCTCACGGTTTACGACGTGAAAACCAGGAAAAAGTAATTTATCGCAAGTTTGTATAGGTTGGGTAAAAATGTTTAGCTCTTTCTTCATATATATTCTTACTCCAAGATACCAACTGTCTGGAGTCATTAGAACAATGACGTCTCCAATTGGGAGTATGCTGTGAGGCTGCTGAGAGTGGGGAAGGGAAGGAGATGAGGAAGATTGGAAAGTACCTGACCATTGTGATCTGATCACCAAACACGGCTAAAGCCATTTCAAGCAACGTTTCGATTCTGAATGGTGGTCTTTCACCAGGGCGATACTTGGAGTATCTACCACTCTGGAACGTGCCGCAAAAAATAACACACTATATATTATTTCATATCGATGAAATGTGAAATATCACATATTGATAAAATACATTTTATTTTCGCACTCCGGGCTTGAACCCGCGACCTCTGGATTCGTCGTAGAGCGTCTTAACCACCTCGACCGCGGAGGCAGTCAAGAGGGGAGGCTGAAGAGAAGGGGAAAGGAAACATGGCTAAAGCCATTTATTGAAGTGAGAAGTGATAGAAGGACCCTAAAAAAGGTTCTGAAAGGTGGTGAAGGCCCTCGACTGTTTCACTAGCTTGTACTATTCCAGTACGTGCTCGTAATTCTAACGGGTAGGTACCTAAGTAAAGGGGAGTTACCATTAGTAACGATTTATTAGCAGTCAGAAAATGGGGAAAATACATATTTTATTGGTGAGTAGGTACTTGCTTCTCAGAATAAGAACATAATTTAGGATCGGTTTTACCTGTCTTATTATGAATCATGGCAAACAATAGATTACATATATATAGATAGAGACGGCCGAGTGGTCAAGTGGTAAGACGCCCGACTACGAATCCAGAGGTCGCGGGTTCAAACCTGCCGTACGCAAATAAATGTGCAGGTCTTTGTAAAAATATTATCCTTTTTTTATAATTTTGTCATTCACCTGTCCTGCCTAATTGTATGCTGTTGATGCGGTGCTGATTGCTGACAATATGGAAGATCTACAGTTTCTCGTGTCTAGAGTGGACCAAGTATGTATGCAAAATGAGTTAATGGTGATTGTAAGTAAGTCTACATTCACGGTGTTTGAAAGAGAGAGTACGTGAACAGCGTGCAATCTAGTTGTGAATGATGAATACTTGGAGCAAGTGGATGAGTTTGTGTATTTAGGAAGTATGTTCTAGAGAGACGGAAAGGCTGACAAGGATATTAAAAGAAGGGTGAATGCAGGAAACTTTATTAATGGAGGACTGAACGATGTTGGCGCAAATCATAAATTGTCCAAAGAAGCGAAGCTAGCAGTCCACAATGGAGTGCTTATACCAACCCTGATGTATGGCAGTGAGGCATGGAATTGGCAGAGGAAGGACAAAAGTAGACTGAATGCTGTGGAAACGAGATCCCTGAGACGTATGTGCGGTAAAACCATGTATGACCGTGTTAAAAATGTGGATATCCGGAAAGAATGCAAGGCCGATGTGAGCGTAATGAATAGGATCAAGAAAAGGACGCTTAGGTGTTTGGAAGAGAAGTCAGGGCCATGGCGCGATCAAGTGAATCAAATACTTGAATCGGGCCACAATAAACGAAGAAAGGAATGTGAACGAAGCAAGGAGTGCTTACCGAGAAATAGTGTGTTGTATGGCGGTCCATCCTCTCTGCCTACCCCTGCGAAGAAACGGCGCAATGGTTAGATTTCAGAGTGGTAGATACTCTAAGTATCGCCCTGGTGAAAGACCACCATTCAGAATTGAAACGTTGCTTGAAATGGCTTAAGCCGTGTTTGGTGACCAGATCTGAATAGCCAGGTACTTCCCAACCTTCCTCTTCCCAATCTCCTTCCCCTCCCCAGTACCTTTAGCCTCACAACATACCCGATTTGGGGATGCCATAGTCTCACTGGCTCTAGACGGTTGAGAGCAGTTGAGACTCTTGTGCGGTATTAATATTAAAAATAAAAAAAAAAAGATAGTCCTTCCCGGAATCAGTTTTTTTAACCTCTCTGAGAAAAATGTATCAAAAATATGTATTTTTGTACTATATTATAATTTTATTAAATAAATACGTTTACGTAATGGTTTATAGTACTCAGAAATAAGATGGTAACGTTAAAAGTACGGTTAGACGACATGTTATGTCATACGGAGACAGGGGCAGAAGACCTCATGATTGAACTTTTAATGTAAACAAATTCTTGCCAAAATATCTTTTAGTCGTGATTTCGTGACCCGAATCACAAGCTTCACCATGGCTGACTTCGTGCAGGAATCAAAGCGAAGAAATACCGCTAAAACAAAAGGATATGAATCAATATAAACGGTATTTTTTACGCTCTGGAGATACGATTCCTTCAAATGTCGAATATTTTGTCGAGATTATTTATTTATACACTAACGGATTATTGTCTAATTACGAAAAAAAATACAAAACACGAAATGGGAATAAGAGCAACAGAGAAAGAACAGCACATACGTGTACATAATAGTATAGCATATACATGGGTAAAAATTGGCTGATTCTTCGTTAATTTATCCATTATAGTTAATCTTTATTTTTAAGAAAATATTAATATTCTATGCATTGATGTAAATAGACAATACACATAAAAATACCAAAGTGAAATGTCATCTGAAATTTTTGTGACAGACATCCAAAGGGAAATCTACAAATATATGCGAGTATATATTTTTTATTAACTTTTTGCTACTTACATTATTTTTTTACATTACCTACTAGAGATGGTCGATATTCCTGTCTCGGTTAAAAGGAACCAGTTCCAAGCCGGTCACTGGAACCGTCGATATTATTTCTGTGAGGAACCGGTTACTTTTTTTTGGGAAATAAAAATCGATATCAAAGGTTGGAGGAACCGTTTTTTTATTGATTTTTTTGCTTGTACTTTTTTTTGGGAGGAACTTTTGTCGATTTGCTAGTACTTTTTTTGGGGGGAACTTTTGTCGATTTGCTAGTACTTTTTTTTGGGAGGAACTTTTGTGGATTTGCTAGTACTATTTTTTTTGGGAGGAACTTTTGTCGATTTGCTAGTATTTTTTTGGGAGGAATTTTTGTCGATTTGCTAGTACTTTTTTTCGAGTATCTACCACTCTGATCATAGTCACATTTGAGTGCGGAGATTTTTTGCAACATAACCTTACTTTTACTCCGCTCATTAGCCTTTCTCTGTCGCAAGGTGATACCTAGCATAGGTAATTAAAAAATAAAATAAGGCTTTCATGATCATTAGTCTCATGGTAAATTATCGTGTGTTCTCTCTGTTCTGGATCTGCTCTGATGACGAACAATGCAATGCTTTCCGAAACGTCGACTCAGTAAAGAACGATAAATATATTGCATAACACCCTTACAATCAACCAACAACAACACGAGATTGGCAATATCTGGAGTAGTGCGTGCCAGCTATTATTCGATGCAGGCTGCTCTGGCTTACACCATGCTGAGGCGCTGTATTTGTGAAGCCATCTTACCTACTAGACATCATCTTTGCCAGCCTGGATTGTGGTCCTCTTTTTGTATGTTGCGGGAAGCCATCTTGGTTTATTACCAACAGACAAATATTTAGTCTTGCCGCTGCGTCCTCGACAATTATATTAAAATCTAAGACGTAGATTTTTTTCTCAGAGTTAACTGTTCTTTTGTCAGAAGAGTCATGACGAAGATTATTCTGGAGATTTTCGTCAACAACCGAAAAGAACCCGCTTCGTGGTGTAGTTGTTCAGAAAGACTCTTAGGATCCGGCAGTAATTTCCTTCTGCAGGTGATATAGACAGCCCTGATTTACTTAGCTTAATTACCTTCCATGCACCTAACAGAACCACTCGATCCAAAATTCTTTTTAATTGTAACAATAATATCAGGACTGAGTCATTTAGATACTCGCTTGTACCTAGATTGCATACAGTGGGTAATTCTTTCGCTGAAATAGTAGATATATTCAACTGCACTGAATCTAGTTACAAGAAGGCTATAATAGCATACCTCTTTTAAAAATATCACTGTTAATTTATTGCATTATAATATTTCTATTAATTTACTTATGTTTTTGGGTGCTAATCATTTACTCTATGTTATTTTTATGTTTTACGTATATTACACTGTTATGTAAAAGCCCATAAGGGCGTATATAATTAAATAAATAAATATGTTCCTATTTAAAAAATCATTAATAATTATATTTAAAAAAAAAAAAAAACAGTTTGTATCGGAAAATTGCTAATTTAAGTCAATGTAGATACCGGTGAAAATCCTCGCAAAAATGACTGTACACGGTGTGTAAGTTTTATAAATAAATAAAGGTTATTTTTATAAATAGACCGGTTACTAGCTGAGTGGACAAACGCGTCAGGTTTCCACCCGGGCGT
This sequence comes from Drusus annulatus, assembly GCA_022651775.1. NCBI lineage: Eukaryota > Metazoa > Arthropoda > Insecta > Trichoptera > Limnephilidae > Drusus > Drusus annulatus. Next base: position 117,346 of record JAGWCC010000421.1, on the reverse strand, counting down.
CGTGGGTTCAATTCCTCCGCTAGCTAAGTCCTCCACTTGGAGGACATGGATAGGTACCTTTGCAAAACAGTGTAGTCAGTATGATTCACTTTATAATGACGACAGAAAGAGACAAAGATATATTAAAGGCTGTTTGATAGCCTATTAGTTACCGCCCACATGGAATTCGGACATTTTTAACAAACATATTTGAACACATTAAACAAAACAATATCAATACACCATAAAAATGATTTATAAAGTCAAAATATCACATCAACACTAATAACAGAAGGTTTGCCTAAATAATGATGGAAGCTTTTTGTTGATTTTATGTCTTTATATCATTAAAAATGGGAGAATTTTAAAGATCGGACAAAAATATTCAAAACTGTTGAAATACCTGTGAAAAGTGATGTTTTATCATCTTTGTATAGTCTTATTTGAACATTCACGCACAGCACATATCACCATCATGTTTGATTTATTTGTATAAAGTATTTGTATCACTGCAAGTTTTTTAATCAACACAAATATAGGAAATAACCTCAAAATCCGTTGACGTAAGTTATACGACTCGGTGATGTGAAGTTAGCGCGGATGGAGAACAATGAACATTCTTACATATTTAGAAGTGTTGCAATATTATGTGACGACTTTTCTTGTCTCTTTCTCTCTCATAGTATACGACGTAAAAACCCGGAGAAAGTGATTGATCGCAAATGTGTATAGGTTGGGTAAAAATATTAGCTATACCTCCTTATATCGTTACAACATCTTCCGCGTATTATGATAGCAGTAGGAGTTTTTATTTTAATATTGTCAGGTTATTTGTAACTCGAGAATGTTTGCCTTTCTTATAATAACAAATAAAATGCAAGGTATGAATCAGTCAGCCATTTTGATACATTCCTATCAAGTACCTACCCCGTAGAATCTATATTTATTCATCTTCCCATGAAAATAAAATTACTTACTTTAAATAGCGTCCATCCATTACTACAGTCCAACATGAATACAAATATGACCATAAAGTTAAACAGTTGCTGATATGCAGGCCCGGCCCTGGGCCAAACGGCGTTTGGCGCGGTGCAAACACAATCTGTACGCTGCTTTAAATACGTTTCAAATTCGAGTGCCCGTTGCTGGAAGAATGCGACAGCACTATTAATTCACATAGCGTTGTCTTATTCTTGCATTAAATTAAATCCGCGTCGATTTCTCATTAATTTACACTGCTTGTTTCATGTTTCTCGTAATTTACTCTCTTGTGTGATTTTTTGTTTGAACAAAGCATAGGTTTGACGTTCTCCGTGGTCCAGTGGTAAGACGCTCAACCACTAATCTAAAGGTCGCGGGTTCAAACCCAGCGTGCGTAAATAAATTTAATTTAATTTATATGTGTCACAACACATTTAATTCATACAAAATAATTTATGGTATTTTTAGTGATAGAAACACTAAGTATCGCCCTGATGAAAGATTCGAAAAGTTGCTTGAAATGGCTTTATTCGTGTTTAGTTACCAGATTTGAATAGCCAGGTACTCCCCAACCTTCTTCTTCCACATCTCCTTCCCCTTCTACTGCCTTCAGCCTCACAACATACCCCGATTGGGGATGCCCTAGTGCCACTGGCTCCAGACTCTGAAAAAAAATAAAAAAATCACATAGGATCTTACCTCTCTGTCTTGGAGGGCGTTAACACCTTTTATCGAAATATTACGATTGCATTTTAATAAATTATTTTCATAATATTTAAATAAGATCGTAACTTCAGGAGCAAAAGACTTTTTTGCAAAAATGCTACCAATTACGAAATAATAAATTAATAATTAAAATTGTAAAATATGACAAAAATGCTACCAATTACGAAACAATAAATTAATAATTGAAATTGTAAAATATGACAAAAATGCTACCAATTACAAAACAATAAATTAATAATTGAAATTGTAAAATATTACAAAAATTCTACCAATTCGGACAGAACCACATAAACCTAGTTCAAAATTATAAAAATATAATAAAAACATAAATGATTTATTTTATGGAATTTAAACTATATAAAAAAGTAGAGATGGTCGATATTCCTGTCCCGGTTAAAAGGAACCGGTTCCTAGCCGGTCACTGGAACCGTCGATATTATTTCTCCGAGGAATCGGTTCCAAATTTTCGCAAATCAAAAATATCGATATCCTTTGTCCGTTATTTTCGTGTTTTTTTTAGGCAAATCCAACCAGTTCTGTTTGTTTTCAAATATCTACCGACTAGTACTTTTTGGCGAGGATTTTTTGTCGATTTGATAGTACTTTTCGAAAAAATCTCCTTCGTGGAACTTTTCTGGCACCAGGAACCGGTTCCAAAAAGAACTGGATAAATAACCCGCTCCTCGCCGGTCACCGGTAACTGAGACCGCAGGTACACCCAATTCTGATATCGACCATCTCTACAAAAGAGCCCTGAAAAGTAAGCAATTTAATTTTAACAATCCCTCCCTTCCTCCCCCTATACACACAAACCTCAACTCATTTACAATAATAATAACAGTGAACTTATATGGCGCAGTTTTGTGATATTTCACCAGCTGAAGTGCGCTTCACACTAAAATTAATTATGCTAATAAGACTAACTAACAAGGAGAAAATAATACATATAATATATTGTATACAAATTAAAACTATTTAAAATCATGATCGTTATGAATAAATCATGAGAGAAAAAGGTTCAGATATGGGTATAACAGTGCATGTGTACATCAAACAGATTAATAAAAAAACAATTTACCAGAAGTTAATGGTATAAATATTCAGATGAAACGTATGAATTCATATTAACATATTTGTCAAATCAAAGAAAAGGAAATTAGATTGAGGACAGTTAACATGTTGGTTCTTAAAACAATAAAATTCAAGTTATATATTATAAGTAAACGATTCTAAAAATGCAAACAGTGTAAATATAAAAAGTAACAACAATGAGTATATGGTTTTCAGTAGACCGTAAGGACATTGAGTTATAATGATAGAAGTAAGGAGAAAACCGAAACAAAGCAAATTAGGGACGTTTTTAAAGAAATTAAATGTTAATAAGTTACGTTTTGTATTTAGGATTTTTAAACAATTTGGTTTTTAAGACCCTTTTGAACTCTGCTAGGTTCTGTATGTGATTACTTTATGAGATTACTTTAGCTATATATCTATTTTCAAACAGATAATATAATGCCTTCTTAAATTATAATTTTTTAATTTTTTTTTTTAATTTTTTATCATCATTATTATTATTTTTATATATTTTTATTTTATTATTTATTTCTTGTGAATTTCAGTTCATTTTTTTATTTTGTTTCTATTATTATTACAATGTATTCATATCAATTATGGAAGGTATTGCATTGCACTACTCCTGCATACCTTCCGGAATACAACTTTATTATTATTATTAATATTGATCACAACTCAAAACTAATAATTTTGCAGTTGGTGGCATTGCCAGCGTAGACTTAAGGGATACAAAAAATGGACTTTGAATACAGTTTATTCATTATTTCATTCTTCGGTCGCCTGCAAATTTATCCGTGTCAAGCTGTATGCCCACCATTATTTCATAATATTGTATTAATCTCAAAGCAATAATATACCAGGAGGAATAGCTTTGCGTAACAGTGTAGTCAGGATTGTTAATTTTTTCCTGACTCGGGCGTGGCTAGGGTTTTCATGGACACACCTTTTTACATTCACTCAAAGCACATGTCGACATAATGTAGCATTTATTTGTAAAACCACTTTTTCACAGTGTTGTTGATTTTCAACAAAAATATAGGATATTACCTAAAAAACGTTGAGTTATGTCGCATAATAAAACGTAGTGGGCTGAGTCGCCGTAGACCTAAAAGTGGTGCTATATTATGTGACAACTTATCTTATCTCTTTCTCTCTCACGGTATACGGCGTAAAACCCGGAGAAAGTGATTTATCGTAAATTTGTATAGGTTGGGTAAAAATATTTAGCTCTCTCTCCATATATATTCTTGCTCTGAATTATTAATGTCTACTCGTATGTGGTAGACAACACTATACTTTGAGTTAGTGAGAAATGAATTTTGTGAAACTACTGTCCCCTTATTAATGTTGGTAATTTATTATTGTTCAACTCAAAAAATTATTACAGCAATAATAATATCAATTGATAATTACCCACATTAGTCATTTAACTACAAATCAAGTTGTTATTCGTAGTTAATATCAATCAGAATTTTTATTTGACTGTTTTCTCTATGAGTTACATCGCGTTGTGATGTTTTTGTAGTTTTGTAGAGATTTAAAAAGTAAAAAAATAATACATAAAACATCTTATTTAAGGTTTGTGGAAGATTTCATACATAAGCCATGGCGCAAAATGCTTTTTTCGAAGTGTTCAACGAATTCAATAAAAAGCTGCAGAATACAGACCACTTGTTAATGCCTGCAATTAAGGGTAGTACATACAATGAAACTGACATGTCTTTTTGCATATCACTACCTGAAAATATTGACGTACGCATCACCGAATGCGGTTACCCCGGTCACGTCAAACTAAAAGTCCACGGTCTAGATCTGCTGAAGACGCAGCCAAGCTGGGAGAAGTTCAAGTCAATTGAAACATGGCTCGATCGAAACAACTACATACTTCAAACCAAGATTAGCAGATGGATAGAGGAGAAGATGAATATCGTGCTCACGGAACTGAGTCTCCCGGCTGGTGAGCCCCTTTTAACAGTCGGCAACAACCGCTACCACCTTTCTGTCAAACGCTCCGATCCTGCCATCACTTATTTGTCCGTGCAAAAAGTTTCAGGTGAGAATTTATCCTTCAATATCGAAGTGCTGCCTTGCTTCTCGTTCAGATATCCAAAATGGCCGCCGAACGCGCAAAAAAAAAGCCACAAAACACTCTTCTTCGGCGAAGAGTGGTACGTGTTCGCGCAGAAGAATCTCAACACAAACTTCAGAAACAGCGAAAAGTTTTGGCGTGTTGTTTTCAGCGGTCAAGAAAGAGAAATACTACACTACTACAAAAATATGTCGCCTCTAATACGTTTTGTCAGGCAGATATGTAAAGTTTATCGGATGTATCACATCAAACCGTATTTTATCAACACTTTGTTTATGTGGGAGATATTGCGTATGAAACCTATGTTCTGGACGGAGAACAGAATTAGTTATTTGTACAAGCACATGCTCTGGATCCTCCGAGAGAGGTTGAGAGCGGGAAGCATTCCCTTCTTTTGGGATCCGAGACAGAACCTGATAGATTGGATCCCCAAGGAACATTTACATTCTTACATAAGGAAATTAGAAAGGATTTCACACGCTATGGACGAAGGATTCCATAACAATCCGCTCGTTCCGTATCTTTTTGGATTGACGAATCCAGATGAAGTGATACCGTTTTACAGAAATGGTTTCTTTTTTGATTATCGAAAGGGCTGCTTTAAAGTTTCATACGTTTTCCATTATCGAACTATGTCTTGAAATTTTGTATATAATGAAAACACTACAATTTTTATTTTTATTTTATTAATAGAATAAGAAAAGTTTGGGCAAACAGCACTGTACACTCCCACCATTGAGAGCTTGCTGGTGCAAAAAAAAAAAGAGAACTAACCTATCTATATACATTTTTCAATTGTCAGCACTTTTTTGTAGCAAATGAACTTATATATAGTTCAATAAATGAATCAGGAAATACGGATGTCCAATTGCGTTTTTCAATTTTTTATACTTTTAGTACGAAATAAACTGCAGTTCCTGATTTTAACACCCGGCTCTCGATGGCCACAAAAAAAAAAGTTAGGTTAAGTTATTTCCCTTCTATTTTTCAAAATTTTAAATGAATGTCTACTTTTTGTGTTGAATTGGAATGTGTAGATTAAAGTTTATAAAATAGAAATTTACGCTGTACACATTCAATATTTTTTAAATTAATGAAATAGTATGTGGACCACACTGTTGAATTGTATTCTAATAAACTGCGCACTGACGACAGGAAGACAATTTTTTTACTTCCAACCAGAATCAAAGTCTTTAATAGTTCTAAGAATAAATCTCAGTGTCTTCATACTTTTGTTAGTGATTCGTTGCATTTGATTTATAAAATTTTATTGTGTGTCAAACATGACTCGCGAGATCTTTTATTTCATTGTCTTTTTTCCAAGGTATTGTTGTTGATAGTGTAATTAAATGATAACGGAGTCTTGATTCGATAACATATTAGTGTCTTACATTTATTGAGGTTAAGGACTAAGTTGTTATTATGATAAGATGTGCGATTATAAAATAATATATGCAGGTTTTCAACGAGTCATCTTTTTCATATTGGTGATATAGAATAAACGTAATATATTTATGTCATGGCAACAGTTTCGTTACTGTTATTGTCTTCCAATCGAGCCCACACACGGCGAGTGACTGTCACCCGTCACCCTTTCATTCCGGCAACGGATTTCAAACAGGCGGATGAGTCACCGAATGGCATTTTGTCACCCGTGAGCGAGCGGCCATACAAAAGTACACTCTGCAGACGCGGTGACAGTTTCGTCACCCTAAAAGTCGCCGGCCAGTGGAACTTAAAAGTCACCCTAATGTCACGTAGAGCTCAGTGTGTGCTCCTCCATACACTCCAATAGATTTGGAGATGGCGACGAAACTGTTGCCTTGACTAAAATCACTTGTGGCGCACTAAGGCGCCTGCCTTACTCACAGGAAATGTATCTATTTAGTTGTTGATGTTATATTTTTACCAAAAGTGTTCTTTGTTTATTGATTTATTGTACTTTGTTTAATAATTATAATGAAATGCATGTTTTGTTAGTGAATTAATTGAATTGTTGTTGTTTCATTCATAATAATTTTGTTTTTATCAATTTGTTTTATTTATTATGGCTTGAGGAGTTTATAAAACTTTACTTTTGCAGTATTAGAAAAAAAGTTTCATTATTATTTGTGCGGTTAATGAAATAAACTTGTTTCAATGTGTTATTATGTTATGAATTGATATTAAATAAATTAATTACCTTATCATAATGAGTACTTTTAGTTCCATCCAACTGCGTAATACAATTGTTGCGGTGAATGCTTAGAGTAAGTTTCAGAGTGGTTCGAAGGGGTGTGCCAGTCAGCATTGAAAATGTTAGGGTTTGTTCTCAGAACCGTCAGAGTTTTTAGGGATACCCGAACTCTGAGAACACTCTATTTCTCTTTGGTCCGCAGTAGGCTGGAGAGTGGTTCAATTATTTGGAATCCTCATGAGGTGGGGTACTCCCTCATCTTGGAGAGGGTCCAGAAAAAGTTCCTAAGATTTTTATACATGAGGGAGTACGGCCACTACCCGTGGCTCTACCCAACGAACTTTCTCCTGGGCACGCTCGGACTTCACTCCTTACAGCTCAGGAGAGAGGGGTATGCCGCCACTCACTTCTTCAGACTGCTGCGGGGCTATATTGTAAACCCTGCTATTTTGGAGCTCGTAAGTCTCTATGTTCCTGATGACTATCTAAGACAGCGTCTTCATAGATTATTCTATCTTCCTGCCTGTAGGACCAACCTGCCAATGGTTCTGCCGGTGGGGAGAAGTATTTTGCTCCTGAACAAAATCTCTTCCGATTTCGACTTATTTCATGTCAGTGAGGAGAGATTCAGAAGTGAAATCCTATTGATTCTTGAAAGAGTTTCTCCTCATTGACCTGATCATCACCACTGCCTGAAATTTTATTTTTTGTTACTATAATTTGTATTTATTTTGTAAAAAAATTAACTTATTTCTTATATGCATTAAATTCAAAAAATTTGTCATGTATAAGAAATTTAATAAAAATATTATTATTATTATTAGATGCTCTCAGTATCGCCCTGGTGAAAGACCACCATTCAGAATCGAAACATTGCTTGAAATGGCTTGAGCCATGTTTGGTGAATAGCCAGGTACTTCCCAACCTTCCTCTTCCCCATCTACTTATTTTCGCCACTCCATTCAGCCTCACAACATATCCCATAGCCCCACTGGCTTCGGACAGTTGGAGCTACTGTGCAGTATTTAAATAAGTAAAAATATGATATATTATCCTTAGAGGAGTAAATGATTTTGTGTAATTGGGAAGTATGTTCACGAGAGACAGGAAAGTTGATAAGGATATTAGAATATTAATATTATACTGTTTATGAAGAGCTGAATACAGTTGTCGCTAATTCACTATGAAGTTCTGATACCAATCTGCTGTATGGGAATGAGAGAGGTAACAGGCAGAGAAAGAATGAAAGTAGACTGATTGCTGTAGAGAGGAGATCCTCGAGGTGAATGTGTGTTAAAACTATTGATAGCCTTATTACATATGAGGAGATCCAAAGAGAATGCAATACCGATGAAAGCATAATGAATCAGAAAGTGAAAACTGGATTTAAACTTTTTTTGTCAATGTGAATACCGCACAAGAGTCCCAACTGTTCGAAGCCAGTGGGACTGTGGGGTATGTTGTAAGTGGCTGAAGGGAGTGGGGAATGGAAGGAGATAGGGAAGAGGAAGGTTGGTAAGTTCCTGGTTATTCAGATTTAGTCACCAAACACGGCTGAAGCTATTTCAAGCAACGTTTTCGATTCTGAATGGTGGTATTTTCGTTGACGTACCTCAAACATTTTATACACACTCAATTCTGTTTTTACACGGGGGACACGGAATACTGTGTAAAAAAAAAAACACTTAACCAGTCCATAATGATGTGTGGGAAAATGGTTGTTTCAATACGGGATGCCCAACTGCATTATCCATAGGTAAATAATTTCTGAACCAAAAACATTTATCTTTGTGTTTTATTAAAATCGTGTATAAAAAGACAGCTTATAATAATAATAATCATTTATACAGAAGGTATGCAGGAGTAGTGCAATGCAATACCTTCCATAAATTGATATCAATACATTGTAATAATAATAGAAACAAAATAAAAAATGAACAGAAATTCATAAGAAATAAATAAATAAATAATAAAATAAAAATATATGTAAAAATAATAATAATCTAGATAAAAGTAAATAAATTAAAGAATATAAGTAAGAAAATATTAATGGAGTATATTAGGCCTCATTTCTGCAAAACGCCATCAAGAGGGAGTCCATCCAAAAACAGAATTACATGTATTAAGTTTGAAATGATTAATTAAGAGTTATTTACTCCGGATTCGTAATCGAGTAACCCCTCAACAACGGTTTTGATAAGTAGAACAGAAGGACAGGGGAAGGAAGGTCAATACAATATTATGCGCAAGTGGACGAAAGACGACGTCGAAGGTAACAGAAGAGTGCGTATTTGTGAGACGATGTATGTGGTCATGTGGATGAAGCAAGAAGTGCATACTAGGGCAAAGTTGTATGGCATGAGATTCTTTATCGTGAAATGTTGTTTGATTTTATTCCTCTGTTTTCATTGCTTAAATATTTTTGTCCTTGTTCATTTTGATAGTAATACTGAATATTATAATTAATATTGTACAGAAAATACGAGCGATTTTTGTGACAAAAATAGTTGGTAATAATAGGTATGTGAGAAAACTATTTTTTTCAATATTATTACTACAAAATATTTTTCTCTATACATAGATGGCACTGTTTGCATTTAATTCGGAACTTTACAGATTACATTCTGGCGACACGAATTAAAAGCACGATAAGTATAATAAATAAACACATTTTTAACGTTAGTACCATTTTTCATCGCTAGAAATTGTCTTTACGCATTTACTTATGTTCTCGATTTAAAGAGATAATTTACTGTGAAAAATTTTAATTACAGATGTAGCTACATTTAAAAATAATACAAATAACATTTATTCACATACATTATTTTATATTTATAACATTTTAAAAGTAATAAACAGACGCCAGTGGCGCTCTTTACTATAATAATAAACATAGCGAATAATTCACTATGGACAAAGTGTAAAATATTCTACAGCACAAGACTACAGCATTGACTCCCTTGTAGAATGACATATTTTATGTCTCCACTCGTATTTGTATAAATATAATAGAGACATTCAAATATCGTGCTTATACTTATAACTTAAAATATTTAATTTATAAAAATATGCTTTTACTTTTTAATAGATCACAAGAGTGACCTTTGGAATTAAAAGTTCGCTTATAACTCACAATTTTACATATCTGTAATACACATATTTTCCCGTACGAGGCAACACCGTATCCCCATATCTTTTACTTTTGTTTCTTCCGTGAAGGTGGGTGTCGTTTCTGATTGTGACATTAAATTCCTCTAGTTTTAATAATAAACCGATGTTTAGATTAACACAGGATTGATAACTAATCAGTACGCGTCTACCTACAATTACTTAAAAGTTATTTGCTTATTTAGTTCATCAGTGGGCGTCCGTTCCCATTGTAAAGTTTTCGTTCTGTTGTAGGTTATGTCATTGTTGCACTTTGTCGCCTATAAATAGCTAGTACGGAGCAGCAATAATCTAAATAATCTTCGCTCAGTGCTTCAGTATTTCAAAACCTACCGCGGAGTTTGAATGTGCTTTGATATTAAATCAACAGCCATACTAATTTATATTCATAAATAAAAGGAATTCTAAAATCTCTCTTTCAAAAAGATTCGTCGTTTGACAAGGCGCCATTGTTTAAAGTTTCGTTTTTTTCCGATTTTAGTGTTTTGCGGTTAGAAAAGAGCGTTTCTCTCTCGTCAATTGTTTAGGCAATTAATATAACAGAGTTTTCTTGTGATTTTCGAAGGAGGTGGCCTAGACGCGGCTACAACAAACTGCGATGAAGACCTCGCAAGTTGCGCTGCTCGCTTTGAGACTGTCCTATTCACAGGTAAATCTTCAAACATTATTATGCTAACTTAATATAAAATGGTATTAAACCTAGTATTAATTACTATATGTTCACAGTGAAAGTTTTTCAATCTTAAATGCAACGAATCTGTGTTTCAGCAAATCTAAAAAAAAACAATTCAAAATTTCTAAATGCCCTTTATTGCTGGGCATTTTTTTGTTACCAATAATCTTTCTTCAACATGTGTTTTTTTTTTACAATGATTCATAATAATTCTTCCTAGAATCGTTTATTTGTCATAATTGATGGCCAGATAAACCTATTGATCGTTATAATTTGTTTAATTAATTAACGCGTATTATGCATTTTGTAATACTCGTGTACAACTTTCTCGTCGGCTGTTTGAAGTGGTCAGTCAACATTGAACTGCATATTAAAATGGCGTCCAACAGATGTCCCCACCTTTTAAAACACAACTAACTAACTAACCGTCACGTCCTTTTATCCGCAGGGGTAGGCAGATATGATATGCCGCCACACAACTCTGTCTCGGCACACACTCCTTGCTTCATTCGAATTTATACATTGTCTCATACATAGTCTTCTGTTGTTCTGACTCTTGGTATGGCCCCCACTCGAGTATTTGAATCACTTGATCGTGCCATGTCTTCCTCGGGCGTCCCCGACTTTTTCCATTCACTTGCGCGTCATATTTTTTTCACACTATTTTATTCGCTCATCCGCTCTACATTCCCAAACCATCTAACCGTCCCTTTCTTTATATTTACACGCTTACACTAGCCTTGCATTCTCTCCGGATATCCACATTTTTAACACGGTCATACATGGTTTTACGCACATGCGCCTCAGGGATCTCATTTTTAAAGCATTCAGTCTGCTTTCATCCTTCCTCTGCCAGTTTCATGCCTCACTGCCATACATCAGGGTTGGTATCAGCACTCCATTGTGAACAGCTAGCTTCGCTTCTTTGGACAATATTAAAAAACATTTTTTATTGATTCAAGAAATGTCTACTTTATAATATTATGACATTTTAGAAGATGCTAAACGCATTAAATATATTTTAAATAAAAAAATAAATGTTACAAGGCAAGTTACTAGGTAGGTAGGAATTTTCATTTGCATAAAACCATTTCAAAGTGCATTTTACAAGGATATAACCGTTTTGTAATATTTTAATTTAAATATTTACAAATATTAATGTTCATAGCAGTGATGCCGAACCCGTGAGCTTATTTCCAATGTGTAATGCGGCCCTTCTGCTAAAAAGGTTGTACAACACCTGCCTGTAGAATGTTCAATTCTTGTTTATAATCATTCCATTAAATTATCCAATGCCAAATATTGCTACATCTTTGAGACCTTTTTGGTATTGTTGCAAAACCCTAACCTAAATACCTTTGATGTATGGTACCTGTTTGCATGTTTTTTCTTCTGGTATACATGTTATAATGTTGTCAACACAAGCAAAGCTAGCAGTCCACAGCGGTGTGCTGATACCGACCCTGTTGTATGGCAGTGAGTTATGGAACTGGCAGAAGAAGGATGAAAGTAGACTGAATTGCTGTAGAAGTGAAATTCCTGAGGCGTATGTGTGATAAAACCATGAATGATTGCAAGGCCGATGTAAGAGTAATGAATAGGATTAAGAATTGAACGCTTAGACGGTTTGTACATGTAGAGAGGACGAACGAAGAAAGTAATCAAAGGGGAATATGTGACGTGAAAGTAAATGGTAGAAGAAGTCAGGATCGTCCGAGGAAGACATGGCACGATCGAGTGAATCGAAAGAGTCAGAATAATAGAAGAGTATGTATGAGTGTGAATGAAGCAAGGAATGTTTGCCAAGTCAGTCGTGTGGCGGTCCATCCTCTCTGCCTATCGCTGCGAGGTAATTACGTGATGGTTAGTTAGTTAGTCGTATCTCTACTTTACCTAAAATGTATCATTCGTCGTTGTTCGTGCAATTGTTTTCATTTCACTTTACGCGAAATGTGCCATTCATCGTTGTTCGTACATTTGTTTTAATTCCACTTTATGCAAAATGTGTCATTCATCGTTGTTCGTGCACTTGTTTTAATTCCACTCTACGCGATATGTGCCATTAATCGTTGTCCGTTCAATTGTTTTAATTCCACTTTCGCTAAATGTGTCATTCATCGTTGTTCTTGCAATTGTTTTAATTCCACTTTCGTTAAATGTGCCCTTAATCGTTGTGTTCGTGCAATTGTCTCAATTCCACTCTACGCGAAATGTGCCATTCATCGTTGTTCGTCCATTTGTTTTGATTCCACTTTACGCAAAATGTGGCATTCATCGTTGTTCATGCAATTGTTTAAATTCCACTCTACGCGAAATGTGCCACTGGCCAAGCACACTTGTACCTGCATATCTTTATATTTTTCTTCGTTTATCTCTCAAGGTTCTTCTCTTGTCTTGACATTTTAAATATTTTTTTTTTATCAAATATTGTCATATCAACAAGAGATAAGGCATATCTACGTCTCTCTGCTTTTTACCGGTTTGCAATTTTTCTGTCTAGTCTTATTTAATTCATGCGACATTGAAATAAGAACAAATATTTATTTAGAATTTAGCGCGCAGATACTGTAATAAAACTCCAAGTCATATTTTTGTCTGTACCACTAAAAATGCTTCTTTGAATCGTACACCATGTGAGAGAAAAAGACAACAAATTTCATAGACCGCTTCTATATACTGTCGCAATGATCTTAAGCTCCTAGTTCACCGGGACTCCGCCCACATTTTTTATTATGCCACTAAACTTGACACAACTAAACGGTTTTTTAGGTTATATGCTATATTTTTGTTGATAAAAATACTGTGAAAAAGTGGCCATACGAATAAACAAAAACATTGTGTCGATAGGTGATATGAATGGATGTATAAATACCGTAGCCTTAGTCTTAGTCACGCCCAGGTGCGCCGAGTCCGGTTTAAAATCATCAAAAACAAGTCAAAAACTGACTTCACTGCCTTGGATAGATACTACTCTGGATATGATATTATGAAATAAAATTCAACTGCAATTTATAGTTCAATGCAACTGTTGTAAGCCATCATGATGTTTTGCGACTAGACCTAGTGGTTGATACTCCAAGTATCGCCCTGGTGAAAGACCACCATTCAGAATCGAAACGTTGCCTGAAATGGCTTCAGTCGTGTTTGGTGACCAGCTCTGAATAGCCAGGCACTTCCCAACCTTCCTCTTCCCCATCTCCTTTCCCTCCCCAATACCTTCAGCCTCACAACATACCCCAATTTGGGATGCTATAGTCTCACTAGCTCTAGACGGTTGGGAGCAGTTGGGACTCTTGTGCGGTATTCACTCTGAAAAAAGACCTAAACCAATCGGGTACTTCCCAGCCTTCGTTTCTTTTTTTCAACTCTTTTTTTTTATTTATTTGGCTGCAATTGCCCCCCCGGCTCCGATCAGCGAAAGTGATGTGTCGTGGGAAAATAAAATTATTTGATTATTCCTCGCAAATTGATCCGTCAACGTCGTAGATAAATTAAATAATGTAGATACATTACTGAGACAACGCGCGTGAATGCAATAAACCGAGTTCGCGAGACATACCTGAGATTTACTGCGTTTAGCATCACACAAATATTCGTTCGACAGACAAGCTGTCACCAGCTGTCACAAACGCGGCGCTGTAGGCTCCTCTCTGAGAAAAAATGCCTTGAGAGGTGTAAAAATCATTCGGGAGCAAAAACCATATCTCATGGAGTTTCTTTTCATTCATAATTACCCACAAATCACTTATTATTTCAATTCAAGAAATACAATTATTCACAAGGGTTAAAGGTTCACGAAAACGGTGTGGTGTGAGATAGCGAATGCAGAAATACATAAGTGTGTGAAAGACAACCACGGCTAGTGGCGCGATACCCGATTATAACAGTAGCGCGGGACGTTCATGTAGCTATCTCATCCGTACACACATATTTTTTGAATGGCTATCCTTTTCATAAGCGGGTGACGCGGGAAACAAGACGGTTCTAGTGGTGCTACATTTTTGTTAAGATTTGTATGAACATGACTTGTCTTGTATTTTATGTCTATGGACAACGTGCTAATTCTGTTACGCATTGGCGATAAAGCAAACGTGGAATGGGTTTTCTTTATCGATGACCAAGTGAACTTTGATTCTAATAAGCGTTATTGGAATCAAAAGGTACAAGAATTCTTATCAGAGTTCATCGTATTGTAATGAAATTTATAATTACTTTTATCCGAACTTTTCTGGATCGGTCCGACCGCTGTAGGAATTATAAATGCGCGTTATAATATAGATAATTATATGTAGGTAATTTATATATCGTAGTTTATGTGAAAAATCACCTCAAGGTCGCTGTACAAATCTTAGTTAATCTAGGCTCCATCTTATTACTAACAGCACATAATAATAATAATATTTGGATAATTTGCATAGCGCCGTTTTTGTGAAAAATCACCTCAAGGGCGCTGTACAAATCTTAATTTCTACTCAATATCAATTCCTAGTCCATATAAATATACAGCAACAAACTTACTTACCTGGCAGGACACAATCACCATATCATAATAACTTAAAATTTAGCTGACTTTTTACATGTAGAAATATTTTTCTTAGGGCATGAGTGCAAATTTAAAATATAGTATATAGGAGGTATTTTTGATGGTTAGTTTACAAAAAGATACAGTTATGCACTCTGAGGACATGATGTTGCCAAAATTATAGTTAGTATTTATGTTTTTTACTGTTTTTTTATTTTTATTTTAGGGCATGAGAACAAATTTCATAATAAGCTTTCATCTCTTTACTGGGTAGTAAGAATGATTTTATTTTCGCTTTGAAATTTAACATTGTTTTATTGTGTGATTTCCCTGCGTCCCAAAACGACTACACTTACATAATCTTTATCTGCGTCCACTGTTGACCCGCTCTCCTATCAAATCACTGCAGCTCGTGTGTCTGTTTGCTTGGTCTGCCAGTTTATTTTCAAACTAGTGCGTTGTTGATTGAACAATCTGAAAGTATGTTGCCTATTGTATGCGGACGATGCGGTGCTGATTGCTGACAGTATGGAAGATCTACAGTTTCTCGTGTCTAGGATGAACCAAGTATATATGCAAAATGAGTTGATGATGAATGTAAGTAATTCCAAAGTCATGGTGTTTGAAAGAGAGAGTACGAGAACAGCGTGCAATATAGTTGTGAATGATGAATACTTGGAGCAAATGGATAAGTTTGTGTATTTAGGAAGTATGTTTACGAGAGACGGAAAGGCTGATAAGGATATTGAAAGAAGGGTGAATGTAGGAAACTCCATTAATGGAGGACTGAACGCTGTTGGCGCAAATAAGAAATTGTCCAAAGAAGCGAAGCTAGCAGTCCACAATGGAGTGCTTATACCAACCCTGATGTATGGCAGTGAGGCATGGATCTGGCAGAGGAAGGATGAAAGTAGACTGAATGCTGTGGAAATGAGATCTTTGAGACGTATGTGCGGTAAAACCATGTATGATCGTATTAGAAATGTGGATATCCGGAAATAATGCAAGGCTGATGTGAGCGTAATGAATAGGATCAAGAAAGGGACGCTTAGATGGTTTGGCCATGTAGAGCGAATGAACGAAGAAAGGAGTGTGAAAAGAATATATGATGCGAAAGTGAATGGAAGAAGAAGTCGAGGACGACCGAGAAAGACATGGCACGATCAAGTAAATCAAATACTTGAATCGGGTCATGTGAAGAGTCAGAATAACAGAAGAGTATGTATGAGACGATGTATGAATGTAAATGAAGCAAGGAATGTGTGCCAATACAGAGTTATATGGCGGTCCGTCCTCTCTGCCTACCCCTGCGGGGAAACGGCGTGATGGCTAGTTAGTGTTGTTAATTCAATTTTCTACCGGTACACATTATATAAAAGATTAGAGTCGATACGATTCTGTCGACAGAGAATGTCGACTTTCAAAACCGTGCGGAATATTGACACGTTCTTTGGACACTGCTTGAAAATGAAAAGTAAAAATAATGCACTCGTTAAATGATGACATATTATTGCAGATGGACATTGTTTGTAATTGAACGGTTTGTTGTCAGATTTATTCAGTTGGCGACAAAAGACACCTAACAATGCAGATTTCTGTGTACAATTGTTTAGTTTATTTTCAAAAAGAAAGACCAACATTCCCGGGTTATGAATAACCTGAAAATATTTCAAAAACTCCTGCCATCATGATAAGTGGAAGATCTCACAGAATAATATACCTGGAGGAAGCGCTAGTGTAGTCAGGATTGATGATTTTGTCCTGACTCGGGCGTGGCTAGGGTATTTATACGTCCATTCATAGCACATGTCGACGTAATGTTTTTGTTGATTTGTAAAACCACTTTTTCACAGTATTGTTATAAACAAAAATATAGGATATAACCTCAAAAACTGTCAAGTTATGTCGCATAACGTAGTGGGCGGAGTCGCCGGAGACGTGGGTGACGGAAAACATGCTTACATACCTAAAATTGTGCTAAATTGTGTGAGAACTTTTCTTATCTCTTTCTCTCTCACGGTTTACGACGTAAAAACCCTAAGAAAGTGATTTATCGTAAATTTGTACAGGTTGGATAAAAATATTTAGCTCTCCATATACATTCTTGCTCTGAGCGGAAGATGTTGCTAGTGCAATGATGGAGGACTTGGCTAGCAGAGGAATTGAACCCACGACGCTCGTGTGGGAATCCGACGCGTTTGTCCACTCAGCTACTAACCGGTCAAATGATAGCTTGATCGCATTGTTTTTTTTCAATAAAGGTTTTAATTTATAATGTTTAGTATATTTATACAAACGATAAATACAAATTATATGTCTTCTTAATAGCGCTTTAAATAGTTTTTGGTAAAATGTAACATGTGGACTGTAAATAATGTAAAAAAAACACCATTTTAAATAAAGAAGGTATAAAAATAGACAGATTAAAAAAATCCCCAAGTCCCAACTGTTTCCAACCGTCTGGAGCCAGTGGGACTATGGCATCCCTAATAGGGGTATGCTGTGAGGCTGAAGGTAGTGGGGAGGGGAAGAAGGTTGGGAAGCACCTGGCTATTCAGATCTGGTCACCAAACACGGCTAAAGCCATTTCAAGCAACGTTTCAATTCTGAATGGTGGACTTTCACCAGGGCGATGCTAAGAGTACCCACCACTCTGGAACGTGCCACAATATGCCATTTATTGTTTCATGCGAGTTAGATGTGAAATAACACATATTAATTAAATTAAAATTACACATTAATTATTTCAGTTGGAAGCATTTATCACTCTTGCAGTATTCACTTTCACAAAAAAAACTAAAATTTAATTGAATATATATCTTCACTCCCTGTAAAGCAGAATCTCAAATGACTCGGGTCAGTACCCGACGCGAGGTTAAAACTCGGCCCGCACGAATGAATTATCATTCGAAAAAGATTATCGCTTTAATATTTTGTTGGCCTTCCAATAGAAGACTCTTTTATATCACAAAAGAGTTGAACGATACTCAACTTGTGTTCACGAGTGTCTCGTACGACCTTGTCGAACTGAGTTCACGGTAGGAACTAAATGTGCACACTTACAAGTGAGTACGCGGCGTCTGGAAACTCGCGATCTCATAAAATACGAATTTGTAAAAAAAAAAACATTTTTTTTCTGTTGCTTCATTTTTATTCTGGAAATGTCCTTGGACTGGATCTGAATAGCCGGATTCTGTTTCTAACCTACCACTTGAACAGTCATGTTTATGCGATCTAGACAATCCATAACATAGATCAAACGGTGTTTATATTGAATGTGTGGTATAGTTGAATCTAGTGTATTCGTGGACGCGTGTATATCTTCTGTCTTTGATGCTTCTAGTCTAGTATACTACATTTGCGGCATACTTGAAATACCACCATTCAGAATCGAAATGTTGCTTGAAATGGGTTTAGCCGTGTTTGGTGACCAGATCTGAATAGCCAGGTACTTCCCAATCTTCTTTTTCCCCTCCCCACTACCTTCAGCCGCACAGCACACCCTAATTGGGGATGCCATAGTCTCACTGGCTCTAGACGGTTAAGAGCAGTTGGGGCCATTGTGCGGTATTCACCATCAAATAAAAATCGAAAATTATTATAAAATGAAAAAAAAACGTAGCAAATAAGAAAATGAGCAAATAAAAGTTTTTTTTTCTTTAAAAGAAAGGCAAACATTCCCGTGTTACTAATAATCTGACAATATTTGAAAAACTCCTACTGCCATCATAAGAAGCGAAAGATGTTGCTTGTTTAATGATGGAGGACTTAGCCAGCAGAGGAATTGAACGCACGACGCCCGGGTGGGAATCCGACGCGTTTGTCCACTCGGCTACCGACCGGTCAAATCATTCTATTATTTCTTTTCTAAAAGAAAGACAAACCTTCCCGTGTTACAAATAACCTGACAATATTAGAAAAACTCCCACTGCCATCGTAATAAGCGGAAGATGTTGCTTGTGTAATGATGGAGGACTCGGCTAGCGGAGAAATTGAACCCGCGACGCCTCGATGGAAATGCGAAGCGTTCGTATATTCAGCTACCGACCAGTCATTGAATTTATACATTTTAAAATTACAATCTAAATTTGGAGTCGGACTCCAGTTTGCACACGAATTTCCGAACGCCTTGTATATGCTATAATGGTACGATTGTCGGCATTCTCTGTCCACTCACCTTTCGCGGCCTTCATACCAAAACGTTACTTCATCCGAGCTGATAATTAAACGTCTTTCGACCATGGTGAATGTATTTTTAAATGTTAGCTCAAATCGCCACAAGATTTTAAGTGCTATAACATCACTAGAGTTCAGTCTATTTATAGAAGTTTGTTGTTTTCATTGCTTACCCATTTTTTTGAAAATCCGCCGCCTCGTTAGCACAAAGTTTTTTTTTCTTTCTTAATATTTTATATATTTAGTTATTTGCGGCATGTCACAGAGTGGTAGATACTCTAATTATCGCCCTTTTTTATATGAATACCGCACAAGAGTCTCGACTGCTCTCAACCGTCTAGAGCCAGTGAGACTATGGCATCCCCAAATAGGGTATGTTGTGGGGCTGAAGGTACTGGGGAGGGGAAATAGATTGGGAAGAGGAAGGTTGGGAAGTACCTTGCTATTCAGATCTGGTCACCAAACACGGCTCAAGCCATTTCAAGCAACGTTTCGATTCTGAATGGTGGTCTTTCTGTCTGATACTAAGAGTATCTACCACTCTGGAACGTGCCGCAAATATACTTTTTATTATTTTTATATGAAGTAAATGTGTTATGACACATATTAATTAAATAAAAGTTATTGGCGCACGCCGGGTTTGAACCCGCGACCTTTGGATTCGTAGTCGAGCGTCTTACCACTCAACTATGGAGGCCGTCAAAAGACCACCGCGTTGCTTGAAATGGCTTTAGCCGTGTTTGGTGATCAGATAAGAATAGCCGTGTATCTCCTTCCCTTTCCCACTTCAGCGTCATAGCATAACCCCGTTTGGGGATGCCATGATCTCCCTGGCTCCAGACGGTTGGAAGCAGTTTGTGCGGTATTCACATAAAACCTTAGATGAATTAAATGATGTAGACACGTTACTGAGACAACGCGCGTGAATGCAATAAACCATGTCCGTGAGACATACCTGGGATTTACTGCGTTTAGTATCACACAAACATTCGTTCGACAGACAACCTGTCATGAGCTGTCACAAACGCGTCGCTGTAGGCTCCTTTCTGAGAAAAAATGCCTTGAGGTGTAAAAATCATTCGGGATCAAAAATCATATCTCATGTAGTTTCTTTCCATTCATAATTACCCAAAAATCACTTATTATTTCAATGCAATAAATACAATTATTCACAATGTTTTTAGGTACTCGAACGGTGTGAGATAGCAAATGCAAAAATACATAAGTGTGTGAAAGACAACCACGGCCAGTGGCGCGATACCCGATTATAACAGTAGCGCGGGACGTTCATGTAGCTATCTCATCCGTACACACATATTTTTTGAATGGCTATCCTTTTCATAAGCGGGTGACGCGGGAAACAAGACGGTTCTAGTGGTGCTACATTTTTCTTAAGATTTGTATGAATATGACGTGTCTTGTATTTTATGTCTTTGCATAAAACAGTTACGAAATGAAACAGCCAGATGGTACACATATTAATTTCATCAAAAATTGTAATTGGACCACATATTTATGTAAAAGTTACATCGCTAAAAGAAACGCTTGCAGAAATTAATGCCACTTGCACAAGTGCCGTTTTCATCATTCGAAGAGATAATTGGATACAAAGGTTTAAAGTCTACCAAAGAAAACATTTCGAAATTATTTTGTAATCTAGTTTTACTACTCGGTTTCGCTCGAATTTTTAATGTAGTGTATTCATTTCATATTTCTAAAAATTGCTGAAAAAATCACGTGTCGCAAATACACTATATATTATTTTGTATTCATTGAATGTGAAATAACACAGATTGATTTAACCGACTTTATTTAATAAAAACGAAATAATAACTTTGTATAAGAAGACCACAGATTCAATTATTATTTTTATGACCGACTGGTTTCGCTTGGCCTAAGCATCACCAGAGTACAAAATTAAACTGAGTCAAAAATTAGAATCTCTTTAATGTTGTACCCTGATGATGCTTTGGCTAAGCAAAACCGGTCGGTCATAAAAATGAAAATAAAATTTTAAAAACACTTAGTAAATTTAATAGTACTTATACAAAGTAATTATTTAATTTTCATTAAATATGTCAAACCGCAAAGTGATTGCTTTCCACGACAATACAAACTTTATTTGCTCACGCCGAGATTTGAACCCGCGATTTATAAATTTGTAGTCTAGTATCTAAACCGCTCGACATCTAAGTTACCATAGTTTCTTTAGACATCCGAGTTGCCGTAGTTTTTCGATAATTTATAACCTTGGACTAACGATATAAGGAGGAGGTATAGCTAATATTTTTACCCAACCTATACAAATTTGCTATAGATCACTTTCTCCGGGTTTTACATTATATACCATGAGAGAGAAAGAGACAAGAAAAGTCGTCACATAATATCGCAGCACTTCTAAGTGCGTAAGGATGTTCTCCGTCCGCGCTAACTTCACATCATCGAGTCGCATGACTTGCGTCAACGGATTTCGAGGTTACTTTCTATATTTCTGTTGATTAAAATGCTTGCAGCGGTCATACACATAAATTAAACATGATAGTGATATGTGCTATGCGTGAATGTTCAAATAAGACCAAACAAAGATTATGAAACATCACTTTTCAGAGGTATTTCAACAGTTTTAAATATTTTTGACCGAATTTTAGAATTTTCACACTTTTAATGATATAAAGACATAAAATGAACAAAAAGCTTCCATCATTATTTAGGCAAACCTTCTGCTATTAGTGTTTGTGTGATATTTTGACTTTATAAATCATTTTGATGATGTTTTTTTTGTTTATGTGTTCAGATATGTTTATTAAAAATGTCCGAATTCCATGTGGGCGGTAACTAAATATGCCATCCAACTTCCTTTAACATATATTTTTCTCTTTCTATCCGAGTCAGTATAAAGTCAACCGTTCTGACCACACTGTTTCTCAAAGGTACCTCTTCATGTCATCCAAGTTTATATCTCTCTTCATTGGAAATTTCAATTGTCAGTCAACATTAGGCAACTATGTCCATAATGATATATTAATGCATTTGTTTATCTTTCACATTTCAAAGAATTCTCTGGCCAGTGAACTAAGCATTCCAGCGTGTGTCAGATTAATCTACAGAGATAACAAAAACTACACTGGGTGACTAGCTTCACAACATTATTATCAATTGTCATTATAAGTGTGTGCGGCGGGTCCCCCAAGAATGTGTATCAATTGATTTGTTTACCATCGCGGGTGGATATGCGACTTCACCGTCGTCGCCCTGGTAGGAAAACGGATACGACGCGTCGGCTGGCGAGGCAAACGTTTCTGGATGTAACCGACTTTTTGCGATATTATTTGCAGCGTAGCGCCGCACTACGCGGTGGTCGTTGAGTACATTCTTGGAGCAACAATGTATGGAGAGAGAGAGCTAATTCAATTTACCCAACCTATACAAACTTGCGATAAATCACTTTCTCCGGGTTTTTACGTCGTACACCACGAGAGAGAAAGAGACGACAAAAATAACACACCGCTTTTATGTACTGTAAGGATGATCTTGGTCGCATAAATGGACTAAGTCGACGGTTTTTTTTGGTTATATGCTGTATTTTGTTGATAACAATACTGTGAAAAAGTGGTTGTACGAATAAACAAAAACATGTCGACATGTGCTATGAATGGATGTATAAATACCCCAGCCCTGATCTTAGCCACGCCCAGGTCTAGCCGAGTCCGGCAAACCTCATAAAAAACTGACTACAGCAGCGCTCTGTCTTGTATATTATTGCTATGAGGGAACCTTAGAGTACATAGAGTAGTATCTATCCAAGGCAGTGAAGTCAGTTTTGGACTTGTTTTTGATGATTTTAACCTGACTCGGCGCACCTGGGCGTGGCTAAGACTAAGGATAGGATATTTATACATCCATTCATATCACATATCGACATAACGTTTTTGTTTATTCGTATAGCCACTTTTTTCACAGTATTTTTATCAACAAAAATATAGCTTATAACCTAAAAAACCGTTTGGTGGCACAATAAAAAATGTGGGCGGAGTCCCGCGGTGACCCAGGAGCTGAAGAAGATCATTGCGACAGTATATAGAAGCGGGTCTATGAAATTTTTGTCTCTTTCTCTCTCATGGTGTACGACGTAAAAACCCGAAGAAAGTGATTTATCGCAAGTTTGTGTAGGTTGGGTAAACATAATTAGCTCTCCCTCCATACATTGTTACTTCAAGGGAGGAACTGATGACATAGTATTTACATTGAAGCCAAACGGTGCGAAATCAATTTACTACGACCTATCCATATAATTCTTCGTTTATTTCCATTGTTACCTGACATTGACATACGCGGTAATATCGATTTTCGTTCATAAGGTTTCCTACCATTTCTACAATATTACATTATGCTTTCACGTGAATGGACACTGTTGCTAAATCCTCGCAGATAATGTTTATACTGATAGTGGTAAGTGTGACAACTGACGTTTGGAAAAACTTCAATGTTTTGTGAACGCTTCACGAACTGCTAGTTCTTTAAAATAAATCCTTCGCAGTGAACACTTCAATTGAAGTCGAACTCGCAAAAAAGAGATTTGAATTGGCAAAGAACCTGTCCAGTTTTTTTTTGGAGCCGGTTCCAAAAAACTAGCAAATCGGCAAATGTTCCTTGCCAAAACAAAAGTACTAGTCGGTAGAGATTTAAAAACGAAAAGAGCTGGTTCCTCGCCAAAAAAACGTACTAGTCGGTAGAGATTTGAAAAAGAAAATAACTGGAACCGGTTCCTCGCCAAAATAAAAAGTGCTAGTCGGTGGGGACCGGAAGCGGTTCCTTTGAATCGAAGTACTTTAAAGTCGACCTTCACTTGAAGTACTTCTTTGTAGGCTTTGAAGTTCAACTTCGCAGCTGAACTGCCGCAAAATAAAGTAGTTCTTTGTAATCTAACTTCAATTGAAGTATTTGTTCAATGAAATTAAATGAAAGAAGTTTGAACTGCCAAAATGAAGTAGTTCACACGGAGCGGTCACAACGCTAAAATGAACATATGAGCGGAACTGCCAACATCAATTGAAGTATTTGTTTAATGAACAATGAAGGAAGTAGGAACTGTCGCTAAAAGAAGTAGTTCTTACGGAGCGGTCACAACGCTAGTGACAACTGAACGGTTGTCATTCTTTAAAAAATTAAATCATCGTCTATTTCACCGAGTTTGATCCTAGTATATCACCGCAAAGTTAATATAAACTACGTCAATCAGCGCCATCTGGCACGTAGATGATCAATAAACTAATCGACACTCAAAGAATCGTCATTATCCTCTGATTAGTGCAAAATTGCGTCATTGTTTCGACAGCTGGCAAAATGTCAATTCGATTTTTCGGATATATATATATTTTTTTTACACATTTTGAGATAATTCAACTTGTAGAGAATGTATTCCTTCATAGACAGCATTATCAACAATAATGATAATAACACTGAACTTATATAGCGCAGTTTTGTGATATTTCACCTCAAGTGCGCTTCATGAATGAATGCAAGTAAGTCCAAAGTCATGGTGTTTGAAAGAGAGAGTACGAGAACAGCGTGCAATATAGTTGTGAATGATGAATACTTAGAGCAAGTGGATAAGTTTGTGAATTTAGGAAGTACGTTCTAGAGAGACGAAAAGGCTGATGAGGATATTGAAAGAAGGGTGAATGCAGGAAACTCCATTAATGGAGGACTGAACGCTGTTGGCGCAAATAAGAAATTGTCCAAAGAAGCGAAGCTAGCAGTTTACAATGGAGTGCTTATACCAACCCTGATGTATGGCAGTGAGACATGGAACTGGCAGAGCAAATGAATAGTGAGCGTAATGAATAGGATCAAGAAAGGGACTCTTAGATGGTTTGGGCATGTAGAGCGAATAAACGAAGAAAGTAGTGTGAAAAGTGAATCAAATACTTGAGCCGGGTCATGTGGAAGAGTCAGAATAACAGAAGAGTATGTATGAGACGTTGTATGAATGTGGCAAGGAGTGTGTGCCATGACAGTCATATGGCGGTCCGTCCTGTCTCCCTACCTCTGCGGGGAAACGGCGTGATGGTTAGTTAGTTAATTTATAATCTATTAATGTGTTTATTTAAAAAAATGTATTTCTTATGTTATCCTACATTTTATAATGTTTTAAAATTTCAATTTAAGTCAAATATCTGCAATGTGCGTTAGTAAAAAAAAATATCAAAAATCTATTGATTTATTTATGGTTTTAAAGTTTATTTTGTAGAACTCCATTTTAATTTTTAGGTTTTTTACTTTTATTTAAACAATAATTATTATTTTAAATTTTTTAAAAAACAGTTTTTAGTTAAAAGCTCTGTAATTATTTTTACGCGTGACAGCTGTTTCGCCTTCTGAGGGCATTATCAAACTGTCTTGACAGTTTGATAATGCCCTCAGAAGGCGAAACAGCTGTCACGCGTAAAAATAATTACATCGCAGAGCTTTAACTAAAACTGTTTTTAAAAATTTAAATTAATAATAATTATTGTTTAAATAAAAGTAAAAAACCTAAAAAAAAAATTGATTTAATTAAACAAATTTATAACTTTATTCAACTTTTTTAGTTTTTGACTGGACCGGTTTCAGCCTATAAAGGCCATCTTCAGACTAGTACAGGTTGTTCTTATTCTATGGCTTATATACTATTTTTAATCATCCTATTCATCATATTTTAGACATCCTAAAAATAGTATATAAACCATAGAATAAGAACAACCTGTGCTAGTCTGAAGATGATCGTTATAGGCTGAAACCGGTCCAGTCAAAAAATAAAAAAAATGGAATATAGTTATAAATTTGTTTTATTAAATCATTAAAATGGAATTCCACCATGAATTAACAGTTACAAAATTAGAAATAATAAAAATCTATTGCATTTGGAGCTTGGATTTTTTCAACAGATAGAAATCACATATGTATCTATAGGAAAACATGTAAAACGCGATTTTGATTCTGCATAACTACGTCCAATTAAAAATGACATAGTCCTACAGCTCCAGACGGTTGGGACTCTAGTGCGGTATTTACTAAAACCCATTTTAGGCGACGTTTCGATTCCGAACTGTCGTATTTCACCAGGGCGATACTGAGAGTTTCTACCGCCACTCTACTGTTGCCGAATCAAGCAGCTGTGGCTAAATATAGTATAATGATATTAAAATTTTTCATGTCCGTCTATTTAATTTGCAGATACTTATTTCCGTCAGTTTTACGCAACTCAGACCTTGACAGTGTAGTCTGTCAGTCGGGCCTTCGTAGTATGTATTGTATCTTTCGGCGTGGGAGTGTTGTGTATGTGTGTGTGCGTGCCGTAATATCTAATGCTTCGAGCTAATTTAAGTTTTCTAGTTATTTAATCTACAGGAAACCCTTTTGAAAGTCGCACGGAATAATTATATTTGTAGGAAGAGTGTGATAAACGAGAGAGTGCGTCTGACGGTTTATTCGCAATTACGCATTTTGGAAGGAGGAAGCCATCTGCATTCTTAAATTTTTTGAGCTCTATTATCTCAGAGTGGTAGATACTCTGAGTATCGCCCTGGTGAAAGACCGCCATTCAGAATCGAAACGTTGCTTGGAATGGATTTAGCCGTGTTTGGTGACCAGATACATGTACTTCCCAACCTTTCTCTTTCCTATCTCCTTCCTCTCCCATTACCATCAGCCTCGCAACATATTTCAATTGGGGATGCCATAGTCTCACTGGTTCTAGACGATTGGGAGCAGTTGGAACTGTTGGGCGGTATTCACTGTAAAAAAAAATATGATTATAGAAGAAAAAAAAATCACATAATACGTTAGTTGAGTACGGCATCAAATTAATCTTATTTCGTATTCATTATGAAAATTTCTTCAATTCGATTTTTCTCAATTTCTCACTTCTAACCTCACTCTCCGTTATTTGTGAGAGAGAGGGAGCGGTTACAATGGAGCTATCAGCAGTACTGATAATTACCGTGTCTTAAAATTCTATTTTCAACAACACAATTGCGTTTGTTGAGTTCTTCAACGTATACGGTGACTTCCGCTCAGAGAGCGGTAATATCCTAGACCTTTGGCCCCAAAGGTCGCGAGTTCAAAAACCGACGAAGGCAAATAATACAGGATATTTGCATCTTGTTCCCGAAAGATATGAATATATCTGATTGATCAGAACTGACGTTCCTCAATAATTTCCCTCGACCGATTCCTTCATCCTCACGACATCTCTCAAATCGAGGGTGCCATAGCTCCCCTGGCTCCTAACAGTTGGGACTCTGGTGCGGTGTCACAAAAACATGGTTAGTAATTTATATGAAATACTAGATGTTGGTTAAACACAAAAAATCACAGGATGTAATAACTTGACTTGCCATGAAAATATATTAGTGTTCAATTTCAAATATAGAAAAATGTGTGCTAAAAAATACACTATAGGTAGGTACTTTATTAGTTAGGTAGGGATTTAAAAAGGTTAGTTAAAAAAATATTTTTACTGGTTGTACCTAGCTGATAAAAGCATCTGAAATTACGCGTAACTTTAAGCAAAGAAACAACACGTTTTTTAGAGGATATCTTTATATCGCTTAGAAAAACAAATTTAAAGCTTTCACGTGTTCAGTGCGTGAAACATTACATATTTATTTGCGAAAATACTTTTCTCGTGTTTTCTTCGAATTTTGACAACTTGCCAAAATTATGACATTTTAAAAAATAACAAAGATCCACACGGCAACGTAGTAAAAGCAAGTCTAACCAGTCTGAAAAAAGCTTTTCAGAAATACCCGCGTACAAGGAGCGTGCATTCCATAAAGGCACACAAGCACTGCCTACCTTGTCATACTCACAAGGAGCGTGCATTTCCATAAAGGCACATAAGCACTGCCTACCTTGTCATACTCACAAGGAGCGTGCATTTCCATAAAGGAACATAAGCACTGCCTACTTTGCCATACTCGCAAGGGGCGTGCATTTCCATAAAGGCACATAAGCACTGCCTACCTTGCCATACTCACATAAAAATATCTATAATATTAGATTGATTAGTATGAAATTATTGCCAAAAATTAATCTACACTTCCAAAAATACGCGCAAAATTTAGCTAATCGCACCGCCGCGAGCGCCCCACTGACCTTCCTCCTACAACGTGTCAAAAGCAGTAACTACATATCGTCGCTGGAAAGGCAAAAGGGCTTAAGCGACACTCTGGTCGAAAGTGAGTTAAATATGCAGTTTTTTTCTGCATCGAATGCTCTGACTCTCGTTTGATTCCCTTCAGCCAACTAAAATATATTTACCGTTTGGGAGAAGGCTTGACTCGAGCGACACAAGTTTGGGACTTTTTCTAGCTTTCTGAGTTACCCGAGTTAACTTTTTTTTTTTCAAAATTCAATTAAATTAAAACTCTAAAGTGCTCTGATATAAACCTCCCAAAATGGTGCTTCGGCCCTTTTGCCTTTCCGGCGACGATATGCTCAAACGCCGCCAACGTCAGAGTAGATTATTCACTAGACTACACAAAATATGTATGCTGCGAGCTGTTGCGCGTTCAAGTGGCTCGTTTGTGTTAGTATCTTGGTTAGTGTCTAAGGCAGTGTTTTTACAGAACAAATTCAATAACGATCAGTGACATCTGTTGGTGCCTATCTCAATTATCAATTAATCCGCTGTTTTTCCTACTGCCTACCCTGATAAAAAAAAAACTCTGTGCACGCCGCAGCCTGCATACACAGCGTACTGGTCTGCGTGCTTGACTTTGAGCACGGAGGTTGCTGCTTTGATGCCAACGCCGCCCAAAAAATCAAATATGTATTATAATATTTTCGTTTGGTATCACTCAAATCCTGGCCCCCGTGGTCTCTTTTGGACATTCTTAGCGCCGTGGTTTTGGAAAAGAGCCAGGCGCCTTCACGCCCGTCTTCTCACGTGATGAAGCGGTAATCACGCGCACGCAGCGATTTAAAAATATCCATATAAAATATTTTCAAAAATTTCGAGCCGAAAATGCCCAACTTTTTTATGTCCAGAATGTCCAGGTCATCGCAGCTATTCTCGCAGGGTAATTTTCATCGTGGAGCTTTGAAATTTCCACATAAAGTATATTTTTGCGGCACGTTCCAGAGTGGTAGATACTCTAAGTATCGCCCAGGTCAAAGACCACCATTCAGAATCGAAACGTTGCTTGAAATGGCTTGAGCCGTATTTGGTGGCCAGATCTGAATAGCCAGGTACTTCCCAACCTTCCTCTTCCCAATCTCCTTCCCCTTCCTACTATCTTCAGCCTCACTACATACCCTATTTGGGGATGCCATAGTCTCACTGGCTCTAGACGGTTGGGATCAGTTGAGACTCTTGTGCGGTATTCATATAAAAATAAAAAAACTTTATTTTGTAAATTCCTCATGACACGGAAAGGTTGATGAGGATATTGAAAGAAGGGTGAATGCAGGAAACTCCATTAGTGGAGGACTGAACGCTGTTGGATGTCTAGAAAAGCGAAGCTAGCAGTCCATAATGGTGTGCTTATACCAACCCTGATATATGGCATGAAACTGGCAGAGGAAGGATAAAAGTAGTGAATGCTGTAGAAATTAGTAAAACCATGTATGACCGTGTTAAAAATGTGGATATCTGGAAAGAATGCAAGGCTGTGATGCAAGCGTAATGAATAGGATCAAGAAAGGGACGCTTAGATAGTTTGGGCATGTAGAGCGGATGAACGAAGAAAGTAGCGTGAAAAGAATATATGACGCAAAAGTGAATGAAAGAAGAAGTTGGGGACGCCCGAGAAAGACGATGGCACGATCAAGTGAATCAAATACTTAGTCGGGTCATGGGAAGAGTCAGAATAACAGAAGAGTATGTATGAATGCAGCAAGGAGTGTGTGCCAAGACAGAGTTATATGGCAGTCCATCCTCTCTGCCTACCCTTGCGGAGAAACGGCGTGATTGTTAGTTAGTTACTTAGTTCTAATTTGTAAAAAAAACTAGACTATTCATTAATTAATCTTTATTGTTAATACTAATTGTGTTATCTGTGAAAAATTACGGGATGTAACTTGACTTGCCAAGAAAAAATATCAGTTGCTTTAATCCACCCATTTCAAATATAAAATAATGTCTGCTAAAATACACAATAGGTAGGGAGGGATTTTAAGAGTTTATTTTTTAAATTTGATAATTTCAATTAACATCAGTTTCAAATATGAAAAGTTCACACTCGTACGGACGTGCGTACTCACTAAGCAAATCGTCAACTATGAAATCGTTTACAATATAGTCTATATATTATCGTATTTGCAATTAGGTACCCACTCAGTGCAATGTCTGTGAAACATCTTTTGATTAAAAATATGCAAATATCCGCTTTGTACATAATACAATGTTTCTTTGTGGCCTTTGAAACTTTACGACTCTATATGTATTTTTCTAATGTTGTCACGAACCGAATGAAGGTAACCTTAAGACTTGTAGCGAGGCTAACTAGATATTACGCTTTAAATATTATCTTTATATTTTATCCATGGCCCGAGACGTTTTAATACGTTTTCAGAATGAGGGAAAAAAAGTTAACATTGATCTTTAATCCTTACGTGACTGAAGAAAACTACACCCTTTTAAAATTGATACGAAGGTTTCTTTTACAGTATATCATTTGCTGAAGTTTGCTGGGCCACTTTTATGACGTGATTCATTTCGACTCAGTTCAAGACTTGGGGAAGTGGATTGTAATTTCACCCAGTACCATCTTTTCTTGGGGGTTTTTAATTCAGTAGGTAATTAAAATAGTATTAAGGATACAGGTGATGTACTTTGAACACAGCAGTATAGCTGGCGCAATGAGAGTTGAAACAAACAATACATGCATAGCGTTGGGTTTATTGTGCATCGGTATACGCTCCAGTGGCGATGTATTTACGATGTGTCATAAAGAAAGAGCCCTTTGTCTTGTTTACGTCTACTTATTGTCATTAGTGGAAAAGGGACAGTGAGTGTTTATGTTGATATTGTAAATGCACTTAAAGCGTGTCCTATTCATTCAGTTCGACCGTTGTTCGGCGTTGCTGTATACATGGTACGGCGAGTGAAATAATTCCAGTTTTCGCATCGTTATTAATAGATTTATTTGAGTGTTTGTAAAGTGTTGTTTATGTGTAATATTACGATATCACGGCATCATCCAACAGAATAGCGCACGGCAAAACATTAAATCGACAAAGTCGTGAAATTTTATTCCGCGTGCTTAATTATTTTAAGAAGAATACAATTCTATGAACTAAATTATGATTTATTTTAATTAAAAAATCCCTTTACAAGATTTACGGAAACTTGTTTTATTTAGATTTTTTTTATGAATTGGAATTTTATGATAATCTGTTTTGTAGAATCATTAATTAGCATCCATCATATTATATGACATGCTCAAAAATGTCTCCAATCGGGGAATGCTAGGAATTAATGGATACCTTGTAATTGTTTTAAATACCCTTTTGAATTCAGTTATTTATTCAGAACTGTAATTTAAGAACATTCATTGGATACCTTGTAATTGTTTTAAATACCCTTTTGAATTCAGTTATTTATTCAGAACTGTAATTTAAGAACATTCATTATTTGAACAACAATAAAATAAAACAACGCACATGTTGAAATACATTTTATATAACTGACGAACACGCTTTGGCTTCGATCTCTGAAGTGTGAAATAATCAGCAATTGTTTAAAAAAAAATTGAAGCTTAATGGCTGATTCACACCAACGTCCGGATCCGCTCAGTGCCGATATTGTTCCGCATGAGAGCTTATTGATATGGTATGAATATCAATCAAGGAGTATGTGCCAAGACAAAGTTGTGCGGCAGTATATCCTTCTGCCCACCCTTGTGATATTTGACTACTTAGTTGGTTAAATAATTATTTTGAATTGTAAAAATACTAACATCGCAGATTTTTTTTTAGCAAAAACCATTTTTTTATCACTAAATAATATTTTTATTAATTATTAAAAATATTATTTAGTGATAAAAAAATGGTTTGAAAAAAAGAAATCTGCGTTGCAAGTATTTTTACACTTCAAAATAATTATTTAACTAAATAAGTAGTTAAATATCACAAGGGTGGGCAGAAGGATATACTGCCATACAACTTTGTCTTGGCACATACTCCTTGATTGATATTCATACCATATCAATAAGCTCTCTTGCGGAACAATATCGGCACTGAGCGGATCCGGACGTTGGTGTGAATCAGCCTTCAAACGAAACACGCTGTACGTAAGCTATGCATCTGTGTGAGTATTGGCCGGCACCAACTCTCGTGGTGAGACCCATACATCATATTTATCATTTAAAATAAGATAAAATGATTAATAAATACGAACAAGCTTCAAATTCCATATAAAACACATGAGGGGTACCCGGGTACTCTTTTCAGTCGTCAGAAGTTGTAAACTATACTCAAGCATTTTCCGCTACATACCACCCTCCACATATCCAACGGTTATAATATAACGGTTTGAAATATCACAAAACTGCGCTATATAAGTTCACTTTTTTTTTTAAATTTTATATGAATACCGCACAAGAGTCTCAACTGCTCTCAACCGTCTAGAGCCAGTGAGACTATGGCATCCCCAAATAGGGTATGTTGTGAGGCTGAAGGTACTGGGGAGGGAAGGAGATTGGGAAGAGGAAGGTTGGGAAATATCTGGCTATTCAGATCTGGTCACCAAACACGGCTAAAACCATTTCAAGCAACGTTTCAATTCTGAATGGTGGTCTTTCACCAGGGCGATACTTAGAGTATCTACCACTCTGGAACGTACCGCAAATATACTTTTTATTATTTTCATATGAATTAAATGTGTTTTGACACATATTAATTAAATAAAAGTTATTGGCGCACGCCGGGTTGAACCCGCGACCTTTGGATTCGTAGTCGAGCGTCTTACCACTCGACTATGGAGGCCGTCTCACTGTTATTATTTATTATTATTACGGGAGTTGGGGGAGGTGGGTTTCTGAATTTGGAACGCTGCCTCCGCGAGCAGCATTTTTGTCGGAATATGTCGCGATCGCATTGCGCTGTGTTGTTCCGATCTATCTGCATACCCCGGCGTGCAGCCGTGTCTCGTTTTGGACAGTCGTCCAATCGTCCGAACGACCGGTGGTTCCTTGTTTACTGTACGGATTTAGACGACCTTAATGCATGGCGCCGAAGACGACGTTTTCAAAATGTATTATGACTAACATTTTTTGTTGTGTGTTTTTTAAATTTTTATTGATGCTCGTTCTCGGCCAAGTTCCGCGAATCTTTGACCATTTTGAAAACAGTTCAAAATTAAATCAGACACTTGTTGTTTTTATTTACGTTCTGTGCTTCGACGCCGTCTCATAAATAGAAGTTTCTCAAGATCATGACATGTGAATTCTTGTTTTCACACGGAGATGTGCGATGCTGCATTGTGTAGAATCCGGTTCCGAACTTATAACTGGAAATTACGGCCTTAAAAATAGATTTTCCTTATTTTACAAGGTGACGCGAAGATTTCGCTATCGGACCAAAGTACTTTGGGTAAAATAGCACTAAATTGCGCTAAACTAACTGACTAACCATCGCGCCGTTTCTACGCAGGGGTAGGCAGAGAAGAGGAAGAAACGTCATACAATTCTGTCTTGGCACACACTCTTGCTTCATTCACATTCATACATTGTCTTCTTTTATTCTGACTCTTGACATGGCCCGACTCAAGTATTTTATTCACTTGATCGTGCCATGTCTTCGGGCGTCCCCGACTTCTTCCAATTCACTTTCGCGTCATACTTTGAGAGCGCTACAAGGTATCTATATTTATGTAACGTCATTGGTTTTAGCCTCGGGGATCTCATTTCTACAGCATTCAGTCTACTTTCATCCTTCCTCCGCCAGTTGCATGCCTCACTGCCATACATCAGGGTTGGTATAGGTACTCCATTGTGGACTGCTAGCTTCCCTTGTTTGGACATTTTGTTATTAGCGCCAACAGCGTTCAGTCCTCCATTAATGGAGTTTCCTGCATTCACTCTTCTCTCAATATCCGAGAGCAACTTGCGTTGAAAACGGTTTTTTAATTCCCCCGTGTGCGAAGGGCCTAAGCCTAGCAAATGGATTTGCCGCACACACGCCTCAGGGATCTCATTAATAATATTAATTAAATGCGCTGTAAAAAAATAATTTATATTATATTTTCGTAGAAAGCAATCAATATTATTAATAGTTTTTACATTGCATTTATAAAAAAAGGTATATTTATCAAGTGTCTATGAACGTATATCGTCGCTGAAAAGGCAAAAGGGCGTTAGTGACACTTTGAGGTCAAAAGTTAGTTAAATATGCAGTTTTGATCAGTTACTTCTCTGCATCGAATGCTCTGACTCTCGTTTGATTCTGACGACTTTTGTGGCCCTTCAGCCATCTAAAATATATTTATCACTTAGGAGAAGGCTTGACTCAAGCGACGCAAGTTTGTAACTTTTTTAGCTTTTGTATCTTCAGGTAACTCAGTGAGGGCATTAAGTTAACTTTTTTTTTTCAAATCCAACCAGGTACCGAAGAATTGTAAAACAAAAAAATCCCTTTCGGGTTGAAATTAATATGTGTCATAGCACGTTTTAATACATAAAAGGTATATTTGCGGCACGTTCCAGAGTGGTAGCCCTGGTGAAAGACCACCATTAAGAATCGAAACGTTGCTTGAAATGGCTTAAGCCGTGTTTGGTGACCAGATCTGAATAGACAGGTACCTCTCAATCTTCCTCTTCCCATCTCCTTCCCTTCAGCCTCACAACATACCCCGATTGGGCATAGCATTGTCTCACTGGCTCTAGACAGTTGGGACTCTTGTGCGGTATTCACTATAAAAAAATTAAAAAATACTAACTCGACTTGCCAAGAAAAAAACATCAGTTTCTTTCTGAAATACACTATAGGTAGGTACTTTATTAGGTAGGTAGGGATTTGAATAGTTCAAACTCGTACACACATACATACTCGCAAAGGAAACTATTTATAGTTAATAATGCGTAGATTAAAAACGAGTGTTGCCAAGTGTGTAGTATTTCATTTGGTTCCATCTTAGATAACAGATCTGCCAAGTTTTGAGATTCCAGTTTGATGATAAGTCACGTCGAGTCTAATCTAGATCGCAAATCAAATGTTTTCATGAAAAAATTATCATCCGCTGGATGAAAGCCTCACCCAACCGCTTGTATACTTCCTGTCCTTAATTATTTTTTTGCGTATTTATACAATTTATTGTTTGATTGTCATAAAATTCATTTTAAAAATTTAAAATTCAAAGCAGAATTGAGAATTATCAAAACGTTGCTTGAAATGGATTTAGATACTATGTTTAACTGTGGTGAATACCGCACAAGAGTCCCAACTGTCTAGAGCCAGTGAGACTAAGGCATCCCCGATTGGGGTATATTGTGAGACTGAAGGTAGTGGGGAGGGGAAAGAGATTGGGAAGTACCTGGCTATTCAGTGACAGATCTGTATCAGTTTCTACCGATCTTGCACTTTGATACGAATGCTTGTCTAATTTTTATAGCACCATTCTCGTGAAGTATAACGTCGAGGAGTTTTGTTTGATAAAGCTTTGTTGTAGACACTCATATTATCGTCGTGGTGAGGGAGACCACCATTCAGAATCGAAACGTTGCTTTAAGTTATGTTTGGTGACTAGATCTGAATTGAAAAGTTCTTCCCAACCTCCCTCTTTCCATCTCAACTTTCTTCAGCCTCGCAACATTACCTGATGCTAGCGTTGTAACCGCTCTATGCAAACTACTGCAAAGAACTACTTAATTTTGCAGCAGTTCACACTTTTCTCAGAGTGCGAATACTTTAAATGTAGTTTGACTACAAATAACTCTTCATTTTTTGGCAGTTTACACTTTAAATATTTCATTAGGAATTGGTTATACGGTGCGAATCTTGAAGTAACAATATATGGAGGGAGAGCTAATTATTTTTACCTAACCTACGTCGTACACCATGAGAGAGAAAGAGACAACAAATTTCATAGACCGCTTCTATATACTGTCGCAATGATCTTAAGCTCCTGGGTCACCGCGGGATTCCGCCCACATTTTTTATTATGCCACTAAACTGGACACAACTAAACGGTTTTTTAGGTTATATGCCGAGTCAGGTTAAAATCATCAAAAACAAGTCAAACTGACTTCACTGCCTTGGATAGATACTACTCTATGTACTCTAAGGTGCGAATTGAATGATTGAACTGTTACTTCAATTGAAGCGTTCACCGTGAAGGGTTCAATTGAAAGAACTTGTAGTTCGTGAAGCGTTCACCAAACTTTTAAGTTTTTCCCGTCGCTAACTGATGCCATGCACCTCCCACTGACTCGGGGGAGTGATGCGGTGATGGAAAAATACAGCTGTAGTAAAAATAATAGGCGGTTAGTTTACAGTTGTTAGTCGTTAGTTATGAGATTCCGTCCCAATGCGACTTTGTCAAATAAATTTGTAATATGTATTTTTTCTTTTTCATTTCAGCACCCGTCGCCAGACAGGGTTGTGTTCAGGTCAGCCGCATTCCTCGCCTTCACCGGCCTGGCGCTGTCCACCTTCAGCCTCAAGCAGATGCTGGAGAACCAGCGCAGACGCATTCTCTAGGGGGCCACTCCGGCAAGCACCTCACAGCAAGCAAACACCTCGCAGACACCACTGGAAGCTTTTGAGAAGGGATATTCATTCAACACCTGTGCGCGCTTATTTGGAGAGAGGAATTTTCAACCTATACTCGATTGAAGAGAGGAATTTTCAACTTAACCTAACCTAACCTAATGAAAAGAATTTTCAACGTCACCTAATTTGAAGAAAGTAATTTTCAACTTAACTTAAAGAAAAGAATTTTCAACATCACCTAACTTGAACAATAGATTTTTCAATTTGGAGATCGTCTTAATTTAATTTTAGCGCAAGAATTTTTAATTTATCAAGTAATTACCAATTCAACGTGATTATCGCAAGGGTCTTTCTAACAAAGCTTCAAATAAAAGATGTTTTTTAATTTTATTTGGAAATCGTCCATATTTTTTCGAAAGTGATATTTTTTTAGTTTAAGTATTTTTTTTGTAAAACAACGCCAATTTTTTTGCACATCCATCGCAATGTTTTCGCAGACCACGTTTTGCAAAAGGTATCGTTTTAAATTGATGTTTTTAAGACAATACGAAACGCCTTAGCGAAATGCGATGCAATAAATGAAGTAGGTTTTTTTAAATCGCCAACTTCTCAGAATCTTCGGGCCATTTGACCGGACGGAAGGTACGAGTTTTAAACGGACAATAGTACGAAGGAATGCAGTAATTGTGCCATGTTTATTTTTGTAAATATCTCTTTTAATGCTCGTCGAATGTATATTTTTAATTCTGTTTAAAAATCGTGCAATCGTTCGAAGTCCGATGGCCGTTTCTATGTGAATCAGAAGTCCTAGAGTTTGCTTGAATTGTATCAGTTTTCGCACGAGTTGGAGAAATTTAAAGATTTTCGAATAGTTTTAATGAATAGCCAAAGAGAGTTGATTAAGCTTATAAGAAGATTAAATGTCCAGCAAATTGAGATGTGCTCGTCATTAATAATATATATGTATGAAGTTTAATTGATAATTTGAGGTTTTTAAAGTAATGGAGCTGCAAAATGTCTGATGTCGCTTTGATCTAATTGTATGTACATTATATTTTTTTTTGTTCAAAATGATTTTCCAAAATGTGCACAAATAATGTTGATGCTTTTGTGGCGCCTGTGATTGGAATTATATTGTTGTGTCGTTTGTTTTAACTAAATCTAATTAAACAGTCTCGAAACTGTGAACAGCTGCTTTTTATTTATCCATTGTGAGATTGAGGAAGGCACGTGAAGAGCAGTTGTACGGAGAAAGGAGTGTCAGGCTACTTACACTTGATAAAAGGAGTCGGGAATGCCCAAGGAAGAGTATTAGCGATGGGAAAAACTTGATTGAAGTGTGAACGCTTCACAAACTACAAGTTCTTTAAAATGAACCCCACACATTGCTTCGATTGAAGTAACAGTTCAATCGAGGAACTGGAACCGGTTCCTCACCAAAAATATTTTTTCATGGGTGGGGTTGCTGTGAAGCTAGTTGGCATGATCTACTTTTGGTGCCCTCACCAAAATCGGAGCTTGGCCAACATCAGGGCGATCTTCACCCTGGGGGGGGCTGCAGTCGAACACAACTCTGCACTTGTACCAGTCGTGCAGGTTTCATTGACATGAAGTGCGGAGTCTTCTTCTACTAGGTCTTCCACGATCGAGTGAATCAAATGCCTAGTCAATTAGGGGATGGTTAATATCGGAAATTGGGTGTACCTGCGTTTCCAGTTACCGCTTACTGGCGAGGAACGGGTTATTTATCCAGTTATTCTTGGAACCGGTTTCTGGTGCCAGAAAAGTTTCATGAAGAAGATTTTTATATTATAGAGAAAGGATTCCTCGCCGCCAAAAAACATTATTTCATTAGGTGGAACCGGTTCCTCGTGAAAGGACCTTTCCACCAAAAAGCACTTAATGGGTATTCAATTTTTTTTCCAAATAAAGAAACCGGTTCCTCGGAGAAACAATATTGACGGTGGTTCCAGTGACCGGCTTGGAACCGGTTCCTTATAGCCGGGACAGGAATATCAACCATCTCTACATCTTACGCTTTCTTCATGAGCTGTCTGACGAGGAGCATGAAGAACGAGACATTAAAGATGATTCAGACATCGAAAATGAATTTGAAGATAAATCGATGGAACAACAGCCCGATGGAAGCGAAACTGAAGATGCTATGGACATAACAGCTAGTTCTAAATAAAATGACGATTGTATGTTTTTCATTGGTAAAGATTTCGAAACGATTTGGTGCAGCTAACCAGGAGCATCACAGGAACTAAAAATATAATAAAACTTTTCCCAGGTCCTAAACAAGCAGCCAGGGACTCTGCCACTGAGATGGATGCATTTTTTAAAATTTGATTAATTTTTGAAAACATTTGATAGAGTTGCATTCTTGTAGTTTTGATGCGAATCAAATATAACGTTTCCTTTTTATAGAATATTTTACCGTACAATGGATTTTACGACTGTTGAAATATATGTGAATCTATTCAGAATAACTTTATCCTTCTGGAATAATCACTTTCCGCGTATAGATGAAGAGATTGGAGTTTTGAGATGCCTCACTCAGTGCGGCGCGCGCCTGGTCATGTGACTCACAACAACGCGCCCGGCTAGGTTACCAGGATTTACTTTTTGTTTTATAAATTCGAAATACACAATATGAGACTAATGCATAATATATCAGTGTATGAAGAGAAGCAGTAAAGATGCTTCTAAATACCTAACTTGAGAATAACTAATCAAATGCTAACGCATCTATTGAAGAAGTGAGGACGGAAACTCGGTAGATCTAAGATCAGTAACACAGCACTTTTTAATAGAAGACTCAAACAAAAAGGCTGGAAATAAAGAGGGTGGCAAATTATTCCACAATCGAGCTGTTGAACACTAGAACGAGTCGTAGAAGCGACAGATGTTGCTTGGATTATTAGTGCCTGCTCTACTTTTGATCCGCAACATTTTTGTAAGGTCCATTGAAACTAACAGCATTAAAATATGTAATGCTAACTCATCTTTGACTTCAAAAGACAAATGGTTAGACTTTTCAAAATGCCAATATTTTGCAACATACCAGGCCCTTCAAGACAAAAGTCACCACAGCTTTCAGATATCGCAATCTAAATGTTTTTTGAAACAACTTTTATTTAAAGTTCATCTGTTATTATGCATGTTAATATAACTTTAAAGTGATTAAATACACTTTTAAAACATACAAATCTAATTTTACGTTCATATTCTAACATACAAATGCGGTATCTCTAAGCTTTATTAAAATTTTAATAATGTTCAATTTTATATGCTCCTGGTCCCTGAGATTCAAATGTGAGAAATTTATTTTATGGTCTTTATTTACATGTAACGACATCTATTGTTAAGTGGATCAAACTAATTAATTAAGCTTCTTTGATTTATGTGCTCCTGCTCCCTGACTTTTAAAGTGAGGAAAAAAAATAGTCTTTATATTTACATGTAACGACATCTATTGTTGAGTAGACGAAACTAATTAATTAATCTTCTTTAATTTATGTGCTCCTGATACCTATGAGACTCA
Organism: Drusus annulatus; assembly: GCA_022651775.1. Classification (NCBI taxonomy): domain Eukaryota; kingdom Metazoa; phylum Arthropoda; class Insecta; order Trichoptera; family Limnephilidae; genus Drusus; species Drusus annulatus. The sequence goes on along the minus strand of JAGWCC010000421.1, from coordinate 76,541 downwards.
AATGTAAGAAATTGTTAAGTTTTTCATGTGGCGACATCTGCTATTGAGTAGACCTAACTAATTAATTAATCTTCTTCAATTGACAAATACATCAATTTGTAAAACACAAGTGAGTTATTACAAAATTACAGTCGGTAAGGTACGACGGAATTTGAAACTTGCAGGAGTCCGGCATTCCAGAGGTCAATATTGTCATTAGCATTATGATGCCCCTTTGTCAAAAACAACAAACAAAATGAAAAGCACTGCAACTGTGGAACCGGTTCCTCGTGAAAAGGATCTTTCTGCCAAATCTTTTCTTCCTTTTCTTGATCTTTCAGTTCCTCGGAGAAATAATATGGAATATTTGACAGTGGCCGGCTAGGAACCGGTTCCTTTTAACCGGGGCAGGAACATCGACCATCTCTAGTTAATTTTACAGATTGAATTCCACATTTAACGGTGGTCGTGTGGTTAGATGCTCGACTAAGAATCCAGAGGTTGCTGTTTCAAACCCGGTGTGCGCAAATACATTTTATTTAATTAATATGTGCCATAACACATTTAATCAACATAAAATAATACATGCTATATTTGCGGCACGTTCCAGAGTGGTAGATTACTCTAAGTAGCCAGGTAATTCCCAACCTTCCTCCTCCCCATATCCTTCCCCACCCTACTACCTTCAGCCTCACAATTTATAGTGTCAACTGCAAGAATTCTCAGTTTTGAGGAAACAAATTATCAAAGCTTAGAGACTAGGCGCAATGCTGGTCTCACGACAATAGGCTTTAAGACTATAAACCACTTGATCAACTATCCATACCTCTTGGCATGCTTCTGCTTATTTGTACTAGAGAAATACTGCCGCAGCAGAAATCATGCCATGTTTAGCATACCCTATGGTTGGATAGATGTTTTGGCACAGCATAGCATGACAAGAGGTATAATTCCATTAAATAAATCATGTACAAAAGTCAATATATATAAAATTATCAAAGGAAGCAAACACTTTGTAGCTTGACATTATAATTTAAATAAAAAATAATTTTGTTTTAAGCCACTTTATTTATACACATATAACAATTCGACCGGTTTCGGTTAGACTTAACCTTCATCAGGAACGTATAAGTATAAACTGGTCGAATTGTTATATATGTATAAATAAAGTGGCTTAAAACAAAATTATTTTTTATTTAAATTCAATATATATGTATTGATATATTTACCGAAATTTTACCCATGTTCAAAAACTGTAATTGGATCTGTTGTAAATAAAAAAAAAGATGAGAGCGATTTAAGTTACGCAAAAAACATTCAGTTTTTTCATGTGCAACAAATATCTGAATAAATAATTTAGATGCATTATATTTTAATTAGTTATATAAAGTCAGAACTGAAGTTGTATGAGTATTTGTTAGCATAAATGTCGATTTTCAGTGTTGATACAATTGTCAATGTTTACTGTTTACATTTTATAAGTTCATTTACCTACAGTAATAGTAACTAAAATAACAAAAGTTTATCAGTAATGATAATTAAATACAGCTTCCATTTTCTATTACTGAATGTAATCAATGAATAATTATAAGTATGTACATACATACCTACCGATTGAATATGGATACTCAAAAGCAGAAGTGTGATTCATACCGGTTTGAAATAAGTTCTTTGGATTCCTGGTAGTAGAAGTAAGGAAAAATTGAGCGTTCTTCGGGCATTATCTCATCTCGCAGTGCAGTGTCAATGTCACATTGCGTTAAAAAATATCTTAAGCGTATAATCATAAATATAAGGGTATTTTTCAACCTCCTGAACAAACTTAATGTTTTTTTTCCCGCTCAGACATGTTGCAAATGTTCTTAAAAACAGTTAGCAACGACTAGCACGGCGAGTTGCGAGAGACTGTTTGCGTCGACGTTAAAAACTGGTTTTTGAGAAGTTGCGTGCAGATCCCCATTGAAATACACAGGAGAGCAAAAACGAACTAACGAACCATCACGCCGTTTCTACGCAGGGGTAGACACAGAAGACGGACCGCCATACAACTCTGTCTTGGAACACACTCCTTGCTTCATTCACATTCATACATCGTCTCCTACATACTCTTCACATGGCCCAACTCAAGTATGTATTTGATTCATTTGATTGTGCCATGTCTTCCTCAGGTGTCTCCGATTGCTTATTCCATTCACTTTCGCGTCATATATTCTTTTCACACTTTGTTCATTCGCTCTAGATGCCCAAACCATCTAAGCGTCCCTTTCTTGATCCTATTCATTACGCTTACATCAGCCTTGCATTCTTTCCGGATATCCACATTTTTAACACGGGTTGTGTGCCTTTGATCGTAACAAGTGATAGTCAGAGAGAACAACGTCTGGAGAATACGGCGAGTGAGGTAAGATTTCCTACTTCAACATTTCCAAGCATGTCTTGACCACTTTCGCAACATGGGGTCGAGCATTGTCCTGCTGCAAAAATCACTTCATAGAGTATCTCGTTGTATTGCGGCCGTTTGTTCTTCAATGCTCGGCTCAAACGCATTAATTGCGTTCGATAACGATAGCCTGTGATTGTTTCAGTCAGTTTTAAAACCTCACAATACACTACGCCGAGCTGATCCCACCAAATACAGAGCATGACCTCGGAGCCGTGAATATTCGGTTTGGCCGTCGGCGTGGAAGCATGGCCGGGAAATCCCCATGGTTTTCTGCACTTGTGGTTATCGTAATGAGCCCACTTTTGATCCCCAGTCACAATGCGATGCAGAAATCCCTTTCGTCTTTGCCTTTCAAGCAACTGTTCTCAAGCAAACAAACGCCGTTCAACATCTCCGGGTTTCAACTTTTACGGCACCTAATTTCCTTGCTTCCGAATCGTTTTCAAATTGCTTATTGAGTCACTCCCAATGATGGTGTCAATTCTTCTTGACTTGGAAACAAAGTTGTACACCTAATATGATATGACACACGCATTAAATAAACAAACACAAGCCATACTGATTGAAGAGCTGTCATTAACAAGGTTTATGAAACTGGGAAGGCTCCATTGGGCAGGACGTGAAGTAAAGATGAAAGATAGCCAAACACCAAAGAGGCTTCTTTATAATAACCCTCCAGGACCAAGGAGTTTTGGAAGACATGAACTTAGGTGGCCTGATGGTGTGAAGGCTATGATGCATCCTTAGGCATAAGGAATTAGAGGAAGACAACAGACCGGCAAGAGTAGAGGTATTTTCTTGAGGCAGCCGGACTCTCTTGCATCACCGATGTTAATGTATCAAACATTTTTGTAGAAAAAAAACATTTATTTTGGAAAAAATACAATCAATCAGGTTATTTATAATAATAAGTAATACAGACTATCGTCAAATATGAGGTTTTTACTTTAAAACGAAGCAGACAATCTTCGTTTTCAAATTTTGCAATATATTTTCTTTGCTAAGATATTACTGAAAATATGTATATAATAGTAATAATATAAGATCTTTGAATTTTATTATTTTTGGTCCTGCTATTTTAAAAAGTGTGACTAAAAACAATTTGATCACTGCCAGATGTAGAAAATACAAGATGCAGAATGTCTAATTCTAGAGTAAGTTAGGCAATAAATGCAGAGGCTTTATTCAGGTCGTCTTTTGTATTTATCAATGACACCAAATGTTCAACTAGACAGACAGTTTATCTAGCATTTTTATAATTCTCTAATCACAAAAAGGACTCTATGTCAAGACGGTTGGCTCTGCAGACCTGTGACATTTTAAATAATATAACGATGATCGACAGATCGGAGTAGGTTCCAGGGTCTGTGGCGCCTCTGACAAGCCGCGGTGATGGTGGATAGTGCAGTGGTGAAGATCGCCGACACCTATCGCCTCTTGCTGCGGGAGTGCAGTTTGTTGGGCCCCTTGGTGAAGCACCAGTCCACGGAGATGGTGTTGCCGAGGATGTCGGCGCTGTTCATGGCTTCCCGGGCGCTCTGCAAAGGAATGTTCATTAGAAATACAATACTGTAGCACCTGAAGTATAACCAGTAAGCCACGAGCTATTTTATTTTTTTAAAGAAAGACAAACATTCCCGGGTTACAAATTAAATGAACTGAAAATGCTGCTTGTGGAATGATAGAAAACTTAGCTTGAAGCCAACAGTTGGATATCAATAGCTACATACAAATACATATCATTCAATGCAACTTAGTTTCAACACTCACTGAGTATGTACCTATTAGTTTAGCTTTAGCGCCAAATAAACAAAAGGTGAAAGAGTGTATACTTCGTGAACGATATTATGCGTTATTTTGAATGATCTTTTGCTAGTATACCTCACTACTTTGTGGATTTGTCTAGGTGGATTTTTCTATCCGAAACGGCCGATACGTAGCGCCTAGCGTCAAGTGAATCCACCGATGGCAAGTAATATATACCTGTTGTAAAATAACACCCCCAACATATTGTCGGCGTTATTTCCAACGGTTATATTCAACAGTTGACAATTGCCAACGATAACGGTGGTGGCGTTGTTTAGAATTCTCGTTAACTCCCAGTACTACTGGGAACCCGACGCTTTGGAACACGCCATTATAATACATCAGATATATTGTTAGTTATAATAACTGCTTGAGGGGAGATCCCTGCATAATGCTGATAGGGCATGAATTGATTGACTGCGGCACTAACGATAAAAGAAGATTCGCTTCTAAAACATGGGTCACCAATGGCCAGGTTCATTCCTGCTCCTCCTTCACCTCTGGAACGCTGGATCCCCGCAAGGTACAGCTTCCGTTGTATTTTGCTGCCTGTAATTTTGTAATAACTCACTTGTGTTTTACAAAATGCTGTTTTGTCAATTATGCTATCTTCTCAGATAATGTGATTAAGGGGTTTTTCTGGAACAGCTACTTATATTCTGAGAATCGGTTTGTTCTTCCTCTTGTCACTAAAAAAAGTTTCATTTAGAAATGTGTTTTTTGTTGTATTATATTTTCGTGTGGCTGAATAAATTTTCTACCAAATAAAAATAAAATTGCACGAGGTTTTCCTGTAAATACAAACAGTAATGTAACTTTGAAAATCGATTTTTTTCAACCCTACTGACGTAAGCAAACCTAAAATATTTATTACTCGACTTGTATCGAACTCAACACAATGCAAAATATATCTATGGATTGATTATTTTATTGACAAGCGATTACGGTTCATTTAAATATGCAAACAACAGGTTTAGTGGATAAAAACTCCTGAAAAGATCATTATGAATGCCCGGTGCCTATTGGCACCTCCGGCACAGTAGAGGTTAAAAAGTTTCAACACAGGACCCCCAAAAGATAGTAAAAATAATTTTATTTAAAATTTTAACAATTATTACAGAAGCTATGCAGGTAGTGGTGAAGGTTGCATCATCAGAGCAAGTATATATATATATATATATGGAGAGAGGGAGTTAAATATTTTTACCCAACCTATACAAATTCACGATAAATCACTTTCTCCAGGTTTTTACGTCGTAAACAGTGAGAGAGAAAGAGATAAGACAAGTTCTCACACAATAAAGCACTGCTTTTAGGTATGTAAGCACGTTCTCCGGCGTATCCGCCCACTACAATTTGTTATGCGACATAACTCAACGGTTTTTTAGGTTATATCCTACATTTTTGTTTATAACAATACTGTGAAAAAGTGATTTTACAAATAAACAAAAACATTATGTCGACACGTGCTATGAACAGATGTATAAATACCCTAGCCACGCCCCAGTCAGGAAGAAATCAACAATCCTGACTACACTAGCGCTTTCTCCTGGTATATTTTTGCTCTGAGGTTGCATCAATGAGGATATTCTTTCAAGAATCAAAAGAGTTTCCCTTTTAAATCTCTCCTCACTAACAGAAAATACATCAATCAGAAGTTATTCTATTCGGCAACAAGAGAGTCCTCCCCACGGGCATAGACCTCCCAGAGTTAATATATTTTTTTCTATCGTGAGATTAATCAAAGGTCAATAGAGTCGGTACACACCTGAGCCTGCTTGTATGTCTCGTACTCTACCAAGGCGTATCCCTTCAGGAATCCAGTTCTCCGGTCCAAATTCAAGTGGAGGTTCTTTATTTCGCCGAATTCAGCAAATTTATCCTGAAAACAGCAAAAATGCTCGCATCAGATTGATTGCATAATATTATATATATGTACTAGTTTAGTCTTAATACACACGTCAAAAGGGATATAGTGAGTTAATCGTGAAATAGCGTAATCGGAATAAAACTTTTTTTACCGTATGAGCAAAAATTACCAGTATTGTTTTTGAATACATTAGTGCCCCTCACGGCGATCTAACGAATCATGTACAGAAGACGGCTTAGCGTATTAATACTATCAGGTTTTTGAATACATTAGTGCCCCTCACGGCGATCTAACGAATCATGTACAGAAGACGGCTTAGCCGTATTAATACTATCAGGTTTTTGAATACATTAGTGCCCCTCACGGCGATCTAACGAATCATGTACAGAAGACGGCTTAGCGTATTAATACTATCAGGTTTTTGAATACATTAGTGCCCCTCACGGCGATCTAACGAATCATGTACAGAAGACGGCTTAGCGTATTAATACTATCAGGTTTTTGAATACATTAGTGCCCCTCACGGCGATCTAACGAATCATGTACAGAAGACGGCTTAGCGTATTAATACTATCAGGTTTTTGAATACATTAGTGCCCCTCACGGCGATCTAACGAATCATGTACAGAAGACGGCTTAGCGTATTAATACTATCAGATATCGCTGTGCTAGTTTGATACTATAACAAGTCAAAAAACATGTTTTTTTGGCTTACTGTTGTCTTTTGATTCCTTACGTTATTAACTTATTGTATTGAACTTGCACTGCAATATGTACATAATAATAAATTACTTTGTAGGTAATCTTTGGCAAAAGGAGACTTGGTGAGTTGATGATTTTTTAGCTAAGTTCAAACAGCGGATCCCCCAAATTTGGAAAAACGTATGTACTTCCCAACCTTCCTCTTTCCCATCTCCTTCCCCTCCCCTATATCTTCAGCCTCATAGCATACCCCAATTGGGGATGCCATAGTCCCACTGGCTCTAGAAGGTTGGGAGCAGTTGGGACTCTTGTGCAGTATTCACTATTTATATATATTTTTAAATACTATAATAATAACAGTAAATCAAAGAAAAGGAAATTAGATTGAGGACAGTTAACATGTTGGTACTTAAAAACATTAATATTCAAGTATTATAAGTAAACGATTCTAAAAATGCAAACAGTGTAAATATAACAAGTCACAAAAGAACAATAAATATTTTTTGACAATATTATATTAATATTTATTGTATATGATTTTCAGTAGACAGTAAGGACATTTGACAAAAAGGGCTTTATTATCACTTCTATGATCATCAAACTTAAGTTTTAACACTGATCATAAATTTATGCAAAAAACCACAATACTCTTGGATTGTTAAAATATTTACATTCACATCCATGCGGGTAGTAAAAAAACTTATTTGTGAATTTAGTTCAACTTAAAATTTTAATTTAAAAAATCAATGCATTATTTAAAAAAAAAATAGTCGCAACTGCTCCCTACCGTCTGGAGCCAGTGGGACTATAGCATCCCCAATTGGGGTATGTTGTGAGGTTTAAGTTAGTGAGGAGGGGAAGGAGATGCAGAAGGGGAAGTTTAGGAAGTACCTGTCTATTCAGATCTGGTCACCAAACATGGCTAAAGTCATTTCAAGCAACGTTTCAATTCTGAATATATATCCGCAAATATATTATTTTATATTAATTAAATGTGCTATGACACATATTAATTGAATAAAATTTATTTGCAAACGCCGGGTTTGAACCCGCGACCTTTGGATTTGTAGTCGAGCGTCTTACCACTCGACTCTACGCAGGCTGTCAATATGAGCACCTAGTTAGATTTGTGTGCCGAGGAAGAAAAAATAATACACAACAATTAACGTGTTACGTTAATAGCCATCGCAATGAGACCGCTTCCTTCTTGAGGTTGACCCCGTTTGTCGCTAACCCAAGTAAATCAATTTTTAACTAATTTAAGTGGCACCGCAAAAAAGGAGTAAGTGAAGGAACTAATTTAAGCGTCTACTATAAAACGATTACGAAAAAATTACCAAAATATCATCCTCCTGCGCCTCTTCATTGACTCCGTTGACAAACAGGATCCAGCCCTCCACGGAGCGCTGGGGCCCCGGGTCGGCACCGTCAACGCCCGATGGCCGCAGCCTCTCGTAGCGGCCCTGCGAGGCGCGCCTGGCCTCTGTGGCCCCCGCCTCCTGACCGCCGAATCCACGACCCTTCTTGTTGCGCGCCTTCTCCTTCAAGCGGGCAATACCCTCTGGAAGGGAAAATTTAATTCATTTTAAAAACATTACGAAATACAATTTTAGGGTGTTTTTAAAGAGATATATATATATATATATAGGATGTATAAAAAACACAGTACAAAGCATATATACTAAGACGAGAAAAAGATAAATTAGTTATGAAAAAGATATACATTTTCTAAGATTTATAAGTAAACAAGATGGATATATAATACATATACAGTAGTTAAGCAAGCGGCAATAAAGCTTGTTGTTTAAAGGCAGTTTCACTGATGCAAAAAATGTCGATATCCGAAGCGATTCGATTCAACACCAAGAGTGCCCTCCCCACCGACATGACCATTGGCAAGTTAGTCCTGCAGGCTGGGAGATAAAACAGTCTATGCTGTCGATGACGGCGATAACCATCGGCAACATAAAAGTCAATGCTCTCCATGATAGTCAAGTTTTCGAAACATCCACGTATCAATTTAAATAAATGGGTAACGATGTACACATCTCTTCTGACCCGCAGATGGTTCGTTGTGAGCATACCCAAGAGAAAGTCAGTCGGATAGAGCCACGGGTAGTAACCGTACTCCCTCAAGTAGAGAAATCTCAGAAATTTCTTCTGAACCCTCTCCAACATGAAAATAATTTTTTAGAGAGGCGACAGGAAGGAATTGTGATCCAAATGGAAAGCCTACAGACTTAAGGGAAAGCTTACAACTAAAGGGGAAGCTTAAGAAAAGTCTATGACCGAAGAGAAATTACACAAGGGAAACCTCACAACTAAAGGGAAAGCATTTATTTATTTAGTGCAGAAAACATTTTTGTCAATGTTTTTGAAGAAATGTTTTGACTAACCATGAAGCCATTTTATGGCAGGGGTAGGCAGATAGGATGGGATAAAACACTTGCTCTGATATGGGACATAGAACTCTGTCATTTTTTTTACAATAACTCCACGCAGGAGGCCTTGAGGAAAATAATTTCCCTCAAGACCTATGTCATCTTTGGGGATGCTGTGTGGAGGTCTTGAAGAGGCCCATGTTGAAGGAGGGAAGAAACACAGAGGTCGGTAAATCGTTCCATAGCCGGGCTGTTAAACATAAGTACGAGTCGTAAAAGCGACCCGTTCTCATGTATTGAATGTCAACCGTGCATAAATGTTGGGCGCGCGTTTGGCGAGTTTTCCGACGATGCACCGGTGCCGAAGAGATCAATGACGTAAGTTCCTCGGAGCATCTTCCATTGAAATACCTGTAGAACAAGGATGTCACTCCCACCTGACGTCTGTGCTCCAAAGATTGCAATCTGTTTACACTATTTGCGTTATTCAGATTCTTAAGTTATTTAAACTTATTACTCAACTGTGTAAAGAATGTGTTGCATTTGCATTACAAAATAAATTACTTTTAAACATGATTTCTAATTTGTATCTAATAGGTAGGCATTATTTTAATTTATCATTCAAGATTGAATACTTTCTAATGATATATCATAATTACAGGGAGGAATAAATTCAGTAGTTCTACTGTGTCAACATAATTAAATCACACTCTCAACAAACTGTTTTAATTTGTAGTGAAATGCTAATATTTATATTTACTGCGACCAAAACTTGGCCCTGAATAAAATTTAGTATGAAACGTCAAACAGAAAAACGTTCTTGGAGCCGTCGATCTTGTAAACACTGAGATGATTCTTTAAAACGTACTCTTATCGATAGTTAATTACTATTAAGATACATGAAAGGAAAGACAATTGGGGAAATTGCTAAATTAAATTAAAAACAATCGCAAACGTTAAACCGCTCATCCTAACCTAAGTTCGGATCGAAATAAAACAGACAAATAAAGTGTTTTCTTCAGCGAATATTTGTAAAATTTAGTTTAAATAGTAGAACTTACGTTCTCCTTCATCGTCAACTTCGAATTCCTCGGAGTTTTCGATATCCAATACGTCTGCCATTTGATATAGTTCACTTAACCAAATTCACAACAAAATTGACAATGGCGGTACAACTAGAGATGGTCGATATTCCTGTCCCGGTCAAAAGAAACCGGTTCCAAGCCGGTCACTGGAATAGTCGAAATTATTTTTCCGAAAAACGATTCCTTTTTATGATAATTAAAAATCGGTATTATTTTTCCGAGGAACTGGTTCCTCTTTTTGGCAGAAAATGACGAATATCTTTCAAATGTTTTTTAACCAGTTCCACAGTTACAGCACTTTTCGACCAGTTTCAAGCCGGTCACTGGAACCGTCGATATTTTTTCTCCCAGTAGTAAGTTATTTTTGGGACCGGCTCTTATTTCTGTAAAAAAAATGCTATTATGTGGTAGTGAACTGTGAATTTTAGTTGGAATTTCATGACGAAACGAACCTGGTTTCGATTGTTTTTCATTAGAACTATTCTAACACTTACTTTTTTTCAGAATATCGGTAGCAACCTCCCTCCATGAAATAAAAATATTTAGAGGAACCGGTTCCAAAAGTAACATTATTTTAGTTTTATAAATAATCATCGAAAGTCCGTTATAAATATTAAATAAGATCATCTAAAATTGTATTAAATTTATAAAGGTCTGATTTCTCCACTTACCGGAAAAACATGTTTTTTTTTTGATGTCCCTCACTATTTTTTTTACGTATGCGTACCTTTACCTGCGTGAACTATTTGCCATGAAGTATGCAGCGCGTAGCCCCGACGTCAGTTTTAAATTTGCCATTGGCGGATTCGGTCGGTCGCCCATTGCGTCCGATTCAACTTTTCAGTTGCATGTTGATAAAATGATTATTGCGATGTTTTAATGCAATGTCGATTAATATCCGAAGTGCGCCGCCGGTAACATTGCATAATATTTTGAGATCGCGATTGAAACAATATTTTATTAGAAGTTCTCATATTTATTTTCCTCTTACAAGTGCTGTGATTTAAATCGTAAATTGTGTATTAATATTGTGAAATCGTTTAAAAATAAATAAATTATAAAAGTGTATAAAGTCATAGTTGTTTTTTTTTTTATAAATAATAACAAGACACGCTTTTTAAAATGGTGTGTGATACAAATGTCGAAGAATTATTGCAGTGTTTAAATGTTATGTCGATTAGTATCTAAATTCTACCGCCGGGAAGTTACACAATCTCAAAATCGCGTTGAAAACATATTTTTTTTGTAAAAGTTGAAGTAAGTTATTATTTATATCAATTCTAATGAACGTCCACTTCTCATAGCTTGGAGATTTATTTTCCTCCAACAAGTGTTTTAATTTAAATCGTAAATTGTGTATTATTTAAAAATAAAATAATTATAAAAGTGAAGTCGTTTTTTGAAATAATAATAAAATACACTTCTGTAATATTGTGTATAAAGTAAATTATTTTTATTGGATTATCAGTGCTTTTAGCTGCTTCGAAAGATAGGTCCTGAGCAGTCGAAGAAAATCATCTAAGTAGTGAGTGATTTTTTTCTATAATTTAAAAGTTTTCAGGATTCAAGGGTGCTTTGTAATATCTTTAATTATATTCACAAGTCTTACCATTGGGTTAAAATGTATTGGTATTTTTTTATTATTAACAAATAAAACGGAAATGATGAAACCTTTAACTGGTTTTTAACATCTCTAAAAAATAAGAAGTAATCTTGTTTATCAATTTATCCAGTTAGGGAAGTAGGTTTAACCATTACTTTTAACTCCATTAATTGAGAACAAAACGCTGTTGGCTTATTTTTAAAAAATCTAAAGAAGCGAAGCCAGCAGACTACAATGATTCAGATATCAACCATACCTAAAAAATATGCAAATTGACTTATTCATAATTTTAGAGTTTGATTTAGAAATGAGCAAAGTCGAAACCATCAATAATCTATCTACCCAATCAGAAATATTGTGATATTTACAACAATCATTTTGAATAAGTAGTTTTGAATATAACCTAGAAATCACATATAAACTAGTGAAGAGTCCCAGTAAGATTCAAAACAATTTACAATTATGTATTATTTAAAGGGAGAAAGCCAGATAGTAATTACTAGTAGAGTTAAACTATTCAAACACACATTTTTATAGTAGGGTGAATAAAACAATATAATAAACAAGTTAATTTTTAATTAAGCTATACTGTTAAGAAAAACACAAATGAGGGGTACAGAAGCAAAGACAGCAATCTTTTTCATCCTAAATTATTTCTTGAAAAGTTTTACATGCATTGTTTTTTTTTATAAATGTTAATACATTTAGAGATTATTGTTTCAAATTGTTCCTAATTTAATGTACACAAACATTTTGATACACAAAATTATCTGTTTTTTTATAACAAAATCATTAAAAAGTTGACAATGCTACAGAATTGTTTTTGTAGAAGATTGCTGACTTTACTTCTAAGCCCCTCAATTACACGCATAGTTTTGTTTACAATTAGTACAGAAATCAGGGTTGTTTACCGACAATAATACTATAGGTCAAGCCATCTATAGTCATGTTTCAATTGACATTAGTTGTATGTTTTACTCAGGATACTATTTAATTATCATCAATAATTTAGATTGAATTCATTTCTTCAAAGTGGGTTTTATGATCAATTTGTTATGGATACCATTAAAGAGAGATGGAGGGGGTTTCACTTTAGTTTACGCAGCTGTTTTGTGATGAGCCTTCAGGGTTGGGCTTGCGTTTTGAGATCAGCCAACTGCCTGACAGTGGGAACTAGTTGACTAACATGATTCTGAAAAAACGTAATGCATATTTAATTACATTTGGCGAAGTCAAGCAAATCTACCGGTGGCCAGGAATATATAGCTGTTGTGTTGAAAAATAACAGCCCCAATGGAACCAACGATCCAACTGTTTCAACAGGGGATTATTATTACTAGGAATCCCAACGAATATTATCCAACACAACGCAATCTCAACACTCACTGAGTATGCACCTGTTGTTTTAGCTTTAACGCGAAATAAACAAAAAGGTGTAAAAGTGTATACATCGTGAACGATATTATGCGTAATTTGGAGTAATCTTTTAGTTAAATACCTTCTTACTAGACGTCTTGGTGGATTTTTTTGTCAAGCAGAATCTACCGATGGCAAGTAGTATATAGCTGTTGTAAAATAACACCCCTAAAATATCGTCGCGTCAACATCGGCGTTATTTTCAACAGATATATTCAACAGTTGACAATGGCCAATGATAACAGCGGTGGTGTTGTTTATAATTCTCATCAACGCCTAGTACTAATACGTGTCGACATCTGTGCAGTTGAGGGTGTGCGTTATCGGGCTGATAATATTTTACAATAAGCCATTCAAGAATATTGGAGCATTTGACTTCTTCTCCCTGACCTCGCTCCATCATATTTTCCACTCTCTTAAAAGCGATTTCTCTCTTAAGCGATTTCAGAGATATCTCTGGCATAGAATCTTGGGCTCCGTCGAAGCCAGAGTCAAGTTAGGTACTTCAATAGTACACAACTGCTAACCTTGTACAGATCGCAAGTGCGCCTCACTGTTGAATTTGGCAGTCACCTCTGGTCTGGAGCCCCTAAATACCTGAAAAAAACCCTTGACTCCGCGCAGAAACGAGCGGTCCGTTCGATAGATTCTCCTATCTCAACAAACTGATTCCAATCTTTGGAGCACAACCAACTGTATTCGTTCTACCGGTATTTCAATGGAAGATGCTCTGAAGAACTTGTTCTCATTGATCCCTTCGGCACCGGTGCATAGTCGGGAAACTCTCAAAACGCGCGCTAACATTTGTACAGGGTTGACATTCGATACATGAGAATGGGTCGCTTTTACGACTCGTCCTTGTGTTCAACAGCTCAGCTGTGGAACGATTTGCCGGCCTCTGTGTTTCCTCCCTCCTATAACATGGGTCTCTTCAAGATCCAGGTTCACCCCTTCCTTTCTTCAAATAAACCCTCAATATTTTAATGATGTATTGATATTGTTTTGTTCAATGTGTTCAAATATCTTTATTAAAAATGTCCGAATTGCATGTGGGCGGTTGTCCAACATCCTTTAACATTTTTATATATCTTTCTATCGAGTCAGTATAAAGTCAACAATCCTGACTACACTGTTTCGCAAAGGCACCTCTCCATGTATATTTTTAATCCAAGGTTAGATAGCATAGTTTTAAATATAAGCGGGAAACGTTGCTTGTGCAATGATAAAGGACTTGGCTAGCAAAGCATTGAACCCCAAATGCCTCCGTGGGAACCCGATGCTTTGGAACATTCAACCAATCAATCCCTCAAGTGTGGCAAAGACACACAAGGTCGTATTTTAAAGTGTTAAATGCCGTGGGCTTAAATGAATATAAAATATATTCAGAGAGTATAGGACTATTGGCGATTCTCTCTTTTAAAAAAAAAAAGAGTTATAGCTACCGTCAGGTCACTTGGAAAAGCTACTTTCCGCACGCCTCTTGATGATGGAATATTATTAAATTTACTTTAGACATGTTGATAAAACAATTTTTTCGTTAGAATTTCGAATAATTTTTTTATTTTATTTGGCGGGGTGGGCGCAATCGGTAAGTTATTTAAAAAAATAAATTGTAGTGAATACCGCACAAGAGTTTCAATTGCTCCCAACTGTGTAGAGCCAGTGAGACTATGGCATCCCCGATTAGGGTATGTTGTGAGGTTAAAGGTATTAGAGATAGGAAGGAGATGGGGAAGAGGAAGTTTAGGAAGTACCTGGCTATTGAGATTTGGTCACCAAACACGGCTACAGCCATTTCGATTCTGAATGGTGATCTTTCACCAGGACGATACTTAGAGTATCTCACCACCCTGGAACGTGCTGCAAATATACTTTATATTGTTTTATATGAATTAAATGTGTTATGACACATATTAATTAAATTAAAGTTATATAGGGTCCGCCAAATAACTTTTTTTTTTTTAAAAAAGGGCGCAAAACATCGAGTGTAGCTTCGGCTGTGTGGCACGTAGCGCCGTCCTGTTGAAACCAAATGTTGCCAATATCCTCCTCTTCAATTTTTGTGAACAAAAATTCGTTCAACATGGCCCGATAACGATCGCCATTGACTGTAACGGCCACTCCTTGCTCATTTTCAAAGAAAAATGGCCCAATTATGCCTCTGGACCAAAATCCGCACCAAACAGTGACTCGTTTTGGGTGTACCGGCTTTTCAATGTATGCGTGCGGGTTTCTGTGCCCCAAATACGACAATTTTGCTTGTTTACATACCCGCCAAGATCAAAATGAGCTTCATCCGAAAAGATGATTTTTTGGCAAAATCGGCATCTTCTGTAAGTCGATCGCAGGCCCACTCAGCGAAGCGAAAACGCATTGGATGGTCAGTTGGCTTCAACTCCTGAACCAATTGGACTTTGTATGGCGTCATACCAAGGTCTTTATGCAAAATTCGTCTCAATGATGTCTCGAAATGTTCAATTCAATTGTTGAGAACGACGGTGAATTGATGTTGATGGCGCTTCACGCACACTTTCTGCCACAGAATCGATATTCTCGGGTGTACGCACTGTTTTGGCTTTCACGCTTTGGTTTATCGATGAGGATGCCAGTTTCTTTCACTTTTTTTCACAAGATAACGAACATACGGAGCTGACGGTGCTTCTCTTCTTCCAAAACCGTACGCAATTTTTCGCACACATTCTGGCATTACCATGATTTTCAAAGTAATGTCGCAATATTTCCCAGCGTTGTTCAAGCGTATACACAACCATATTCGCTCAGCGGAAGGATAAAACTAATTATCTGTCAAATCAGACATGAGCTAAGTGTTACCATTCACGAAATAAGCACTAGTTGAAAAAAAAAATGGTATTTGGCGGACCCTATATAAGCGGGAAACGTTGCTTGTGCAATGATAGAAGACTTGGCTAGCAGAGCATTGAACCCCCAATGCCTAGGTGGGAACCTGACGCTTTGGAGATTCAACCAACTAACCTGTCTGTTTTAACCCTTATGTGACTGAAGAAAACTACACCTTTACATGACTGAAAGGGTAGCCGGGTACCCTCATGTGTTTTATATGGCATTTGAAGTTTGTACATATTTTTTAATCATCTTATCTTATTTTAAATGATAAATATGATGTAATTTTGTGTTCAAAGTACATCACCTGTATCCTTAATACTGTTTTAATCACCCACTAAATTAAAAACCCCCAAAAAGATGGTACTGGGTGAAATTCCTATCCACTTCCACAAGTCTTGAACTGAGTCGAAATGTATTACGTCATAAAAGTGGCCCAGCAAACTTCAGCAAATTATATTCTGTGAAAGAAACCTTCAAACCAATTTATTTAACGAGGTGTGAGAAATTATTTTGCGAGAAACTTATCGAAAGGGACAAAAAATTACTGATGAGTACAACAAAAAGCTAACAAAAATGTTTCACAACCCAATTTATATGTACACAAGTTTTGCTTATACATGATCTATATTTAAATGCACTCACTGTCACCTACCTCAGAACAGGTTCTAATAACCTAGTGAGGTAGGTAATGTAAAACAAATGTAAGAAACAAAAAGTTGTCAAATAAAAAAGAATTATTCATACTTTTATTACATAGTTGTTTCATTTCATTGTGTGGCTTTTCAAATAGCAAAAATCTTAAAAACAAATAAACTGAATTACTCTACAGCCCCGGGCAGGGTCTCGTTTGATTCAATCTAGCATTGTGACCGCATTGAAAGAACTACTTCTTTTGGCAACAGTTCCTATTTCATTCATTGTTCATTGAACAAATACTTCAATTGAAGTTGATAGTTTATTTTAGCGTTCATTCATTTCATTGAACAAATACTTCTGATTTTTATTTTGGTGAAGAACCATTTGCAGTTCTTTTCACTTTGAAATCTCTACTGACTAGTGCGTGTTTTTTTGGCGAGGAACCAGTTCCAGTTCTTTTCGTTTTCAAATCTCTACCGACTAGTACTTTTTATTTTGGCAAGGAACCGGTTCCAGTTCTTAACACTTTCAAATCTCTACCGACTAGCACATGCTTTTTCGGCGAGGAACCGGTTCCAAAAAGAACTGAACAAATAATCGGATAAATTTAAATCTCTTTTTTGCGAGTTCGACTTCATTTGAAGTGCTCACTTCGAAGGGTTCATTTTAAAGAACTAACAATTCGTGAAGCATTCACAAAACATTGAAGTTTTTCCCAATGCTAATTCAATCGATTATACATTTCTGTAATACTCCCCAATTGTTGTGAAATTACGTTTGATTTGTATACCTTGAATGAAGTTGTGCCAACGTAGAATGACATCTCCGCATTCTTCAGTACAGAGGAGGGCAAGTAGGCCTCCTTCTTCTTGAAATAGCCTGAATGCTACTCCCAAATCTACGCCGTTCTTTGTGAATTTTATTCCTCCGGAATCCAGGTTCATAAAGCACCCTGAAATACGTAAGTAAATAAAATGAAATGACACTAACGAACAAAGAATCACGATCACAATTTGTTAATTATTTAGTCGAACCATGAATATTAATTAGATTACATAATTACACTGTCAAACTAGGCAAAACAAAAAAGTTCCTCTTAATATTCTACTAATAGTTTCAACCTGGCTTCATTGTGGAACATTCATTTTACTAGAAAGTATGGAACCTTGGGGGACAAGAAGAGGTACCTTTGTGAAAGAGTTTAGTCAGGATTGTTGACCTCATACTGACTCGATAGAAAGAGACAAAGATATATTAAAGGATGTTGGTTGGATAGCCTATAGTTACCGCCCACATGGAATTCGGACATTTTTAATAAACATATTTGAACACATTAAACAAAACAATATTAATACAACATTAAAATGATTTATAAAGTCAAAATATCACACAAACACTAATAACAGAAGGTTTGCCTAAATAATAATGAAACCTTTTTGTTGATTTAATGTCTTTATATGAAAATATTCTAAAGTTCGGTCAAAAATATTTAAAACTGTTGAAAAACCTCGGAAAAGTGATGTTTTATAATCTTTGTTTGGTCTTATTTGAACATTCACGCATATCACATATCACTATCATGTTTGAATTATTTGTATAACGTAATAAAGTTAGCGCGGACGGAGAACATCCTTAAATACTTCGAAGTGCTGCGATATTATGGGACCACTTTTCTTGTCTCTTTCTCTCTCATGGTATACGACGTAAAAACCCGGAGAAAGTGATTTATCGTAAATTTGTATAGGTTGGATAAAAATATTAGCTATACCTCCTTATATCGTTACTTCAAGCATGAAACAAACAATGTGGCATGATGTCTTTTTTTGTAAAAGTCAAATTGATATATCAAAGCTCCATAGAACATGATGGATACTTAATTGCCAGCTGAAAATAGTTGCGTTGGCCTAGAAATTCTAAACAAAAAAGGTGTGGAAATTTTATTGATTTTTGCTGATTTTGAAAACAAATTTCTGGTTGATAAGTATGTACACACCTAGAATACATACAGGTAGAAGGGTAAATTCAGGAAACTCTAGGACTGAACGCTGTTGGCGCTAATAAAAATTGTGTAAAGAAGCAAAGCTAGCAGTCAACAATGGAGTACTTATACCAACCCTGATGTATGGCAGTGAGGCATGGAACTGGCAGAGGAAGGATGAAAGTAGACTGAATGCTGTAGAAATGAGAACCCTGAGGCGTATGTACGGTAAAACCATTTTTGAATGTGTTAATAATAATAATAACGTTTTATTCTGGAAGGTATTTCTGCATACAGTGTAGTGCAATGCAATACCTTCCATAATTGATATCAATATATGGTAATTATAATGTTAACAAATAAAAATAAACAGAAATTCATGAGAAAAAAAAAAAAAATATAAAAATATAATAATAATAATATAAATAAAAAATATTAATGGAGGATATTAGGCCTCATTACTGCAAAACGCCATCAAGAGGGAGTCCATCCTGGCAGCGTTAAGATTAATGGGGCCAATAATTTACTCCAATGCGCTTCTATGCTTGAGTTCGGGATCTGACGGGATTCCATGATGAGGTCATTTCTGGAGTTGTTAATCCTTTCCCGCATTCCTGCTACCCTGGTTCTCATAAGGGCTGCAAATCCCGGAACTCGGTGAACATACCGGAAGCACTGCAGTGCCTGGGAAGACTGAACATCATGCGGTAGGCGTTGTTGTACTGGACCCGAAGCCTTTCCATGCTACTTTTCTTAAAATTGGTCCAGAGCTCGTACGTTTATAGGATAGTACAGAACGCCAGGAAGAGTGTCCTTTTCACTGGTGGACTACATAGCCGAAATCTTCTACTGAGCATGTTTGATTTCACACTGAGTGCTCGCCTTTGCCTGTCAATGTCGTCGTCATCCATTAGCTTGCTGGTGATGATGTGTTCTAGATATTTGGTTTATTCTACCACCCATAGAACCTCAACGTTCAAGATAGCTGGAGGAATGTTTTTTGGACCCTGCCCGTATCTGATAACCATCAGTGCCGTTTTTAGCGGATTGTAAATCATGTTTGTTTCCTGAGCAAACTCTTCACAGATATTCAAGAGGATACGTAGCCCTCTTATAGGCGGCGTCATGAGTATCATATCGTCTGCATAGCTCACATTATTAAAACACTGTCCTCCAATATGGCAGCCCACCTTAGCATTATTTAATCTATGGGTAAGTTCTTCGATATAAAAATGTGGATATCTGGAGAGAATGCAAGGCTGATGTAAACGTAATGAAAAGAATCAAGAAAGGAACGCTTCGATGGTTTGGGCATGTAGAGCGAATGAACGAAGAAAGGAGTGTGAAAAGAATATATGACGGAAAAGCAAATGGAAGAAAAAGTCGGGGACGCCCGAGGAAGACACGGCACGATCAAGTGAATCAAATACTTGGGTCGGACCATGTGATGAGTCAGAATAACAGAAGAATATGTATGAATGTGAATGAAGCAAGGAGTGTGTGCAAAGACAGAGTTGTATGGCGGTCAGTTCTTTCTGCTTATCCCTGCGGAGAAACGGCGTGATGGTTAGTTGGTTAGTTACTACATCGAATTTTTTACTGTTGTTTAGCATAATATATTATATTATCGGAACCTCCAAAGGTAAGTACGAAGATTATTCGAATCTCGGTGACAACCTATTTTTTTAAATATTCTGTGTCTCTTTCCATTTTCGTATTTTCACAATAATCAGTATTACAATGAAGCGTAAAACTCTTAAAGTTCATTATGAAATTTTGAGCGAACCTAGGACATGGTGTATTTCGAAGGCTTCACCATAGTCTTCAAACTGTTTAGCATCTGACTTCTTTCCAGTTCCTCCGCCAAGTCCAAGCCCAAAGCGCCACGTTCCCCGATCGCAAGACGCCTGAAATTAATATGTACAAAAATATGGTTTCAGCAGCGTGGTGCATTAACACACCTAATATTTTATTTAATCAAACTGGACATGCAGCACACAATACAGATACGGGCAGTAACAGAGGCGTGCATTTCATATAGGCGCATAAGCACTGCCTATACTGTCGTATTCGCAAAAAAATAAATTATATAGGATTAAATATTTTGAAATTATTGCAAAAAATAAATCTACTTTCATAAATACGCGCTAAGTTCAGATAACCGCACCGCTGCGAGCGCCCTACTGATTTTCCTACTATAACGTGTCAAAAGAAGTAACTACATACGCCCAAACGCCGCCAACTTCGGAGTAGATCATTCTATGCTCAATACTTTGTGAGGTATCAGCTATTAAAAAAAACACAAAGATGCAAAACCTTACACTTTGCGTGGACCATCTTGCTCTGCAAAGCCCTTCGTCTGTAATGGTGGCCTCATAATAGTAACATCCCTTTCCCAAAACTTCCTTTGCAGTCCTTCCTCCATGACACTCTTTGATTTTTCGAGATCGTCATCTCAGACCGTTAGAAGTTACTGCCAGGGCCTCTACACGATCAAAGAAACAAGTTGCCGCGATGATTTTACTTCCTTCTTTCAGATCTTTTAGAGTTTCCCTAAACCTTTTTGCCGGTTTTTGGCCCCCTATAAGGATAAAAGTGATTGCTTCAGCTTGCACTTCAAACTCTTCGAAAGAAGTCATCGCGATATACGTCGGACATCAAACTTCAATTAATTGACAACACAATAACATAATAAAGTCCTTTTTATGCCATCAAGAACCGTTTCCAAAAATAATAAAATATAATAATAATATATTAGAAACATTACCGCCGGTCTAAGCTAGACACCATAATAAAAAGGAAAATAGTTTACAGAATAAAATATACATTTATCTTAAAATATTGGCTATTAACGGTGATAGTCGCGTGCAAGTTTCTTGACATATTTGCAGCCAACATAATGAAACAAATTGACTATGGAATTTGAAATACTTTTTATTTTCTATGCTCTTCTCTATGATCCTGAAAAATTTGAAATGTCAGATTCTCCGAAAATTTGTCAACACCGTCCATCATTCTCCAATACTGTGGTTTTCGAATAATGATTTCGATGTTGCTACGGTTAATCGGTGCATTTTTCATCGTGTTGTTTTTCGCTAAAACATAAATCTAACAAATATCCACATCTTCAAATGTTTGGAGGTGGTTAAAGATTTATCCAGCCTACTGTCTTGACTAATCGGGATTTTATAAGCAGCAAAGATGGAATGGGAAACGAATGTATCGCTGCCAGCAGCCTTGCAGTCGCTCGAGGTGGCCTATCTCTGTGTAGCTAGAAATAACAAAGGCAGAGCTTTTGCTCATTTTTTGGTAGCCTTAACCGTATGTCCAGAGTTAAGGGAGCGGAATTTGGAAATGTTCGTCCAGCTAGCTGACGACATAGGCGACAGTCTTATCAAAGAAGAGCGCGTGAAAGATTTCTTTAAATGCTACGAAGAGGCGCTACGTTTGTACCCGGATTGCGCTAAATTAAAGCGAATTTTTGCCAAACATCTTCTAGCCATCAATCTGCCCTTCAGAGCATTCTCGTTTTACCGGGCGGCTTACATGATGGAGCCTGACATTCCACTATGGCAGAGGGAATTGGACGAAATCAAGAACACCCTTGTCTCTCGCTGGCACTACAAGATGCTCAATGACAGTGTGAGAAACAACGCTTTCAAAGAGGCCATTTTAAGCAAAATCACACCGGAGTATTCAGTGTTAGACATCGGCTGTGGAACAGGACTCCTCTCCTTGTTTGCCGCCCAAGCCCGTGCCCAGAGGATCGTAGCCGTCGATTTAAGTGAAACATTAACCAACATCTCTGCCGCTGTTTTCAAGGATAACAATGTGACTTACACCCTGCTCAATAAGATGTCCACTGACCTGAATTCAACTGACATTGAAGGACTCGTCTCAGCTGTTGTCACAGAAACGTTTGACGCCGGTTTCTTCGGAGAAGGAATATTGCAAACAATGGTCCACGCCAGAAAACATCTGATGAAAAACCTTTCTACAGACATTGTTATACCAAAGTCTGGAAGTTTGTACATTTGCGGAGTTCAGAGTAACTCCTTGGCAAAAAAGCACATATTTTTAGACAATTGTCTAAAAGACTCCATCAAATTCTACGGAGTCAACGTTTACAAAAATAGTCGAGAGCCGTATGATTCCGAAGATTTGACCCTCTTCAAAGATCTCACCTACATTACCGATGTTGTGAAATGTTTAGAAGTTGATCTTTATAACGCAGCCACTATGGAAGCGTTACTAAACGGCTATTTAGGAATCGACGATGCAACAGTTGAGGTCAACAGAGATGGTTATATCCACGCATACGCTGTCTGGTTTGACCTGCATCTGACAGAAACAATCTCCCTTACAACAGATCCGAGAGACCCTAATAGAGCAAAAGCATGGGATCAAGCTATCTTCTATTTGAACCGTCCACTGCCAGTTAAAAAAGCTGCCGAAATCAAGCTACAGCTCTCGTGCAACGATGGGAAATTAGAGCTATTCAAGGGTGATCCACACAAGGACTCCTTCCCGATGGAATCTAATATCGTACGATGTTTGAACGATTCAGTCCTGGTGAATTCTTGCAATACTGCCGCGAGCGCCGCTTGCGTCCACTTCACGCAAGCCTGTTCTCACAATAACATTGAAATCTTAGATCTTTCGCCTTTCCCTATCACCGGCTTCCTGCTGCTGGCACGAGGCATCGAGCGCCTAACATGCCTGGCGCAAACCGAAATTCAAAAACAGCTAATTCTACGCATCTGCGAACTGAACGGAATCGCAGAGGAAAGAATTCACTTCTACGCAAAATACGAAGACGTCCTGATAAACGACAACAAAAGATACCACCTTATCGTCAACAACTTCATCAATGAAGCGTTTGGCGAGTTGAACATCAAACATATCGTCATGGCAAGAGGCATGCCTTCGAACAAACTCATGACGAACGGTCTCTTGATGCCACACAAGATCAGACTGATGGCGAAAATAATATACTCGGAAGAATTCGAGCGTCTCAACAGAGTAGACAACGTCAATGTAATGAACTACAACATAGCCGAGTATATGAATATATATTCGATAGGACAGGATTTCGTTTCCGATATCAGCATGCTGCCTTATACAAGCATGTCCAAAGACGTGGTGCTGCTTGAGAATGTCAACAAGAAGCTGGGGAACAACTCTGTGGACGTGGAGCTGCTGCAAGCCGGGCCCATGAATGCGGTGATGTGCTGGTTTGAAATCCAGATGATGGAGAATGGAGAGTCCTTCGCTACAAATGTTCCGGAGTCCTGGTCCGCGAGCGCCATACACCTGCTTGAGAAGGATCTAGTTGGAGTTGCCAAGCAAAACGGGAGCTTGCTTATGGTCTGCGATGAAAATGGTTATCTCAGAATTGCCGTAGATTTTTAAAATGATACGAGTAAACGTAGTAAGAGAAGAAAAAATGTATAGAATCACATGAAATTATGTAAAATGATCAACACCAAAGATATGGACTCAGAGCAATAATATACAAGGAGGGATAGCTTGTGTAGTCAGGATTGTTGTTTTTTTCTGACTCGGGCATGGCTAGGGCTATAGCTTGGGCTAGGGTATTTATACATCCATTCATAGCACATGTCGACATGTTTTTGATTATTTGTATAACCACTTTTTCACGGTACTGTTATCGACAAAAATATAGGATATAACCTAAAAAACCGTTGAGTTATGTCCTGTTATGTCTCATTACAAAACGTAGTGGGCGGAGACGGAAAACACGCTCACATACTGCAAAGTGGTGCGATATTATGTGACAACTTGTCTTGTCTCTTTCTCTCACGGTTGACAACGTAAAAACCCTGAGAAAGTGATTTATCGTAAATTTGTACAGGTTGGGTAAAAATATTTAGCTCTCTCTCCATATATATTCTTGCTCTGAGGATATGGAGATGTCTTGGGAGTCTTTGGATAGTATTTTTAAGGCAGTATTACATCCTCAATTAACAATAAGTTCTCAGTTTTTTCACATACCTGTATGCTTTAGCTGTTAATATTAGCGTTGTGACCGCTCCGTAAAAAATACTTCAAAGAACTACTTCTTTTGGCTGCAGTTCTCACTTCCTTCATGGTTCATTGAACAAATACCTTAATTGAAGCTGGTAGTTCCGCTCATATGTTCATTTTAGCGTCGTGACTGCTCCGTGTGAACTACTTCATTTTGCGGCAGTTCAAACTTCATTCACTTTTCATTTTACAAATACTTCAATTGAAGTTAGATTACAAAGAACTATATTTTGCGGCAGTTCAGTTGAACTTCAAAGTCTACAAAGAAGTACTTCATTTCAAGTACTTCAATTGAAATTCGACTTCAATGAACTACTCCATTTTGTGGTAGCGCACACTTCAATTGAAGGTCGACGAGGAATTTTTGGTACTGTGATAAATTCGATTTAAAGGAGCCGGTCACTGGAACGGTCGATATCCTTTGTTCGTTTTTTTCGTATTTTTTTGGGCGAGGAACCGGTTCCAGTTCTTTTCACTTTCAAATCTCTACCGACCAGGACTTTTTTTTTGGCGAGGAACCAGTTCCAGCTCTTTTCGTTTTCAAATCTCTACCGACTAGTACTTTTTTTTGGCGAGGAACTTTTGTCGATTTGCTAGTACTTTTCGAAAAAACACCAGGAACCGGTTCCAAAAAGTACTGGATAAATAACCGGTTCCTCGGTGGTCACCGGTAACTGGAACCCCAACACACCCAATTCTGATATCGACCATCTCCACTATCAAATCTTTCTTTGGCGAGTTCGACTTCAATTGAAGTGTACACTGCGAAGGGTTCATTTGAAAGAACTAGCAGTTCGTGAAGCATTCACAAAACATTCAAGTTTTTCCCAACGCTAGTTAATACTGTGCACCAACTTTGTTCCTCAATTTGCCGATTCCTGTTGTATCGTAATTGAAAAATAACAATGTAACTCAACCTAAATCAAATCATTTATTTATTTATAAATATTTAGAATTTAAAAATCATCAGCACAAATCCTGTCAGCACTCGTATATTTAACGGTTTTATGTTTTTATGCTGGGTGGAAATGGAACCCGTAACCTCCCGACTTAAAGTCAAATGCGTAGACCACTTCACTACGAGGGTTGATTTATTGATGTTGTCTGGTTTATATTAAATTTATTAGGTGTTCTAGCCTGTAATAATAAATGTTTGTGTATATTCAGGTAATCAGTGTATTTCTATGTTAAAATATTTCATAGGTTCTGCCCAGCTTTTACCATATTTAGCGGGTGGATTTAGATTTTGTGCCAAATGACTTAGTATATGTTTAAACATTTTAAAAGGAAGAAAAACATTCCCGGGTTACGAATAACCTGACAATATTTGAAAAACTCCTACTGCCATCATAATAAGCGGAAAATGATGCTTGTGCAATGATGGAGGACTTAACTAGTGGAGGAATTGAACCCACAACGCTAAGGCCAGTTGAACTATGGCACCCTGAATAGGGGAAAGTTGTGGTGAATAGGAAATTTGAGAAATATTTCATCTTTATCGTCAGCGTAGGCCACTGAAGAGGTAAATCAATAGAAGTGTGTCTGTGTGCCCGAAGTAAGTTCAATTTTTCCTTACTTCTGGTGAAATCGATCAAATATCGCAATTCTTGAGCGATTTATCAAAAAATGTAAAGGGTATTAAGAAATATAGATTATATCATAAATCATGACAATTGTAAAAGGTATTACGTAATGTACATCGTATTACAAATGACACGATTAAAGATTCTCACGGCCAAAGTATTATCATGATTTTTCGGTTATTATACCGTGTCTTTCTCGCAGTGTCCATCATCAGGGCAGATGTATTAAAAATGTCTAATGTAAGATGTATTTTGCAGCGCGGGTAATTTCAGTCGGAAAAACCTTCAAATTATCTTTCTTAAATGTTATTTAAATCATAATAAATAAATGATTAATTTCATTTGCCTGACTTGGGCCCAGGAGTCAAAAATTGTTATGTAAATTGGCAACTTTAGCTGTTATTCAAATCAGTATAAAACACGCTTCTTATATTAGAAGATTTTGGTTTTGTCCCTAGAGCGACATAATTACCGTTACGATAATAATATATAACATTATACTTCAATGTCTTTGTTAATTTATGATAGGATTATGAACATTCTCAATTTGTGCAGAATATTTTACGGAGGATTGATCGTGGTGTCTTTGACTGTTTGAAGAAGTCGTTAATGTATAATCAAATAATAAATGTCTATAACAATGTGCTTTTTGATTTTTTTTTAAATAAAAACAAACATTCCCGGGTTACGAATACCCTGACAATATTTGAAAAACTCCTGCTGCCAATATAATAAGAGGATGTTGCTCGTGCAATGATGGAGGACTTAGCCAGCATAGAAATCGAACCCACGACGCATGTGAGAATCCAACGCGTTTGTCCACTCAGCTACTGACCGGTATTATTTTTAATGTTAAATTATTTAAAGAATCGTATATATTATTATAATTATTGATTATCGATCATTTTCTCCCTCATATATTTAGCATTTTTTTCTCCATAGTGCTCATATACATAAAGCGTATGGCTGAAGAAATATGTCAAATTTCATGATAACCCTAAAGTCTGGAAGATAAAAAATACTAAAAATGAACTCAGTCTACGAAAAAATATCACGCACGATACATCAATAAGGTGAATAAAATTTAAATAGGGTAAAAAAAAAAACAATTGCTTTCAAATGGTTAAAATTTGATAATAATAGATTAAGTATAAAGCTTTTTTTAAATATAAATACCTCACAAGAGTCCCGACTGCTCTTAACCGTCTGCAGCCATTGAGACTATGGCATCCCTAATTGGGGTATGCTGTGAGACTGAAGAAAGTGGAAAGGAGATGATCGGATTCCTATCCGGGGGTTGTGGGTTCAATTCCTCTGCTAGCTTAAGTCCTCTATAATAATAATAATAATATTTGGATAATTTGTTTAGCGCTGTTTTTGTAAAAAATAACCTCAAAAGCGCTGTACAAATTTTAATTTCTACTTAAAACATACTTACCTTGTAAATTACTTCTGGCAGGATCAATCACTTTATCATAATAACTTAAAATTTAGCTAATTTTTACATAAATATATATTTTTTTGAAAATCTTCTAATGAATTTAAGGAATCAGAGTCTGAAAATTTTTTGGTTTGAACGGAGATTCTATTGAGCAATATTGTAATTGTCATCAAAGAAAATACGTCGTATATATAGCAACTAATTCGAAATTTATTATAATATTGCAATGTTTCGGAAATCAATATTTCTATCGCCAAAAATGTTTCGATTGTGCCAACACTAATATATGGGTCAAAATATTCTATGGTTTTTACCTGTCAAACATCAAAAGCTCACACCGGATTTTTCGATACTCTCTCCTATGGTGTTGAATCCCTTGGGCCTAAACATGTTATTTCTCCTGCTAAAACATGAATTAAAAGTGTTTCCATTCGCGTCATAAAGTTATGCAATGTGCTTTGACTTTAAAAATTTTATGTGGAAGTGTTATGAAGATTGATTTTGTCTACGACGTTTCTTAGGTGAGTTGTATTTTGTGTCACATTCTTTTGATGTTTTTATTTTTAAGTTCCGCAAATTAGAAGATGCTTGACTAATGCGGTAGATTGATTACTGTTTTTGCCTGATTGATTTACAAAAATCTCACCATAAGGTACGCTTATTTTCATTTATAATTGACTTCTTAAAAAAAATCTACCTACAATGCACAATAACGTGTTGATCGTAGCTTTTACTGTTATATTTATAAGAAATTATATATTCATTATTTATAACTAAAAATAATTGTATATTATTGTGATAGGACGGTGACTGCTCTGTTCTTAAAGCAGTAATTGTATTATATTGTGAGGACTTCATTTTAATATTGTTCAGTTATAAAATAGCCAAATTGCAGTTTTGTACACGATGATTTGGAGGCAAAGCTAAAGTCATGTGCCGTATTACTCTAAGCTGGGTAGGTACTAATATGACAACAAAAATATTTATTGTTCTAACAACACGTGATCTTTAATACGCCATTCTGTATGTAACCCCTCACTCAAGATTTTTTTTTTAAATGCCAAGAAATGTAAATATACACAAAATGTACAGATTTCAATTGTAAACCAAACTGAGTTTAGTTTTACACTCCCCCCCACCACATGAATGTTTATTTATTAAGACACTTAAAAAAATTCTGAAAATTTAACTAAATAATCATCAGAGGCCCCGAATCCAGAGGTCGCGGGTTCAAACCCGGCGTGCGCAAATAACTTGTATTAAATTGATATGTGTCATAACACATAAAATACCAAATCGTATATTTGCGGCACGTTCCAGAGTGGAAGATGCTATTAGTATCGCCCTGGCGAAATACCACCATTCAGAATCGAAACGTTATTTGAAATGGAAACTTCCCAACCTTCTTCTTCCCAATCTCTTTCACCTTGCCACTACCTTCAGCCTCACAACATACCCGAATTGGGGATGCCATAGTCCCACTGACCAGATGGTTGGGAGGAGTTGGGACTCTTGTGCGGTATTCGTTATAAATTTAAAAATATAGTGTTTTAAAATCATTTATGTATTTCTCCGAGATATTGTGTCAACAATGATAATACTGTACGCATTTTCTAACTAACTAACTAACCGTCACGCCGTTTCTCTGCAGGGGTAGGCAGAGAGGACGGACCGCCATATAACTCTGTCTTTGTTTGTTTTTTTTTTGTTTTTGTAATTTTATTTATATGTATGCAAATATTTTTTTCACACATCTCGTAAGAAAAAACATTTTTACATTTCATAATTATAGAACAAAGCATATAATCATAGGTTTTTTTTTTTTTATATTCAGCACAAATCCTCCGAAAAGTGCCAAGGCTTGAGGCTTCTTTTGAGGCATTTGGAAGACTATTAAAAAGTTTTTGTCCTTTATAAAACACGCTGTTTTGAGTACACACAAAATTCGTTTTGGGAAGCCTAAAATCATGACAACTGCTCGTAGGATAATTGTGAATATTTACATTATATATAATATTATTTTGCAGATATTTAGGGAGCATGTTATTTTAAGCTTGTAAATCATCGTTAAATTATTATGTTTTATATGTTGTTTAGGTGTCATCATATTTAAATTTCGTAACATTATTTGAACTCTAGTAAAAATATTACATTTCAAAATCGTCCTCATCCCCCTATTTTGTATAACCTGCAGTTTATTATTTTGGGCTTCGTTACATAAGAATAAAACACTAGAACAATAATTTAAATGCGGAGTTACAATAGAATTGTATACAAGGCGGGTTGTCTTGAGATCCAAGTTGTTTCTGATCCTTTTAAGAATCCAACCTTTTTAGCAATTTTTTTAGTTATATATTCTAAGTGTTTGTCAAATTTTAACTTATCATCTATTATTACACCTAAATATTTTATACTGCTAACCCTTTCTATATTTGTGCTATCAATGTTTAGTGTTGTCTGCACGTTTCCACATTGGCTATCTACTATCAGAAACTTTGTTTTCATAACATTTAATTTCAGTTTGTTTCGGTTTAACCAAATCGTAACATAATTCAAATCAACTTGTATTTTCTCAATGGCATCTTGTAAATTCTTACTGGCTATGTATAGTAATGTATCATCTGCAAATAATTGTATAAAGCAATGTTTTAAAACTTGAACAATATCATTCATATATATAATGAACAACAGTGGACCCAAAACCGAGCCCTGTGGAACACACTGTCTTGGCACACACTCCTTGCTTCATTCACATTCATTCATTGTCTCGTACATACTTTTCTGTTATTCTGACTCTTCACATGACCCGACACAAGTATTTGATTTACTTGATCGTGCCATGTCTTCCTCGGGCGTCCTCGATATTTTCCATTCACTTTCGAATCAAATATTCTTTTCACACTCCTTTCTTCGTTCATTCGCTCTACATGCCCAAACCATCTAAGCGTCCCTTTCTTGATCCTATTCACTACGCTCACATCAGCCTTGCATTCTTTCCGGATATCCACATTTTTAATACGGTCATACATGGTTTTACCGCACATATGTCTCAGATATCTCATTTCCACAGCATTCAGTCTACTTTCATCCTTCCTCGGCCAGTTCTATGCCTCACTGCTATACATCAGGGTTGGTATAAGCACTCCATTGTGGACTGCTAGCTGCGCTTCTTTGGACAATTTCTTATTTGCGCCAACAGCGTTCAGTCCTCCATTAATGGAGTTTTCTGCATTCACCCTTCTTTCAATATCCTTATCAGTTATCAGCCTTTCCGTCTCTCTAGAACATACTTCCTAAATACACAAACTCATCCACTTGCTCCAAGTATTCATCATTCACAACTATATTGCACGCTGTTCTCGTACTCTCTTTTTCAAACACCATGACTTTGGACTTACTTACATTCATCATCAACTCATTCTGCATACGCATTTTCTATTATTGTTTATGACGTTTTAACTCCATTTGGGTTA
Source organism: Drusus annulatus (assembly GCA_022651775.1). NCBI lineage: Eukaryota > Metazoa > Arthropoda > Insecta > Trichoptera > Limnephilidae > Drusus > Drusus annulatus. The sequence continues at coordinate 45,232 of JAGWCC010000421.1, read as the reverse complement.
TTCCAAGGAAATTATATCGTATGTATAATATTATTTTCCTTGTCTTATTTATTACGTAAAATTTCACGATTTCTTGACATCCAATTGACCCTGGAAAATTATGATATGATGACGTAAGGCCACAATCCCTATTTATATATTATATTTGTTTATAATATTAATGTTTGTTATGGCGTGTTTGTTTATAGTAAATAACGTAGGGCTGGATTCAAACTATTAGAGGCCCTAAGTCCTTGAAAGATTTTGATGTCCCCATATAATAGTCGGGAAACTCGGCAAACGCGCGCCCAGCATTTGTACACGGTTGACATTCAATGCATGAGAACGGGTCGCTTTTACGACTTGTTCTTATGTTCAACAACTCGGCTGTGGAACGATTTGCTAGCCTGTGTGTTTCCTCCCTCCTTCAACATGGGCCTCTTCAAGACCTAGGTTCACTCCTTCCTTTCCTAAAAAAAAAACCCTCCACACACCATCACCAAAGATGACATAGGCCCTGAGGGAAATTATTGTATATATATATAATAATTTTTATATATATATACCTTAAATTTTAGCAGAAACACCAATATATATATTTATATATTGGTGTTTCTGCTAAAATTTACTAACTCCATTTATTTATTTTATAGTTAGTGTTGATTTTAATTTTTTTTTTATTAAAATCTATGTCAGGAATAAGTTTGGGTCCTCTCTTGTGTCGTTAAGAAGGTTTTTAGCTACCCATTTTAGTTTGAAAACTTTGTACTTATTTTTTAATAAATAGTAGAAAATATAAATATTGAGTAATAATTGAATAATAACATAAAAATAATAGGCATAAAAGCTTCAAAGTTAATTCTAACTTAATATATTAATTCTCTACTTTGTAAGAAGACAAAAATCTTCTGTAAAATAAAATGGATGGTTTATGAAGACACCATCTAGGTATATAATATGTGGTCGGGTAGAGCTTTGTATATCATACAAAGATGGCAGCCAAATCGGAAGAAAAATTCAAATAAATGGTATTAATAATTTTCAAAATAAAGAGTGAGATCGATTAAAAATGCCGGTCTCGGTGACTTAATTGGCAGAAGCGTTACTTCCGGATAGAGTAGAGGTTCCGAGTTCGAGTCTCGGTCGCGACCGCTATATTTTTTCTCTTTCATATTTACGTTGGGAATTATTGATATTATTTCAATTTAATGATAAATATTGTTTAAGCTGTTTGATATTCATTATAAAGTCAGGGTCAGTGAACTCTAATGGATCATTAACATAATTTACCATAACCCTGACATTTTAATGAAAGTTAAACTCTAAAATCGAGTTTATTCCTAAATAAGTTGCAAGTTACCAACTTTTGACAGTAACCCTACGATGTAGTCATATAATTTAAAAAAATATATTTTTAAAGAAAGACAAGGATACGAATTACCAGACAATATTTGAAAATTCCTTCTGCCATCATAATAAGCGAAAGATGTTGCTTGCGCAATGATGGAGGACTTTTTTTTTTTACATGAATACCGCACAAGAGTCTCAACTGCTCTCAACCGTCTAGAGCCAGTGAGACTATGGCATCCCCAAATTGGGTATGTTGTGAGGCTGAAGGTAGTGGGGAGGGGAAGGAGATCGGGAAGAGGAAGGTTGGGAAGTACCTGGCTATTCAGATCTGGTCACCAAACACGGCTTAAGCCATTTCAAGCAACGTTTCGATTCTGAATGGTGGTCTTTCACCAGGGCGATACTTAGAGTATCTACCACTCAGCTAACAAAGGAATTGAACCCGAACGCCCGGTTGGGAATCCGACGCATTTGTCCACTCGGCTACTAACCGGTCCCCTATATTGACAATCATCAATGAAAACTTACATAAAGATGGCAAAATAGTTTATTTTTTCATGGGAACATCGCACAAGAGTCCTAACTGCCCAAAGCCAGTGGGACTATGGCATCCCCAATTGGGGAAGGTTGGGAGGCTGAAGGGAGTTAGGAGGGAAAGGATATGGCGAAGAGAAAGGTTCGGAAATACCTGGCTATTCAGATCTAGTCACCAAACGCGGCTAATGCTATTTCAAATAACTTTTCGATTTTGAATGGCGATCTTTCACCAGGAGACCTACCCCAATTGGGGATGCCATATTACTACTGGCTGCAGACGGTTGGAACCAGACCAGACCTACTCCAAGGATTTTCAATCAATTTCGGAATAACAATGTATGGAGAGAGAGCTAATTATTTTTACCCAACCTATACAAACTTGCGATAGATCACTTTCTCCGGTTTCTTACGTCGTACACCATGAGAGAGAAAGAGACAAAAAAAAGAACACACCGCTTTTATGTACTGTAAGGATTGTCTTGGTCTCCCGCGTCTCCGGGGACTCCGCCCACATGTTTTGAAACTGGACACAACTAGACGGTTTTTTAGGTTATATGCTGTATTTTTGTTGATAACAATACTGTGAAAAAGTGGTTATACGAATAAACAAAACATTATGTCGACACGTGTTTGAATGGATGTATAAATACCCTAGCCCTAGTCCTAGCCACGCACAGGTCTGTCAAGTCCTGTCAAAAATCATCAAAAACTGACTACACTGCCTTGGATAGGTACCACTCTATGTACTCTAAGGTATTATCCAATCACCGCCTCCAGATCATAAGTGAGCGGTGTTGCCACTCGGTCAAAGGGTCGTTGCATTTTAAAAAGAGACACGTGTGGTAGGTACTGTTGAACAATAATCGGCTTAATCGATTTTTTTGGTAACGGGTGTTTTAAAAAAGAACCTACCTATTTAAATGTTTTAGCCCGCATGGCTCTGTGTTGCCAGTGTTAGAAAGGTATTGGATGCTTTATTCGTTAATTTTTCTTAGAAAATACCTTGTTTCTGGTAAAGCACGTGTAAATTGTCATTTTTGTAAAGGATTTCGATAAAGGCAACTTACATTGAATCGAAGCTCTCCCCTATACACAAAAATATCGTGAATTGTTTTTTACATAAAATTGACATTTCAATGATCTACTTCATTCCCCAGTTAACATCCCCGGCTATCACCTTAGATGAATTGAATAATGTAGATACGTTACTGAGACAACGCGCGTGGATGCACTAAACCTAGTCCGCGAGACATACTTGAGATTTACTGCGTTTAGTATCACACAAACATTCGTTCGACAGACAAGCTGTCACCAGCTGCCACAAACGCGTCGCTGTAGGCTCCTTTCTGACAACAAATGCCTCGAGAGGTGTAAAAATCATTCGGGAGTACAAAACATATCTCATGGAGTTTCTTTCCATTTATAATTACCCACAAATCACTTATTATTTCAATTCAATAAATATAATTATTCACAAGGTTTAAAGGTTCACGAAAACGGTGTGAGATAGCGAATGCAGAATACATGAGTGTGTGAAAAATAACCACGGCTAGCGCGCTATACCCGATTATAACAGTAGCGTGGGACGTTCATATAGCTATCTCATCCGGACACACATATTCTTTGAATGGCTATCCTTTTCATATGCGGGTGAAACGTAAAACAAGACGGTACTAGTTGTGCTACATTTTTTTGTAAAATTTGTATGAATATGACTCGTCTTGTATTTTATGTCTATGGCTATCACCGGTCATTCTACCCACTTACACACTAAATAGTCGAGCCTGTCTAAATAAAGTAATCGGTTATGATTCAGACAATCGAGTACTTTCTTTATATCGTATATGCTAAAACAATATTTGGCATTTCGCTCAATCTCAGTCGTACGAAAAAAGACGGAAGATACACAGGTGTCCAGTTTAGCGATTGCTCACTCACGTTCCGAAGGGGGGTTTTGATTTCACCCCTAACGAGAATTTTGGGCAATATCTTAGATAAAGATTACTTAAATATTATAAATATACTTCTCTCTTAGTATTACCAAAAACATATTACCTTAGAAAGGACTTCATTTCTACAGCATTCAGTCTACTTTCATCCTTCTTCTGCCAGTTCCATGCCTTACTACCATACATCAGGGTTGGTATAAGCACTCCATTGTGGACTGCTAGCCACACAGGGATCTCATTTCTACTTTCATCCTACTTCTGCCAGTTCTAAAATTTTATATGTTGGTAAATTGCCCATCCCACTAGGCATAAGCCTGTGTTGGGATGGCAATTTGCAAAAGTGTTTTTTTTTTAGCTACATAGTAACATGTTAATATCGAAAATATAGCACATACATAATAAAAAATATATACATATAAATAAATGACAAATTTGAAGGTAAAGAATCTACATATTAAGAACTAAATTAAACTTGGTTTTTAAGGTGAGTAATGATTTTGCTTTTAAAGGAGCTTTTGGTTTATATGTTTCTGATGGTGCTGGGCAGATAATTGAATTGCTTAGTAGCGTTGTACTTATAACTCTTTTGTCCGTAAGCGGTTTTATAGGCTGGGATATCAAAGAATTTTATGTGTGACTGCCTTAAGGTTCTAGAAATTTTCCTTTCTTCAAACAAATGGACATTATTAAATTGGTGCAATAGGATATTTTAGAGTATAGTTGCTTCAAGTTTAGGACGTCTAGCTCCTTAAAAACAATTCAGTGCTTTATTATTGATTGTTATTTATTGGCACAGATCATTGAAATTATCAACGGTTGTTGGTTTGGTGTTGGTTATTATTGTAGCAAGTGTTCTTTACGCTAGCCGATGGGGGTCACGCCCTCTCTCGTATTTATAGAGATAAGAGGCGTTAGTATTGTGAACTTGAGAAAAAAAACACTCCTCTCTGTGTGAGGAGATGAACGTTTAAAATTCTGATATATGTCCTCGAATAAATATGAGTATTTTAACGTCATATAATATTTTAACGTCAATTTCCTCAACTAGAGTTTTGATCACTCAGTCCGAGTGGTATACATAGTTTATATATATAGTTAAATATTACTTACTCCATTTTTTTCTACCCTTGGTCCGACAGCACGGGAAACAACCATTATAAATATGTGCTAATTTTAACATGTTAGTTGTAAGTCACTAGTTATAAGTATTGAACATAAGTTAATATTAAGTCTTACTTGTAATATTATGTTAATTATGCTGTAAAGCGCCCTTGAGGTGATATCTCTGTCACGAAAACGGCGCTATATAAATCAACCTTATTATTATTTTAAAATGTTTTCACTGCCTTGAGTCAGTTGACCTGTGGCGCTTTGAAGCGTGAGGTAAGTCAAAAATAAAAGAGTTTACGATGGAGGTCTCATTGGCAGAATCTTGGAGTAACAATGTTTGGAGAGAGAGCTAATTAGTTTTACCCTACCTATACAAACTTGCGATAAATCACTTTCTCCGGATTTTTACGTCGTACACCACGAGAGAGAAAGAGACAACAAATATAATACTCCGCTTCTATGTATTGTCGCGATAATCTTGGGCTTCTGGGTCACCGCGGGACTCCGCCCACATTTTTTATTATGCCACTAAACTTGACACAACTAAACGGTTTTTAGATTAAATGCTAAATTTTTGTTGATAACAATACTGTGAAAAAGTAGTTGTACGAATAAACAAAAACATTATGTCGATATGTGCTATGAATGGATGTATAAATACCCTAGCCTTAGTCTTAGCCACGTCCAGGTCCGCCGAGTCAGGTAAAAATCATCAAAAATTGACTACACTGCCTTGGATAGATACCACTCTATACTCTAAGGTCCTAACCATACACCAATTAATCCGCCATGACACAGGATATCTTCTTTTTTATTATAGTGAATACCGCACAAGAGTCCCAACTGCTCCTAACCGTCTGAAGCCAGTGAGACTATGGCATTCCCAATTGGGGTATGTTGTAAGGCTGAAGGTAGTGGGGAGGGGAAGGGAAAGGGGAAGAAGAAGGTTGTGAAGTACCTGGCTATTCAGATCAGGTCACCAAACACGGCTAAAGCCATTTCAAGCAACGTCTCGATTCTGAATGGTGGTCTTTCACCAGGGTGATACTTAGAGTATCTACCACTCTGGAACGTGCCGCATATATGCCATGTATTATTTTGTATTAATCAAATGTATTATGACACACATGAATTAAATAAAAGTTATGTGTGCACGCCGGGTTTGAACCCGCGACCTTTGGATTCTTTGTCGAGCGTCTTTTTTATTTTTTAAATTTTTTATTTAATAAATTTTTGTTTCTTACATTATTATTTTACATAACCTACCTCACTAGGTCATTAGAACCTGTTCTGAGGGAGGTGACAGTGAGTACAAGTAGAATAATATAAAAAAAGTTGATATTTGTTACACAATGCTAGATGATACAACAGACACTGGCCGTAAAACTCTCTTGATACCATATAAGATACATTGACAGTAGGTGAAGTTGCAAGGCACTAAATCCTATAATTAAAGACAGTGGATACGATACAAACATACATACATTTTACATGGTAACAATCGTCTTACCACTCGACCATGGAGAACGTCATAATTATGGTGACGCTATATACGAAAAATCGTGACAATACTCGTACGGCTTGACACAGTTAACTTTGCAAGCCGTTGGCGTCGCTAATCTAAATTTTACTAGAGATGGTCGATATTCCTGTCCCGGTTAAAAGGACCGGTTCCTAGCCGGTCACTGGAACCGTCGATATTATTTCTCCGAGTAACCGGTTCCAAATTTTCGCAAATAAAAATATCGATATCCAGTTCTTTTCGTTTTCAAATTTCTACCGACTAGTACTTTTTTTGGCGTGGAACTTTTGTCGATTTGCTAGTACTTTTCGAAAATATCTCCTTCGTGGAACTTTTCTGGCACCAGCAACCGGTTCTAAAAAGAACTGGATAAACAACCGGCTCCTCGCCAGTCACCGGTTACTGGAACCGCAGGTACACCCAATTTCCGATATCAACCACCCCTATAATTGACTAGGCTATTTTGTAAATAGTCAATTTTTTAGCCCCCCTTTTGGCGGCTTGTAAAGTAAAGGTTTTTGGAGTAATTTACCTTGCCTGTACCTTCATTAATTATGTATGAACGTGGATACACGTATGTTATCAGTGTAGATTGATCCAACTGGTGTTTAGGCCCCGGGTGCGTTTTGCCGAAAGTCATTAACTGCAATTCTAACGTGTCGATCGGTTGGGTACGATGTGATGATGACTCAGAAAACTTTGAATACTTTCAAAATGTCAATTAGAGATGACGAAATACTTCTGTAACGGCTAAGATGAATTAAATAATGTAGATACGTTACTGAGACAACGCGCGTGGATGCACTAAACCGAGTCCGCGAGACATACCTGAGATTTACTGCGTTTAGTATCACACAAACATTCGTTCGACAGACAAGCTGTCACCAGCTGTCACAAACGCATCGCTGTAGGCTCCTTTCTGAGAAAAAAATGCCTTGAGAGGTGTATAATCATTCGGGAGTAAAAAACATATCTCATGGAGTTTCTTTTTATTCATAATTACCCACAAATAACTTACTATTTCAATTCAATAAATATTATTATTTACAAGGTTTTTAGGTACTCGAACGGTGTGATATAGCAAATGCAGAAATACATAAGTGTGTGGAAGACAACCACGGCTAGTCGCGCGATACCCGATTATAACAGTTGCGTGGGACGTTCATACAGCTATCTCATCCGTACACACGTATTCTTTGAATGGCTATCCTTTTCATACGCGGGTGAAACGTAAAACAAGACGGTACCAGTGGTGCCACATTTTTGCATAAGAATTGTTTGACATATTATATTATGAATATGACGTGTCTTGTATTTTATGTATATGGCAACCGCTGTTCATCGCTGACACCGCGCGTCGTGCGTTGACAGTCATGTTACCGGTATGCGCACAACGCACCACGCGCGTTATGCCTTCTCTTCGCTTTGAACCGATCTAAAACAGACGCAGCCATGTGGTTTTGAGTCGTCCCACAGGGCACAGGGAAATCCATCACTGTTCGTCAGTTTAAATTGATCTGTCATTCATATGGCATTCGTATGTACGAATTTTCGTTAGCAATGAAAGTGTCAAAACTAAATTTAAAAAATCAAAACAATATTCGTTGGTATAGTTCGTGATTTTAGAGTTGACTCAGACAACACAAACTTGGGTGTATTGGTGTATTTTTAATATTTTTTTGTATAAAAGACAAACATTCCCGGTTTACGAATAACCTGACAATATTTGAAAAACTCCTACCGCCATCATAAAAAGCGGAAGATGCTGCTTGTGCAATGATGAAAGACTTGGCTAGCGGAGGAATTGAACCCACGACGCCCGGGTGGAACTCCGACGCGTTTGTTCACTCCGCTACTAAGCGGCAAAAAAGATGACGAAACTATTTTAAAAAAATCAAAACAAAATTCTATGTTATAGTTCGCGCATTTAGAGATGATCCAGACAACACAAACTTATGTGTATTGGTGAATATCGACTTTGTTTAGGTCAAAGGTGTTATTCTACATTATTTTGCAAGCAAACCTAGGCCTAGTGGTTTGAACCACTGTCACATTTTACACTGTCGCAAGTCGATGATTAGCGCCATCATGATTTTTTACCGTTACCACTTCAAATAATCGTCCTAGTTTATCACCGATTCTCGGCCCGTTTCAGCTTTTGATCAAATTATGATCAGGTGTCGAGCGTAACGGCATGATTGTTATTTTATCACTAAGGCCTAAATTTCCTTGTAAAAATGTGGAATAACGCCTTTCACCTCAACACAGTCGATATCATATTGACGGCCTCCGTGGTCGAGTGGTTAAGACACTTGACTACGAATCCAGAAGTCGCGGGTTCAAACCCGGCGAGCGTATTTAATTTAATTAATATGTGCCATTACATATTTAATTCAATATTATATCGTATATTTGCGGCGCGTTTCAGAGTGGTAGATACTCTAAGCATCGCCCTGGTGAAAGACTAACGTTTAGAATCGAAACTTTGGAATAACAATATATGGAGAGAGGTAATTCTTTTTACCCAACCTATACAAATTTGGGATAACTCACTTTCTGTGGGTTTTTACGTCGTACATCACGAGAAAGAAAGAGACAACAAAATTTCCCAAATTATCACACCGCTTTAAAGTGTTGTTAGAATGTTCTTCGTGTCCCGCGTCTCCGTTGACTCACACGTTTTGATACGCGAAATAAATGAACATAACTCAACGGTTTATTAGGTTACATGCTATATTTTTTTTATAAAAATACTGTGAAAAAATGGTTATACGAAAAAACAAAAACATTAAGCCGACATGTGCTATGAATGGATGTATAAATACCCCAGCCCTAGTCCTAACCACGCCCAGGTCTAGCCGAGTCCGGCAAAACTCACCAAAACTGAATACAGCAGCGCTCTCTCTCGTATATTAGTTTCTGAGATCGAAACGTTTTGCGAAATGTCTTTTAGACGTGTTTGGTGACCTAATCTCGAACAGCCAACCTCCCAATCTTCCTCTTACCCATCTCCTTTCCTTCCCCACTAACTTCAGCCAACATGCTCTAATGTGGATGCCATATTTTCACTGGCTCCGGGCAGTTGGGACTCTTGTGTTCTACATAAAAAAAGTGGTCATTGTTTTTTTTTGTACTTTGTCATTTTTCCCCCCAGGCTTACCTTCCTCTTTCCTATTGCTAGGCGTTAGGACGCTTAAGTAATTTTCTCAATCCGGTTTTGCGACACCGACACTAACTATCGACGCGTTTAACGTCTAGTTTCTTTTTGCTCATTGCTCTCCAACCTATGGCAGAAAAACGTGGTATGCTCGTAATATCGATTGTTTGTTAACCGCCATCTTATTTTGTGACGTAATTCCTTATATTCTTTTGAAGTTTTTTAATTGCATTTAACAAAAGCCCTGCTTAAATCCAGTCTATGGCATGTTAAAATAATTTTAGATGCAACCTTGAATCAACAATATATGTAGAGAGAGCTAATTCTTTTTACCCAACCTATACAAGTTTTTGATAAATCACTTTCTCCGGGTTTTTACGTCGTACACCGTGAGAAAGAAAGAGACAGCAACCTTGGAGTAACAATATACGTAGAGAGAGCTAGTTCAATTTACCCAACCAATACAAATTTGGAATAAATCACTTTCTCCTGGTTTTTACGTCGTACACCATGAGAAAGAAAGAGCGAGAAAAAATTCCCAAACTATCACACCGCTTTAAAGTATTGTAAGGATGTTCTTCATGTCTTGCGTCTCCGCCCACACGTTTTGGTATGCGACATAAATGGATATAAGGCAACGGTTTTTTAGGTTATGTGCTATATTTTTGTTTATTACAATACTGTGAAAAAGTGGTTATACGACTAAACATTATGTCGACATGTGCTATGAATGGATGTATAAATACCCTAGCCCTAGTCCTAGCCGCCCCCAGGTCTAGCCGAGTCCGACAAAACTCGTCAAACTGACTACAGCAGCGCTCTCTCTTAGGTCGAGTGGTTAAGACGCTCGACTACGAATCCAGAGGTCGCGGGTCCAAATCCCAAAATTCGCAAATAATTTTTATTTGAATAATTATGTGTCACTACACATTTAATTCATATAACACAATATAAAGTATATCTGTGGCACGTTCCAGAGTGGTAGATACTCTAAATATCGCCCTGGTGAAAGACCACCATTCTGAATCAAACGATGTTTGAAATGGCTTTAACCGTGTTTGGTGACCAGATTTTGACGGCCTCCACTCGACCAAAGATATGACCTGATAATATGTGTCATAACACATTTAATTCATATAAAATAACATAATGTTTATTTGCTGCACGTTCTAGAATGGTAGATACTCTATGTATCGCCCTGGTATACTACCGTTCAGTATCGAAACGATGCTTGAAATGGCTTGAGCCGTGTTTGGTGACCAGATCTGAATAGCCAGGTACCACTTATCTCCTTCCCCTCCCTATTACCCTCAGCCTCACAACATACCCCAATTGGGGATACCATAGTCTCACTGGCTCTAGAAGGATGGGAGCAGTTGGTACTCTTGTGCGGTATTCCCTATATATATAAATATATCATTATTTTTAATATATATTAAAAATAATATATATATATATATAAATGTATATTTTTTTAAATTACGTCACTCGCATATTAAAACAAGTTTCCATTCTGTTACAAGCCGACCATCATTTATCAATCTACGACCCTCCGGCTGGTCGATTTCCCTACGTTTTAGAGATGGTCGATATCAGAATTGGGTGTACTTGCGGTTCCAGTTACCGGTGACCGGCGAGGAACCGGTTATTTATCCAGTTCTTTTTGGAACCGGTTTTTGGTGCAAGAAAAGTTCTTCCAAGAAACTTGATTTATTAGGATTTATATATAATTGTCTACCATATATATATATATAGGAAAAAAATTCTCACCGCCAAAAAAAACTTTCATGGGGGGGAGGGGGTTGCTAGCAATTTCCCAAACGAAAAACCGGTTCCTCACAAAAAAAAAACGAAAAGAACGGACAAAATATATAGGAACCGGTTCCTCGGAGAAATAATATCGACGGTTCCAGTGACCGGCTTGGAACCGGTTCCTTGTAACCGGGACAGGAATATCGACCATCTCTACTACGTTTAACTCCGTTACCACTCGAACTACTACTGTGCTGCCGAGAGGTCGTGTTCTTGCTCTAGCTCGTTATACATTCTGATAAGTAATTATTTGTTTTCGAATCGATAATAATAATAAACAATAAAATAAGTAAAACTAAAATAGAGTTGCAGACCTATTGAGAACGTCGTGATTTGAGACGAAAGTGATTCTAGTTGATAAAATAATATTATTCTATGGAAAAGGATTTTCTTTTAGGTAAATATTTAACTATTTATTACTATTATTAAGTTTTATTCATTCGCTATGTTATCGACTGTGTTTAGGTCAAAGGCGTTATTCTACTTTTTTTTTCAAATAAACTTAACTTATCACATTTGCACTGTCGCAAATCGATAGTTAGCCCCATTATGATTTGTTTACAGTCACCACTTTAAATAATTGCCCCCGTTAACCATGGATTCTCGGCCCGTTTCAACATTTGGTCAAATTATGATCAGGTGTCGAGCATAACAGCATTACCGTTATTTTATCTCTAAGGCCTATTTTTTCGACGTAAACACACTCATTATTATTATAATAATTTTATAAAGCTATGTTAACTACGTCTTAGAATGGTAGGTACTCTCAATATCACCCTGGTGAAATACCAATTTTTCAAAATAAAAACGTTGCCTAGTATGGCTTTAACCGTATTTAGTGACTAGATTTAAACTCGGTTCAAAACTCGGCACGGGAAAATACATGTTATTTATATAATGTGTTATTGACGGCCTCCATAGTCAAGTGGTAAGACGCTCGACTACGAATCCAAAGGTCGCGGGTTCAAACCCTGCGTGCGCCAATAACTTTTATTCAATTAATATGTGTCATAACACATTTAATTCATATAAAAATAATAAAAAAGTATATTTGCGGCACGTTCCAGAGTGGTAGATACTCTAAGTATCGCCCTGGTGAAAGACCACCATTCAGAATTGAAACGTTGCTTGAAATGGCTTTAGCCGTGTTTGGTGACTAGATCTGAATAGCCAGGTACTTCTCAACCTTCCTCTTCCCAATCTCCTTCCCCTCCCCATTACCTTCAGCCTCACAACATACCCTATTTAGGGATGCCGTAATCTCACTGGTTCTAAAAACGGTTGAGAGCAGTTGAGACTCTTGTGCGGTATTCATATAAAAAAATAAAAAATTCCACATGTAATCAATATATAATATTTGCGGCACGTTCCATAGTGGTAGATAATCTAAACATCGCCCTAGTGAAAGACTAGCGTTCAAAATTGAAACGCTGCTTGAAATGGCTTTAGCCGTGTTTAGTGAACAGATTTGAATAGACAGGTATTTTTCAATTTTCATCTTCCCCATCTCCTTCCTCTCTCCACTACCTCCCAACATACCCCGATTGTGGATGCCATAGTCCCACTGGCTCTAGATAGTTGGGATTCTCGTACGGTATTCACATTAAAAAATAAAATAAAAAAAATACCCGACTGAAATGTCTGATTCACTCTATCGTGTCTTCCTCGGGCGTCCCCGACTTTATCTACCATTTATTTTCGCGTTATATATTCACCTTCCACTTCTTTTCTTGTTCATCTGATTAACCAGCTACTTCCCGACCTTCCTCTTCCCCATCTACTTCCCCCCCACTACCTCCAGCCCCACAACATACTCTAATTGGAGGTGCCATAGTTCCACTGGCTCTTTACACTCGGGAGAAGTTAGAACTCTTATGCGGTATCCACATTTAAAAAAAAACCTTGAATATTAAATTAACAATCCTGTAAAAAATCTTCTACTTACGAACACTTTTTAGATTAGGTTTTAGATTATAATGTAATAAATTGAATTCTTTGAATTATGTTCGGTAAAACACTAAATAAAACTCCCTTTTTCATTCTATTCCCAACGTTTTATATGCTCTGATGATTGGCACTGAATTTTTACTCGAATTGGTACTGAATTGTTAGTGAATTTGATACGGAATTAATACTGAATTGGTACTGATTTTTTACTAAATTAATACTGAATAGATACTGAATTGATTCTGAATTGATACTGAATTGGTAATGAATTGATACTGAATTTGTAATGAATTGGTACTGAATTGTTTCTGAATTGATCCTGAGTTGGTCATGAATTGATACTGAATTGATACTTAATTGGTAATGAATTGATACTGAATTGATTCTGAATTGATCCTGAGATGGTAATGAATTGACTTTGAATTGATACTGAATTTGTAATGAATTGTTACTTAATTGGTAATGAATTGATACTGAATTGATTCTGAATTGATCCTGAGTTGGTAATGAATTGACACTGAATTGATACTGAATTAGTAATGAATTGTTACTTAATTGCTAAGGAATTGATTCTGAACCGATTCTGAGTTGGTAATGAATTGATACTGAATTGATTCTGAATTGATACTGAATTGGTAATGAATTGATTCTGAATTAATACTGAATTGGTAATGAATTGATACTGAATTGAATCTAAACCGATCCTGAGTTGGTAATGAATTGATACTGAATTGATTCTGAATTGATTCTGAGTTGGTAATGAATCAATACTGAATTGATACTGAATTGTTACTGAATTGATGCTGAATTGATGCTGAATTAGTAGTGAATTGAAGCTGAATTGATTCTGAATAAATAATACTGCTAAATTGAAACTGAATTAATTCTCAAATAATAATGATGAATTGATACTGAATTGATTCTGAATTAATACTGAATTGATACTGAATAATAATCTGTTGAAGTGTTTAGAATCGCTACCTTATTAATATGTATGTTTTTAAGTACAAACACGTTAACTGTCTATAATATTATTTCCTGTTTATTTTTATACATACTCTATATCTGGGGTATTTCACACCTTTAACTTTCTAGTTAATTATTTATTTATAATCTGTTGAATTACACATGCACTGTTACACCTATATCTGAACAATTTTTCACGATTTATGATAATGATAATGAATTTAGATAGCTTTCATTTGCATACATATCTGTTGTATATATTATTTTCTCGTTATATTAGGTAAGGTGATTTAGTGTAAAAGGCACTTGAGGTTAACATCACAAAACTGCGCTATATAGATAAAGTCGGGGACGCCCGAGGAAGACATGGCACGATCAAGTGAATCAAATACTTGAGTCGGACCATGCCAAGAGTCAAAATAACAAAAGAATATGTATAAGACGATTTATGAATTATGGTTACAATCTGTGATTATTGGCCGTGTTGTCAGAGTAAAAGGTTACAACAGAGCTCTCAGCGGCAGAACTTGTTACATATTACAACGAAGTGATGGACAATAAACCCGAACAGTAGCGTAGAAATAAAAATAATATATTAATTGAAATTAATGTGGAAATATTGTCTGACTTTATACCATAGTATATCAACTATGTTTAGGTCAAATTCCATTTTTTTTCGCAAGGCAATTTAGGACATTCTGTTATTCTCGACACCTGATCATAATTTGATCAAATGCTGAAACGGGATGAGGATCGGTGGTTAGCGGGGTCGATTATTGCAAATAGTAACGGTAAACAATTCACAATGGCGCTAATAATCGATTGACAGTGGTTCAAACCACTAGGCCCAAGTTTGCTTGCAAAAAAGGTGGACTAACAACGCCCTTGACCTAAACACAGTCGACATAGCGAAATTAAATGAGATGAATTAGATGAGATTAAAATCATGACATCCCCAGACTAACTACAACATAGTTATTATTTCCAATTTTGAAACTGTTATTCGTGGTGGAGCTACATTTTAATGATTTATTTATAAATATTTTTTATTTAAGACCTGACCGGTTTCACCTAATGACGGGCATCTTCAGACTGGTACAATTTTGAGTAAATATATGGCATATACGAGGCCTGTTCAAAAGAAAAGGTGAATTTTGAATTTTCGCGGGCTGTGTACATTCGATTATCGTTTTTTTTTTGTTGTTATGTTGGTACATATATGTTTATCATATGTTAGCATTATCAGCCATTTTGGATTAGTGGTTTGTTTTTGACAACTGAAAAGGTTAGTCACGTTTTTGTGTGTTCTTCGATTTTTTATTTTGAAAAAAATGGATCAAAGAATATGTATTAAATTTTGCGTTAAAAATGGAATAAAGTGCTCCAACGCACTTAAAATGTTGACTGTGGTATGCGAAAATTCAAAATTCACCTTTTCTTTTGAACAGGTCATGTATACTATTAGTGTCCGGAATGCACGCTTATTGAGTCTCACAGTGAACATATGTGACTTTGGGTTTTGTTTTATTGCTGACAGAGGCGGCTTTACAATAACATTAAAAAATACATTCGGGTAGTTTTATTACCTTCTGAGAGATGGATTATATGGTGATGCGTTAGATGCGTCTGTGGGTTTAATTTTTTTTATATAATAACTAAAGTTGTCAGCTTTATTGTAAAACCCAAAGTCACAGATGTTCACTATGAGACTCAATAAGCGTCCATTCCGGACACTAATAGTATATATACCATAGATTTACTTAAAATTGTACCAGTTTGAAGATGCCCGTCATAAGGCGAAACCGGTCAGGTCTTAAATAAATTTATAAAGAAAGTGGAATAAAGTTAACAAATGGAAATATTAAAATCATTAGAAAATAGTTATTGTTTTATTACAATTGTCTTTAATGTCGTTATTGAGCAGTGTTATATTTAGCGTAATGAATAGGATCAAGAAAGGGACCCTTAGAAGGTTTGGGCATGTAGAGCGAATGAACGAAGAAAGGAGTGTGAAAAAAATATATGATGCGAAAGTGAATCGAAGACGAAGTCGAGGACGCCTGAGAAAGACATGGCACGATCAAGTAAATCAAATACTTGAATCGGGTCATGTGAAGAGTCAGAATAACAGAAAAGTATGTATGAGACGATATATGAATGTGAATGAAGCAAGGAGTGTGTGCCAAGATAGAGTTTTAGTATTCAGTTATTTATTATTTTAAAAACATTACAAAAAATTATTTCAAGTCGTTTTTATTAATACACAATATTCATAAATATAATGCAATTAATTCTAAGAAAGGTAAATTGCCATGAATGCAAAGCATAGACAGTAAAAAATAAAACAATTTAAACATAATTTTTCATCAAAATGATTTAAAAATTAAAATGAAGCCAAGGAATAATTACACAAATGGAATGCTTGTCGTTTGAACGAGGCTTCATTTATGCAAAATATATCGATATCCGAAGTGATTCGATTCAACAACAAGATTGCCCTCCCCACCGGCATGACCATTGGCAAGTTGGTCCTGCAGGCCGGGAGATAAAACAATCTATGCTGCCGATGGCAAAGATAACCATCAGGAACATAGAAATAAATAATATTTGTATGATTTGTATAGCGCCGTTTTTGTGAAAAATCACCTCAAGGGCGCTGTACAGATCTTATTTTCTATTATAACATATTAATTATTAGTTTAAATAAGAAAATATACAGGAACATACTTACCTGGCAGGTCCCATCAGATAGACACACTTATTAACTTAAAATTATGTTTTTTTTCTGATTCAGGGCATGGGAGCGAAATTAAAAAAGGACTTTGGACAAATGAGTAGATTAAAGTCATAATTTATTTTTTTTTGGCAAGTCAAATAACATCCCATAATTTTTAACGGGTAACAACCAGTGGCAGCTTGTGACCTTTTGGTGTGCTAGGGTGCTAAGATTGAAAAATACGCCGTTATTGATGTTGTTATAGCCGAAAACGTTTTTTTTTTTTTCAAAATGTCTATTTTTTGTATGAAGATTTTCAGCAAGGAGTGGAGTGCACCACCAATACTGAAAAAATCTAAAAAACTTCACACAAAAAAAATTTCAATCTTAGCACTCTAGCACACTAAGCACGAGCCGCCACTGGTAACAACTAGTTGATATATGACATTAGAAGTGCTCTCCATGATAGCTGAGTTTTCAGACCATCCACGAATCAATCTGAAGAAATGTGTCGCAATGTACACATCCCTTCTGACCTCTAGATGGTATGTTCCGAGCATACCCCAGAGAAAGTCCGTAGGATAGAGCCACGGGTAGTAACCATACTCCCTCAAGTTATATGGCGGTCCGTCCTCTCTGCCTACCTAGTTAGTCAGTCCATGTTTCATATTATAATTATTTAGAATGCAGATCACCATGATACGGGCATATGCCTAGTTTGGGAGGTCGTATTGTTTAATCTGTGTTTGGCTATGAACAGGATACATCTGTTCTGATCTTGAAGTAAGAATAAATATGGAGAGAGAGCTAAATATTTTTACCCAACCTATACAAATTTGCGACAAACCACTTTCTCCGGGGTTTTACGTCGTAAACCATGAGAGAGAAAGAGACAAGAAAAGTCTTCACGTAATATTGCAGCACTTCTAAGTATGTAAGAATATTCTCCGTCCGCGCTCATTAATTCTATTGCTGGTCACATTGTAGTTATTGTCATTACAGGCAAAAGGGTTTGTATCTTGGAGTAACGAAATAAGGAGGTATAGGTAATATTTTTACCCAACCTATACACATTTGTGATAAATCACTTTCTCCGGGTTTTTACGTCGTATACCGTGAGAGAGAAAGAGACAAGAAAAGTCGTCACATAATATCGCAGCACTTCTAAGTATGTAAGGATGTTCTCCGTCCGCGCTAACTTCACATCATCGAGTCGCATAAATTACATCAACGGATTTCGATGTTATTTCCTATATTTGTGTTGATTAAAATACTTGCAGTGGTTATTCAAATAAATCAAACATGATGGTGGTATGTGCTATGCGTGAATGTTCAAATAAGACCAAACAAAGATTATAAAACTTCACTTTTCCGAGGTATTTCAACAGTTTTAAATATTTATGACCGAACTTGAGAATTTTCACATTTTTCATGATATAAAGACGTAAAATCAACAAAAAGCGTCCATCATTTTTAGGCAAACCTCCTGTTATTAGTGTTTGAATGATTTTTTGACTTTATAAATCATTTGAATGGTGTATTGATGTTGTTTTGTTTAGTGTGTTCAAATATGTTTATTAAAAATGTCCGAATTCCTAGTGGGCGGTAACTAAAAGGCTATCCAACATATTTTAATACATCTTCGTCTCTTTCTATCGAATCAGTATAAAGTCAACCGACCTGACTACACTGTTTCGAAATAGATACCTCTCCATATATTGTTACTCCAAGGTGCCCACACTCACGCTTAGATATACAGAAAAGGCTAACGTTAAAGTGTTGGTAAGGATCTCAAAAACAGGAGCGTTGAATAATGTAAATTATTCAAACATAATAATATGCTTCAATATTTCTTGCAAAGCAATTTAGTTGACTCAGGCAAAACTAATGACAGGGTATAGATTCTCGGTACAGAATAATTATATGAGGTAGGTTATCCTTAGCATGTATCATTAGTCTGGAATTCCAAAACGTGGGTAACCAACCACAACATTGTAATAAAACTACAAATCTTTTACCAACATTGCTTTAAAACTTGATTATTTTGTTAACACGGTTATAAAATTGCTTTTCTTTTGTAAATAACATTGTAATAAAATTACATATCTTTTGTCAACATCGTTATAAAATTGTGTGTTTTTTGTCAACATTATTATAAAATTTAATTTCATTTGCAAACATTGTTATAAAATTGCAAATTTGTTGTCAATAAATTATTGAAATCTCTCGATAAAATATTATGTGAGTGACTATATTAAATGATGCGAGAATATTGATTATCAAGTTGTATTAGAAAATAATACGTGGAAACAAGGATATTGCCGCCACCGGGATTCGAACGGCGTCTTTTTGCACTAACCGGGACCTAAGCTGCTCTAAACTACTGAGCTATCGGAGCATTATGGCTTGAATATGGCTTATTTATTTATTTATAAATTAACGGACTAAAGTCCAATTACAAAAATACATTTAAAACACGAAATATAAAAAAGAGTAACAGAGAAGGAATAGCATATAAATGGAAATAAATGAAGCGATGAAAAAAATAAGGCAAAATAAACATAAGAGAGAACATTCAAGCCATGGTCTTAGTCAAAGTTTTGGTAGAGTCGTAAAGCATGACGAAAATCATTTAGACTGCTACCAAAAATTTCAAGACCATGGCTTGAGTTAACAAGTCTTGACATTCTGGACATTGGAGAATTATACCCGTAATTAGTATTGTGATGATTGAGGAACAGCAATTCATTGTTTCTGAGTCTACGGCAAGGAATGTTGAACTGGATAAGTTGCAACAGAGAAGGTGAGTCAATAAAACAATTAATAATTTTGTAAATGAAAATTAAATCGAAGTCTTTCCTGCGCTTTTCTAATGAAGACATTTTCAATAATTGTTCAATTTCATCATATGAATAATCGCCTCTTTCTCGCACCAATCTCCATGCAAATGGCTTTCGCCGTGTTTGGTGACCAGATCTGAATAGCCAGGTACTTTCCAACCTTACTCTTCCCCATCTCCTTCCCCTCTCCATCTCACTATTAAAAAAAACAACCATAGAGAGCTTTAAGGGTCGGCACTCAAAAATATACACTTTTTGGCTATCTAATACAATAATTAATTCTATAATTCAATTTATAATACTACAAAGGATTTATCTGTTAATTCTATACAGGCAATTAGAGAAATGTCTAAGGTTTCTAGTGAATACATTTTTTTTTAGTGTTCTCTTTTAAATTCTATATGAAATTCATACTATAACTTTAGGTAAAACATTGGAGAAACAATATATGGAGAGAGAGAGCTAATTCTTTTTACACAACCTATACAAACTTGCGATAAATCACTTTCTCCGGGTTCTTACGTCGTACACCACGAGAGA
Organism: Drusus annulatus; assembly: GCA_022651775.1. NCBI lineage: Eukaryota > Metazoa > Arthropoda > Insecta > Trichoptera > Limnephilidae > Drusus > Drusus annulatus. The sequence goes on along the minus strand of JAGWCC010000421.1, from coordinate 24,807 downwards.
GAAAGAGACAACAAAAATAACACACCGCTTTTATGTACTGTAAGGATGATCATGGTCTCCCGCGTCTCCCGGGACTCCGCCCACATGTTTTTAAACTGGACACAACTAGACGGTTTTTTAGGTTTTATGTTATATTTTTGTTAATAACAATACTGTGAAAAAGTGATTATACGTAAAAACAAAAACATTATGTCGACGGGTGCTATTAATGGATGTATACAAAATCATCAAAAACTGACTACACTGCCTTGGATAGGTAACACTCTATGTACTCTAAGGGCAAAACGTTCGAAAATGGCTGCGCTGGTTTTCAAACTGCACTTTTTATTGACATTTTAGTATGTTTTTGGTTGAATTAAAAAAGATAACAGCTTATTTTTTTTATTCACTAATAACCTTAGACATTTTCCCAACTGCCCATGTAGAATTTACAGATAAATCATGTGCAGTATTGGTTGTGTTAGAATGCTACAAAGTGATGTTTAGCGCCATTTTGAGTGCTGAGCCTTAAAGTTGATTCTAATTAAATTATTTATTTATTTTTCACAATTGTTATGATAACTGCGTGGTAATTGCAAAATAAGTTGTGTCGATAAACTTTTTATCATTGTTATTGTGAGGTAATATTTACGTATTTGAAGTCGAACTCGCCAAAGAGAGATTTGAAATTAGAGATGAATTCGATATCGGAATTGGGTGTGTTGCGGTTCCAGTTACCGGTGACTAGCGAGGAATCGTGACCGTGATTTTTTCAAAAAGTAAAAAATCGAAGAACACACAAAAACGTGACTAAACTTTCCAGTTGTCAAAAACAAACCACTAATCCAAAATGGCTGATACTGCCAACATATGATAAACATATGTGTACCAAAATAACAAAAAAAAACGATAATCGAATGTACACAGCCCGCGAAAATTCGAAATTCACCTTTTCTTTTGAACAGGCCATGTATGTATTTTATTTTTTTTTTATATTTTGATAAAAAAAAACAAATAATCTACATATATTTTTTTCGATTTTATATATGTATATATATTTATTTATTTTGTTTCAGAAACCATCACAAGAAACAAAACAAACAAACAAAAAGTGTTCCGCACAAGTCGCGTACAAAAGGTTTCATCAAATTCCTCGCGATGAACGTGTGCGCCCGCAACGAGTCGTTCAGGGCGGTAGAGTCCAAGATGGCGTCCGACATAAAGATGGAGGACGGGCCCGTGAAGCTGGCCAAGACGGTGAGCACGCTGGACGAGCTGGTGAAGGAGCTGCACAAGGTGTTCGCCTCGGATCGGGTGGACGTCGACCACGTCAGCCAGCTGATGCTGAGCTACAAGTCCAACCCGGTCGAGTGGAGAAAGTACGCCAAATTCGACAGATACAGGTGATTATTTCATTTAAACTTCCTAATTAGTTTTTTACGTGAATACCGCACGAGAGTCTCAACTGCTCCCAACCGTCTAGAGCCAGTGAGACTATGGTATTCCCTTGGAGAAACAATGTATGGAGAGAGAGCTAATTATTTTTACCCAACCAATACAAACTTGCGATAAATCACTTTCTCCGGGTTTTTACGTCGTACACCATGAGAGAGAAAGAGACAGCAAATATAATACTCCGCTTCTACGTACTGTCACAATGATCTTGGACTCCAGGGTCACCGCGGGACTCCGCCCACATTTTTTATTATGCCACTAAACTTGACACAACTAAACGGTTTTTTAGGTTAGATGCTATATTTTTGTTGATATCAATACTGTGAAAAAAGGGGTTATACGAATAAACAAAAACATCATATCGATATGTGCTATGAATGGATGTATAAATACCCTAGCCTTGGTCTTAGCCACGCCCAGGACCGCCGAGTCAGGTAAAAATCATCAAAAACTGACTACACTGCCTTGGATTGATATCACTCTATATACTCTAAAGGTATTCCCAACAGGGGCATGTTGTGAGGCTGAAGGTAGTGGGGAGAGGAAGCAGATGAGGAAGATGAAGGTTGGGAAGTACCTGGCTATTAAGATCTGGTCACCAAACACGGCTAAAGCCATTTCAAGCAACGTTTCAATTCTGAATGGTGGTCTTTCACCGGGGCGATACTTAGAGTATCTACCACTCTGGAACGTGCCGCAAATATACTATATATTATTTTAAATCAATTAAACGTGTTGTGACGTGATAAAATTTATCTGCGCCCGCCGGGTTCGAACCCGCGACCTCTGGATTCGTAGTCGAGCGTCTTACCACTCGACCACGCAGGCCGTCAAAAGTTAAAGTCAAGTTAGTAGTTATTACTATTTGACAGCCTGCATGGTCGAGTGTTAAGACGCTCTACTACGAATACAGTGGTCGCGGGTTCAAACCCGGCTTACGCAAATAAATTTTATAATGTCATAACACATTTAATTGATATAAAATAAAATGTAGTATATTTGCGGCACGTTCCAGAGTGGTAGATACTCTAAGATAGTAATCTCCTAAATCCAAAGTGCGGCTATCACCTTATATATTGCTTGTCACTTTGAGAGCTCTACAACGTGTCTATAAGTTTGTAACGTCATTGGCTGTACCTCATTCTTAAATACTTGTCTCAAATATGGTGCGGCATTCGACACAAGTGCATAGATAATGTTATTACTCCGTCAGACATTCTAGCATCAGACTACATCTGTCCGCAGCTTTCCAAAGTTAATTACCATAGCAACACGGCGAATCAACTAATTAATTGTTACCTGCAGGCATGACTCGATTCATCTGCAGGTGGAACATTCTTGCATTCTTTGTTTAATCAACAATGTCCATCAAGATGGCTGTGAAGCCGTGTTTAGAAGGTAGAAAAAAAAACTTTACGGCACGTTCCAGAGTGGTAGATACTCTCTAGTTTATTGAGTAGATCTGAATAGGCAGGTACTTCCAAACCTTCCTCTTCCCCCTCTCCACTCCTTTCAGTCTCACAGCATACCCCAGTAAGTGATGCCATAGTCCCACTGGATCCGGACAGTTGGAACTCTTATGCGATATTTGCATAATCTAAAAAAAATCAACGTCGATTGTGACAGTTCTGGACGGCCTCCGTAGTCGAGTTGTTAGACCAGTCATTCCCAAAGTGGTCTATATCGACCCCCAGGGGTCGATTCCAACCTGCAAGGGGTCCACATAAGTGAAAAAAAAAATTGGGGTGCATGATACGTAAATGGGGGTCCACGAGAGTGGATTCCATATAGGCAGGCTGTCACCAAAATGTTGGCTTCCCGCAAACTTTAAAGAACTACTTACTTTTGCGGCAGTTCCAACTTCATTCACTTCTCATTGAACAAATACTTCAATCGAAGTTGGTAGTTACGTTGGTGCGAACTACTTCATTTTGCGGCAGTTCATATTTATCAATTAAAGTCGGACTTCAATGAAGTACTTTATTCTAAGTACTTCAATGGAAGTTCGACTTCAAAGACTACAAAGAACCAAAGAACTACAAAGATTTGGCGAGGAACTGCTTCTTCCTCAGTCTCATTTTTTGTCGATTTGCTAGTACTTTTTTGGGGTGGAACTTTTGTCTATTTGCTAGTACTTTTCGATTCCAAATCTCTACCGACTAGTGCTTTTTTTTGTAGAGGAATTTTTGTTGATTTGCTAGCAGTTTTCGATTTTTAAGATCTCTACCGACTAGTACTATTTTTTGGCGAGTTCGACTTCAATTGAAGTGTTCACCGCGAAGGGTTCATTTCAAAGTACTAGCAGTTCCTGAAGCGTTCACAAAACTTTGAAGTTTTCCCAACGCTAAAAAAAATCAATATAAGGAAAGCAGGGGTATATAAAAAACAGTAAAAATCGGCAAGTGGTCTACGGGACAAAAAAGTTTGGGAACCTCTGTGTTAGACGCTCGACTACGAATCTAAAGGTCGCGGGCTTAAACCCCGCGTGCACAAATAAAATGTATTTATTTAATATTTGTCAAAACACAATTACTCAATACAAAATAATACATCAAATATTTACGACACGTTCCAGAATGGTAGATACTCTAAGTATCGCTCTGGTAAAAGACAACCATTAAAACCGTTGCTTAATATGATTTTATCCATGTTTATTGACTAGATATAAATAGCCAGGTACTTTCAAAACTTCCTCTTCCCTATCTACCTCCCTCCCCACTCCCTTCATCCTCAAAACACCCCAATGTGTGAAGCCTTAGTCCCACTGGCCCTGACAGTTTCATAATAAAAATTAAAAAAAACATTTTCCGTTATGACAGTTGTAAAGTCATATTTAACAGGTTCATCAAACTTAACGGCCAAGTCACAACACGCAGATTACTGCGTATTATACCAACAGACTGATCTCAAAGTCAAGGTCATTCGAAAATTCTCTCCAAAATACCCGGTGCGTTCAAACCTGTTCTCTCTATCTGCTCAAATCCGTCAAAATGTTTTGATATTCGCCCTACTCAGAGGATAATTACTGCTTTAGGTGTCGATTAGCTTAACTGTATTTTAATTATCGATTTCTTGCCGGATCTCTAATTAACGATGAATAAATACAATGTTAATTGGGTAGTCGACGAAGCGCCATTACGGGAAGTTTACGCCAGAGCACTTTAAAGTTTTTTGTGTTTTACAATAAAATTCATAAGTCTTCAGTACCTGGTTGGATTTTGAAAAAAAAAGTTGACTCAGGTAACTGAATGCTCTCACTCAGCTACCTGTAGTGACCAAAAATCTAAAACAGTTCTAAGCTTGTGTCGCTTGAGTCGAGCCTTCTCCTTAATTTATAATATATTTTAGATAACTGAAGGGCCACAAAAGTCTTCAGAATCAAACGAGAGTCAGAGCATCCGATGCAGAAAAAATAACTGATCAAAGCTGCATATTTTACTCATTTTTTTTACCTATTCTTTTTTTTTCCATCTTCTTCCCCTCCCCACTACCTTCAGCCTCACAACATACTTATATAGGGGGTGCCATAGTTCCACTGGCTCGAGACAGTTGAGAATCTTGTTCGGTATTCACTAAAAATTGAAAAATATCAATGCATTTCCCCGGAATACCTATTATGTAGTTTAATATACTCGTATCTTGGGAATTTTAATTGCCTTTTTATTTGAATCGCGTATATTTCATATAGTGGCATTATATAATTTTTTCTTGAATTTATCAAATAATTGAAATATTAAAAAAACTGCGTCGCATTTATTTTATTTTCTATATGACGGCCTCCGTGGTCGAGTGGTAAGACGCTCGACTATGAATCCATAGGACGCGGGTTCAAAGCCGGCGTTCGCAAATACATTTATTCAAATTAAACATTTAATTTATATAAAATAATATATAGTTTATTTCCGGCACTTTCCGGTGTGGTAGATACTCTAAGTATCGCCCTGGTGAAAGACCACTATTCAAAATGAAACGTTGCTTGAAATGGCTTTAGCCGTGTTTGGTGACCAGATCTCAATAGCCAGGTCCTTCCTTACCTTCCTCTTCCCCATCTGCTCCCCCTCCCCACTTCACTCCCTCCTTTCATCAAAAAGACCCTCCTCGCAGCATCCTCAAATATGACATAGGCCCCGAGGGAAATTATTTTGAATGTAGACGGAATAATATGAATGACGGCCTCCATGGTCGAGTGGTAAGACGCTCGACTACGAATCCAAAAGTCGCGGGTTCAATCCCGGCGTGCGCCAATAACTTTTATTTAATTAATATGTGTCATAACACATTTGATTCATATAAAAATAATAAAAAGTATATTTGCGGCACGTTCCGGAGTGATAGATACTCGTAGTATCGCCCTGGTGAAAGACCACCATTCAGAATTGAAACGTTGCTTGAAATGGCTTTAGCCGTGTTTGATCACCAGATCTGAATAGACAAGTACTTCCTAACCTTCCTCTTCCCCATCTGCTCCCCCTCCCCGCTACCTTCAGCCTCACAACATGCCCCAATTGGGGATGCCATAGTCCCACTAGCTCTAGACGGTTGGGAGCAGTTGGGACTCTTGTGCGGTATGTATTATGAAAAAGTTAGAAAATAAATATTAGATGATTTTTAAATTGCACCCTTTACTCAAATGTTAGTATGTTTTTTATAGAATTGATAAGATTACAGTTTTAAAAAAATAACGCGAAACCTTAGACATTTTTCTAACTATCTAAAATTATCAGAAAAATCATTTGTAGTATTGATCATTTATTCATAGCTTGTATTACAATGCTACAAAGTGACGGTTAGTGCCATTTTTTAGTGCAAATGTTTAAACGACATAATAAAAATAACAGTGAACTTATATAGCGCAGTTTTGTGATATTTCACCTCAAGTGCGCTTCATACTAAATTAATTACCATATGTACATCGCGCCTCACACTCACAACAAACTCCCACCACAGACTGTAGCCATCACCAATATGTATTCCTTTAATCAAAACATTACTTAATGGCTAATGAGTAAGGACCGCAAGGAAATTGAAGACCTCCTAAAATAGCACTTGAAACTAGAACATTGTGTAAAAAATATCATCATTTTTTTTTAATTATTTTACTTGTACTCACTGTCACTTACCTCAGAATAGGTTCTTATGACCTAGTGAGGTAGGTAATGTAAAAAAATAATGTAAGAAACAAAAAGTTAAAAAATTAAAACTATCAAAAATCATGATCGTTATCATAAACCATGAGAGAAAAGATTTAGATATGGTATATATGATATACATAACTAATGAGAGCGCCGGTAGCTCCTTCCGCAAACCTGCGCTATACAAAATAACGATTCGGCGAAAGTGCTCGCTCTCATGCTGCCGTCATCAACTAATACGCGTATTGTTATCTGCCCGCAGGTACACGCGGAACCTGGTGGATGCTGGCAACGGTAAGTTCAACCTGATGGTGCTGTGCTGGGGGGAGGGGCACGCCTCCGCCATACACGACCACGCCGACGCGCACTGCTTCATGAAGATACTGAAGGGAGAGCTGTCGGAAGTGAGGTTAGTTGTTCTTACCTTCATGTTTTTCACCCAGCTCCGACCTATCCCGCCATTTCGCTATTCGATTTCCCTACTCAACAACACTGTGTTTGTAAACAATTGACAATCAAAACAGAAGAAGAGCTATGTGAAAAAACGTGTTCGTTCGTTGGTGTCTCGTTTGGTCGTCGTTTTGTTGTTGTTTTTCAAGTTAAATTAAATTAAGTGTTGTGATTCGTTGTGTGTAAGAAGAATCGAGAACTCCCACTTCAACTACATTGGTGAGTGAATAGTTTCCCATTTTTTCTTCATTCCACAATCTTTCCACAAGCTACAATTAGATACTTCCATCAAGCAGTATAGTTTATCGTTTACAGTCCACTATTTTCCAAATTCATCTGAAGCCGAAAACACATTCAGTGTTTTATCGCAACTTCGTATCCAACATCTGCATTCACCACTGACCGGATGGTTAGTCGAGCGGTCCAAAGCGTCTGAATCCCACCCGGGCGTCGAGGGTTCAACTCTCTCCTAGCTAAGTCCTTCATCATTGCACAAGCAACATCTTACGCTTATTATGATGACAGTAGGAATTTTTCAAATATTGTCAGGTTATTCGTAACCGAAGCTAGCTATCCACAATGAAGTGCTTATACCAACCCTGATGTATGGCAGTGAGGCATGAAACTGACAGAGGAAGGATGAAAGTAGACTGAATGCTGTAGAAATGAGATCCCTGAGGCGTATGTGCGGTAAAACCATGTATGACCGTGTTAAAAATGTGCATATCCGGAAAGAATGCAAGGCTTATGTAAGCGTAATGAATAGCATTCAGAAAGGGACGCTTAGATTGTTTGGGCATCTAGAGCGAATGAACGAAGAGAGGAGGGTGAAAATAATAAATGATGCGAAAGGGAATATAAGAATAAGTCAGGGACGCCCGAAAAAGATATGGCACGATCAAGTGAATCAAAATTATAATTTTAAGTTAATAAGTGTGCCTATCTGAGGGAACCTGCCAGCTAAGTGTGTTCCTGTGTATTTTCTCTTTAAATAAATATTAATATCAACTAGAAAATAAGATCTGTGCAGAGCCCTCGAGGTGATTTTTCACAAAAAAACGGCGCTTTAAAAATCATCCAAATATTATTATTTTAAATACTTGAGTCGGGCCATGTGAAAAGCCAGAATAACAGAAAAGTAAGTGTGAGACGATGTACGAATGTGAATGAAGGAAGGAGTATGTGCCAAGACAGAGTTGTATGACGATCCGTCCTCTCTGCCCACTCCTGCAGGTAAACGGCGTAATGGTTAGTTGGTTAGTTATTTTTCAACGTGGGGCACTAACATAACACAAAAATACATAATCTCTTAAACTCTCAAGTTTATTATTTTCAAATATATATTTTTTAAAGTGACGGTTGTTTTTAACAAAATCGGGACGCAGTGGGAGGTGCGTAGTACGTGGTACGTGCTGCTGGTCATACAACATGAAAATTTGATTCGGTATCTTTTGAAAACAAATGATTAGCAATGATTTATTTTAAAAACATTGACGTCAATGTTGATATTCGGTTTATAGTCAATGAACGAAATAAACTAATAAAAATACTTGCTCTTTTATATTTTTGTGTGTTGATTCTAATAACAATATTGTATATACACTAACACTAATGTTCACTCACACAAGATTGAAAGAATCCAACATAAATTCTTAAGATACGTAAATTTAAGAATCGGTAATCCTATAGAATGCCTATATTACGGTTACTTACTGCATTCATTAAATTTAATAAAATTGTCTGAACGTATAATTATTTGCCACTTGACGTGCTTGTTTAAAATTATTATTTCAATGTTTTATACCCCCGAATTTCTATATTTAATTGCATTTCATGTTCCTGGCAGGACAGTTATCATTCATATTCTTGCCGCAAAACGATTTACAAAATTGCCAAATCGTATTTCAGCAATAACATTAGCTGTAAGAACCAGCTTTTATTATTCTATGCTATGAATTAGTTACTTTCCGAGATATTCCTCGAAAAACATTTGAGATTATAGTCATATGTTGATCAGAATGAATTAAAACTAGAAAATAAGCGGCTTTTGTTTGGGCTGCACCTAATTCAAATGTTAATGACTATTTATAGGGTTTAGCCCTATTGAAAGACCAACAACTGCCAATGCATGTTATAGTTCGCCTACTTATAATATGTAGGTATTTAAAAATGATATTAGCGCATTTAATAACATAATTCACAAACGCATTTATGAAGTAATTCATCGCGTAGATACAAATAAAATTAATTCATGTTAAAATAAACATTTTCGGCCAATGCCATCTCTGATAGCGGCTTTGAACATATCTGAGTTGCTGGCGGTTTAGTTTTGACACACGTCAAGGACGCTAGTTACTGGTTTAGTCACGACACACACATCAAAAGGAACACAGTGAGTAAATCGTGAAGGACCGTAATCGGAAGAAAATTTCAAACTTTTGTATGTATGAGCATTTTTTCCATCGAACGTGGCAGAAGACGGCTTACAGTATTAATACATCAGATGGACACCCTTCTAGGTCTGCTATAGCAAAATCGACCCTATACCCTTCCTATACGCCTTGCGGCGAGCATTCACTTTGTCATACCGCCTCTTTGCCTTATGACGTTTTTGGTCTGATCGCCGCTCGACAGTCGGCGGATAGAGACGTAAGGTCTGTGTGAATTGGCACGATCATTGGGAGTGACTCAACAAGCAATTTTAAAACGCCTCAAAGCCACGGGAATGATTCAGAAGCAAGGGTACCGTACGAGTTGAAACCGAGAGATGTTGAACGGCGTTTGTTTGCTTGTGAAAAATTGCTGAAAGGAAAATACGGAAGGGATTTCTGCATCGCATTGTGACTGGTTATCAAAAGTGGGTTCATTACGATAACCCCAAGTGCAGAAAACCATGGGGATTTCCCGGCCATGCTCCATGTCGACGGACAAACCGAATATTCACGGCTCCGAGGTCATGCTCTGTATTTGGTGGGACCAGCTCGATGTAGTGTATTGTGAGGTTTTAAAACCGACTGAAACAAACACAGGCCATCGCTATCGAACGCAATTAATGCGTTTGAGCCGAGCATTGAAATACTCGTACACACGGCCAAAATACAACGAGAGACACGATAAAGTGATTTTGCAGCATGACAATGCTCGACCCCATGTCGCGAAAGTGGTCAAGACATACTTGGAAACGTTGAAGCCGGAAGTTGCTCCCTCTGACTATCACTCGTTTCGACCAATGGCGCACGACTTGGCTGACCAGCACTTCCGTTCTCATGAAGAAGTGAAAAATTGGATCGATTCGCGGATCGCTTCAAAAGATGACCAGTTTTTTCAACGCGGGATTCGTACGCTGCCCGAAAAATGAGAGAAAGTAGTGGCCTGCGATTGACAATACTTTGAATCCCAAATGTGTAACCAGTTTTTTTACAATAAAGCCTCAAATTTCGGAAAAAATGGCAGAAGCAAAGCAAATTATTTTCATCTATTTTGAAGTCTCCTCCCATTTTTTTTTTGATACGCCTCTCACCGTTTTATTTCTAGGGCAGTGTGTCCTCCGCGCTTCCTGTTTTTAGGCCAAGTAACTTTTAATACTGTGTACTAAAATAAGATCGCTTATTAAAATTAGTACGAAAATAACGCATTCCAAAATACGCGCCCATTGATAAAAATATGGTTTTGACCTTTTTGGGTCATACAACGTTGATAGTGTAACTAACTAACTAACTAACCATCACGCCGTTTCCCCGCAGGGGTATGCAGAGAAGACGGACCGCCATACAACTCTGTCTTGGCACACCCTCCTTTCTTCATTCGCATTAATACATCGTCTCATACATACTCTTCTGTTATTCTGACTCTTGACATGGACCGATTCAAGTATTTGATTCACTTGAACGTACCATGTCTTCTTCGGGCGTCGCCGACTTCTTCCATTCACTTTCGCATCATATATTCTTTTCACCCTCCTCTCTTCGTTAATTCGCTCTACATGCACAAACCATGTAAGCGTTCCTTTTTTAATGCTATTCATTACGCTTATATCAGCCTTGCATTCTTTCTGAATATGTACATTTTTAACACGGTCAAACACGGTTTTACCGCACATACGCCTCAGGGATCTCATTTCTACAGCATTCAGTCTACTTTTATCCTTTCTCTGCCAGATTCATGCCTCACTGCCATACATCAGGGTTGGTATAAGCACTGCATTGTGGACTGCTAGCTTTGCTTCTTTGGACAATTTCTTATTTGCGCCAACAGCGTTCAGTCCTCCATTAATTCCTCCTGCATTCACCCTTCTTTCAATATCCTTATCAGTTATCAGCCTTTCCGTCTCTCGTAAACATACTTCCCAAATACACAAACTCATCCACTTGCTCCAAGTATTCATCATTCACAACTATATTGCACGCTGTTTGCGTACTCTCTCTTTCAAACACCGTGACTTTGGACTTACTTACATTCATCATCAAATCATTCTGCATACATACTTGGTTCATCCTAGACACGAGAAACTTGATAGTGTATTCTGTAATAAAACCAACCGGTCAAGATGCCTTCTGGTATTTGGGGGCCTACGTGGTCGAGTGGTAAGACGCTCGACTACGAATCTAGAGGTCGCGGGTTCAAACCTGGCGTGCGCAAATAAATGTTATTTAATTGTGTCATCACACATTCAATTCATATAAAATAATATATAGTATATTTGCGGCACGTTCCAGAGTGGTAGATATTCTAAGTGTCGCCCTGGTGAAAGACCGCCATTCAGAATCGAAACGTTGCTTGAAATGGCTTTAGCCGTGTTTGGTGACCAGATCTGAATAATCAGGTACTTCCCAACCTTCATCTTCCCCATCTCCTTCCCCTCCCCACTACCCTCAGCTACACACAATACCTCGATCGGATGTCATGATTCCACTGGTTCCAGACGATTGTGAGCAGTTGGGACTCTTGTGCGGTACTCACTGTAAAAAAGAATAATCTATATATCATCGCCGGAAAGGCAAAAGGGCTGAAGCGCCATTTTGGGAAGTTTACACCAGAGCACTTTAAAGTTTTTTTTATAGTAAAATTCATAAGTCTTCAGTAACTTTAACTTTGACGGCCTCCATAGTCGAGTGGTAAGACGCTCGACTACGAATCCAAAAGTTGCGGGTTCAAACCCGGCGTGCGCCAATAACTTTTATTTAACACATATGTGTCATAACACATTTAATTAAAATAAAACAATAAAAAGTATATTTTCAGCACGTTCCAGAGTTGTAGATACTCTTAAGTATCGCCCTGGTGAAAGACCACCATTCAGAATTGAAACGTTACTTGAAATGGCTTTAGTCGTGTTTTGTGACCAGATCTGAATAGCTAGGTACTTTCCAACCTTCCCCTTCCTCACCTCTTTCCTTTCCCCACTACCTTCTACCTCACAACATACCCGTATTGGGGAAGTCATAGTCACACTGGTTCTAGACGGTTGGGAGCAGTTGAGACTCTTGTGTGGTATTCACGTAAAAAAAAAACTAGTTGGATTTAAAAAAAAAAAAACTCAGCCAACTCAATTCTCTCATTGAGTTACGTGAAGTGTCAAAAACCTAAAAAAAAGTCCCAAACTTGTGTCGCTCGAGTCAAGCCTTCTCCCAAATGGTAAATATATTTTAGACGGCTGAAGGGCCACAAAAGTCTTCAGAATCAAACGAGAGTCAGAACATTCGATGCAGACTGATCAAAACTGCATATTTAACTCATTTTTGATTAAAGTGTCGCTTAAACCTTAGAGTACATAGAGTAGTATCCATCCAAGGCAGTGAAGTCAGTTTTTGACTTGTTTTTGATGATTTTAACATGACTCGGCGCACCTGGGCGTGGCTAAGACTAAGGCTACGGTATTTATACATCCATTCATATCACATATCGACATAATGTTTTTTTTTATTCGTATAGCCACTTTTTCACAGTATTTTTATCAACAAAAATATAGCATATAACCTAAAAAACCGTTTAGTTGTGTCAAGTTTGGTAACATAATAAAAAATGTGGGTCCCGCGGTGAACCAGGAGTTTAAGATCATTGCGATAGTATATAGAAGCGGTCTATGAAATTTGTTGTCTCTTTCTCTCTCATGGTGTGCGACGTAAAAACCCGGAGAAAGTGATTTATCGCAAGTTTGTGTAGGTTGGGTAAAAATAACTAGCTCTCCCTCCATATATTGTTACTTCAAGGCTTAAACCCTTCTCCCTTTCCGGCGTCGATATAAGTATTATAATTCCCTAATACCCTTAATTTTTTTTATTAACTAGGTACGCCTGGCCGGAGAACTGTGACCCGAACATCCAAAATAAACATGTAACCCCGGATGAAAAAATCAGCTGCACCCTCAAGGGGAACCAGTGCGAGAACGTGAACGGGCGAACGGCCGACGCGGACAGCGCCGCCGCGGACGCGAAGGCAACTTGCCGCCGGAAAGCGGAGCAGGCCGAGAAGGAGAACGATCCCAAGATGGCCGACGGCGGGAAAGCCGACAGCTGCTGCGAACAAGATGGCGACAAAATTAGCGACAACGTCGTCGAGGAGGAGACGCGCATGGAGGAGCTGGGCAGATTCAGATTGGAGACCAACGGAGTTTGTTATATCAACGGTGAGTTGTGATTTATTTATTTTATGTTCAGAGTGGTAGATACTGTAACTATCGCCCTGGTGAAAGACCACCATTCAGAATCGAAACGTTGCTTGAAATGGCTTGGGTTTGGTGACCAGATCTGAATAGCCAGGTACTTCCCAACCTTCCCCTTTCCAATCTCCTTCCCCTCCCCACTACCTTCAGTCTCACAACATACCCTATTTGGGGATGCCATAGTCTCACTGGCTCTAGACGATTGGGAGCAGTTGAGACTCTTGTGCGGTATTCATATAAAATTTTTTAAAAAATTTAGGAAAAGAAAATTATAGATGGTCGATAATCCTGTCCCGGTTACAGGGAACCGGTTCCGAGGAAACAATCTGAAAATGCGAATAACCGGTGCTTTTGTAACCAGGTTCCAGTTTTTTTTAACCACAAATTCCGCGAAAACCAGATTCCCTGAAAATAAAATATTTAGGAGTATTATAGGAATCGGTTCCGGTTATTTTCATTTCGTTAGCTTACAAATCTTCTTAGAACCTGCTACCAAGAACCGGTTCCAAAAAAACTGGTGACTGGAACCGCAGTGACACTCAATTTTAGATATCCACCGTCCCTTATAAAGATGAAGAATACAGAAAAATAATTTTACACTTTATAATGGTGTTGCCATTCATCCAGCGCTGTCTTACAGAAGGTTTCCGAAAATTTTTGGACACCTTTTTTTTTGTGATATGCCACAGAAGTTCCTAAAAATTCCCTACTGCCTGGAGTCAGTGGGACTATGGCATCCTTAATTTTTGAAAAACGTTTGGGGCTGGATGAAGCGAGAAGGGGAAGAGGAAAGTTTTTAAGTATTTGATTGTTGTTTTGTAGACATTCGCGATCGAAACGTTGCTTGAAATGGCTTTAGCCGTGTTTGGTGACCAGATCTGAATAAGGTACCTCCCACCCTTCTTCTTCTCTTTCCGATCCCCACTTCCTTCAACCCCACATTTTTATACATTTTTTTATAGTAAATACCCCACAAGAGTCCCAACTGCTCCCAACCGTCTAGAGCCAGTGAGACTATGACATCCCCAATTGGGGTATTTTATGAGAATGAAGGTAGTGAGCAGGGAAGTAGATGGGGAAGAGGAAGAGTGGGAAGAACCTGGCTATTCAGATCTGGTCACCAAACACGGCTGAACCCATTTCAAGCAACGTTTCGATTCTGAATGGTACCACATTGTTTACCCAATTGGGAAGCCATAGTTCCACCGTAAAACAGCAGAAATTTATATATGCAATGTATTTAATGAGTGTGATATTGTATTCACTATGGCACCATTTAATATTATTATTATTAAATACAGATTACAAATTATCCACACACTATCGACCTCGCAGAATATTAAAAATAATACGAGAATATTTATGTAAAAAACAATCGGTCTAAACCAGAATCCTGTGCAAATAGGTTCACTTTGGCGAGTAAATATTATTCTAAGTGAATTATTTTCAGACTATAAATTCGGCTGACACATTTGAATGGAAACTCTCGTTTATCAGAAGAGGATGACCCGGTTATCTCTGCTTTCCGATAGTACGTTGTGTGTTAATTTGGTAATAAAATCCCCCTCTGTGTATGTGAGACACTACTGACTGACTCAATGAAATAAGACGGAATTTCGATGGCGCCCTCGAGGGTGATATTTCACAAAAATGACGCTATATAAATTATCCAAGTATTATTAAAAGCCGAGATATTTTGACTCAGTAAATCAATATTTTCAGAAAACTGAAATTTAACGTTTGCAACTGTTAAAAAATTTGATTTTCTGCTAAAAAGATAAGTTTTTAATTCCATGTTAAAGGTTATCTATTTAACATTTTTATTTAATTAAAGAATAGATTCCTGTATGGCTCTTAGCCAACCTTACCTAACTTTACCTTACTTACTTTAACTTACCTTACCTAACCTAACCTAACCTAACCTAACCTAATCTAATCTAACCCAAGGTAACCAAAAAGGCACTTAAGGGTCAGCACCCAAAAATACAAACTTTTTGGCTTTCTAATACAAGCAATACTACAAATAAATAACGTCCGGATCCGCTCAGTGCCGATATTGTTCCGCAAGAGAGCTTATTGATATGGTATGAATATCAATCAAGGAGTATGTGCTAAGACAAAGTTGTATGGCAGTATATCCTTCTGCCCACCCTTGTGATATTTAACTGCTTATTTAGTTAAATAATTATTTTGCAGTGTAAAAATATTTACAATGCAGATTTTTTTTTTAAAAACCATTTTTTTACTAATAATATTATCATCACTAAATAATAATATTACCATCACTAAATAATATTTTTAATAATTAATAATTAATAAAAATATTTATAAATAGAACACATACACTTTGTTTATAACCACTTGTGTATGTGTTCTATTTATAAATATAGCAAGCCACAAAGTAAATGCTTTTTACGAATATGTAATAAAAATATTATTTAGTTATAAAAAAATAGTTTTTGATAAAAAAAAATCTGCGATGTTAGTATTTTTACAATACAAAATAATTATTTAACTAACTAAGTAGTTAAATATCACAAGGGTGGGCAGAAGGATATACTGCCACACAACTTTGTCTTGGTAGATACTCCTTGATCGATATTCATACCATATCAATAAGCTCTCTTGCGGAACAATATCGGCACTGAGCGGATCCGGACGTTGGTGTAAATCAGCCTTAAATCATTTTATTTAAAATAAAACATTATCAGAATCTGATAACATTGTCATCTCTGTTGATTGCCTGAACGAATGTCCTTTTGAAAGACCACCATTCAGAATCGTAAATGTAGCGGATTCAGTCATGTTATTCAAAATTTTAAACAATTTAGTTGATAGTCCTGATCTCCTGCAACTCCTGTTATTCCAAGTTCCTAATCGCAACAGCAGACAGCCTCTCCTTTTCACCTCCCTCCTTGTACCACCAACTCTAAACAAAACTATTTCATTTACTGGTCCACAAATTCATTCAACATTAACTCTCACCACATTGACGTCTTTAACTCGACTATACATAATATAAAATGAAATTCCATGACCCGACTGCACCCAAACTAGATTATTAAAACTAACCTTCCATCTGCCCCCGTTCTTCTTCCTTTATCCCATTCCCATGTTCCCTTCCACCTTCCTCTCCCCCCCACCAAAGTTAAGTTACTAAATTATAACTGCATATACATTGTCACACTTTATTTATAATATTCATCAGCAGAGGAAAATTTGTAGTTATTATTATATATGTACTAATGAACGTTGATTTGCTGTTAATTTTCCCAAAATAAATAAGTAACGTCGATTGAAACGCCATTAGCTGTATTTAGCGAACACATCTGAATAACCAGGTCACCGCGTAGCCAGAATCTGGTTTCGGGGGAGGGTTTTAGAAAATACATCGAAAAAAAGTGCATTAAAACAAATTAAATTGCTTGCATTAGAGATTCAATCTTCTGTTTTTTTTTTTTTTTATATATCCTTTCCTGACCCTGCGACGTAAACAGTTATCGTGGATTAACAATGTAGGGAGAGAGAGCTAATTCTTTTTACCCAACCTATACAAACTTGCGATAAATCACTTTCTCCGGGTTTTTACGTCGTACACCATAAGAGAGAAAGAGACAACAAAAATAGCACACCGCTTTTATGTACTGTAAGGATGATCTTGGTCTCCAGCGTCTCCGGGGACTTCGCCCACATGTTGTATTATGCTACTAAACTGGACACAACTAAACGGGTTTTTATGTTATATGCTGTATTTTTGTTGACAACAATACGGTGAAAAAGTGGTTATACGAATAAACAAAAACATTATGTCGACATGTGCTATGAATGGATGTATAAATACCCTAGCCCTGGTCCTAGCCACGCCCTGGTCTGCCGAGTCCGGCAAAAATCATCAATAACTGACTACACTGCCTTGGATAGGTACCACTCTATGTACTCTAAGGTTGGAATGTACTCGAGGAACATCTCTTTTACTTTATGATGCTTGACATTTTCCAAATAAACATATCGTAAGCACAGCAAGACTTACTCCACACGCTCGATATCAGTCGTCTTGTCAGCGAGAATAGCAAATATTCGGACTTTCTTTAATCGGTCGATTATCTTATGTTGAATTATTTCGCCATGAATTTTAACAATTGGTTTTGGATTTTTGACCTTGTGTAGAGGGCGTTCTTTTGAGTAGTGTCCAAACTCTCAAAAAGATCTTTAATCCCCAGAATGCAACACTGCGGGAAAATTACCATCATTCTCGAGCGGCTGTCCAGGTTCTGGTGTAATGTGGACCCGCCCTGAGAATGTCTTTATTGGTGCAGAAAATAATTCCTTTTACGACAGGCGTTAGTTTTTTTCGGTTTTCCTGCGGCTGTCGCTTTCTCTCAGAAGACAACCGCTCAGTGACTGAAAAAGCCTGCGAAGACATTCCTCGGAGGAAATTATCTGCCGGTTCCGAATTTCGCTTGTGACATCCTCATTCTGCACGGGTTTTAAATATTTCTAGTGCATTTTTTCACTTGGAGAAAGATTGGGTTACGAGCTGCAGTATGCTCCACTATTACATTCAAAATATGACAAGCCGGGGAATCTCTAAAATATAACCCCCCCTGGCTACGCCCGTGAACCAGGTGCTTTCCAACTTTCAGCCTCACAACATACCCGGATTGGGGAAGCCATAGTCCAACTGGATCCAGACAGTTGGAATTCTTCTGTGATATTCACATGATAAATATAAAAGTAATAAACTCATATTTAATGAGTATTTATTTCATAATATCACTCCGCAAAGTTATAGCTTCCTATGAAAAGATATATATTTTTTTTAAATATTCGTTTTGATTTATCAATGTTTCAAAATTATTAATTAGTTGTTATGTGGAGTTGTCGGTTTTGAGGATGACGCAAGATATGTTATTGTTCACACAAATAACTTGTAGAGATCGGCTGTGTTTTTCCATTTTTCAAATATTTTTATGAAGCTTAAAGGTTATCGAATAACGTACTTATTGTTGATAGACGCTTGGCGGTATGAAAATCTCAAAATATTATGTGTATATATTTTCTATCTGTTTCTACATTGATATTGTAAGGTTAAAACTTCTTCTCCAAGATGTTCCTTTCGTACGACTGTCGCAAAGTTTGGGACAGAGCATTCAACGCGCTGGGTTCACATTCTTGGAGAGACTCGCCATTGAGTCTGAGGTCAGAAACTGGTTTTCAAAACTGTAAGCTCCGTTGATTTTCATCAACATGGTGAAAGACCACCATTCAGAATCGAAACATTGCTTAAAAATGGTATTAGCCGTGTTTGGTGACCAGATCTGAATAGCGAGGAACTTTCCAACCTTCCTCTTCCCATCTCCTTCCCCTCTTCGCAAAATACCCCGATTGGGGATGCCATAGTCTCGCTGGCTCTAAAACAGTTGGGAGCAGTTGGGACTCTTGTGCGGTATCCACTATAAAAAATAAAATACAAGAACACGTCATGTTTTTGTCTGCTGGAACTTGGAGGCGCTGCACGCACTGCATGGCGTCGCCTTTATTATAAAAGCCGCACGTAAAAAAAACTGGACATATTCACCGGGTCTAAGAATCAATTAAATGGATGCTTTTTTAAAAGGGCCACCTACAATAACTAATTCAAAGTATCCTCGAGGTGATTGAATTACTAAACAAGTAAACAGTGCTATATAAATTTACCATTTATAATAAAACATTATCTCAAGACCTACATTTGGAATCGAAATCTTGCTTGAAATCGCTGTATCTATGTTTGATAGCCAGCCACTTCTCAAACTTTGCCTTCCCCTCCTTCATTTCCTTCTATCTCACAACATTCCTCAGTTAACTACGGGCAGCAGGGCATATAAAATACTTAGTATAATTACAATCTCAAAACTTTCACTTTTACACAGTTTGATTCTAGGGTACAATTATTAGGGAATTATCCAACTATTTCACTGCAGTACTAAGCAGAGAAGAAGAAAAACTACATATTTCTGTTCTGGCACACGTTCCTTGCTTCATCCACATTTATACACCATTTCATAAAACTCTTCTGTTATTCCAATTATTGAAATCAAGTACTCAATTTATTAATTAATACCTTGTCTTACTGGGAAGCCCCAATATAATAATATTTTGATACAATGTTTGCTAATTGTGCGAAAAATGGTGAAAGTTATTCAAGTTTCCCTGAATTATACAGCAGACCTCATTAGTGGTAATATTTTGAGGTCATATCTGCTACAAGTAAAACATTCTCATCTTTGAAAACATAGACAGTGTTATTTACAAACAAAATAAATAATATTGGTCCCAAACGCGACCCCTGGGGCGCACTAGTTGCTACTAACTTAATGATAATGTAACATGTTGAAATTTTGAATGTAACACATAGCATTTTATCAGATAAATGACTGCCAATTTATTTGTTGAGGTAATGCATTTTAATTTTATGAACAGTATTTTATAACAAACTCTATCAAATGCTTACGAGAAGTCTATATATGTATTTTTAGTTTGTTGACGAGTGAAAAAACTAAATGATTTTCAAATAGTAACATATTTTGAGGACATGGAGAGATACCTTTGCGAAACAGTGTAGTCAGGACGGTTGACTTTATACTGACTCGATAGAAAGAGACAAGGATATATTAAAGGATGTTGGATAACCTATTAGTTACCGCCCACATGGAGTTTGGACATTTTTGATAAACATATTTGAACACATTTAACAAAACAATATCAATACACCATTAAAATGATTTATAAAGTCAAGATTTTACACAAAAACTAACAGCAGAAAGTTTGCCTAAATAATGATGGAAGCTTTTTGTTGATTTTATGTCTTTATATCATTAAAATGTAAAAATTCTATAGTTCAGTCAAAAATATTTAAAACTGTTGAAATACCTCGGAAAAGTGAAGTTTTATAATCTTTGTTTGGTCTTATTTGAACGTTCGCGCATAGCACATACCACCATCATGTTTGATTTATTTGTATGACCACTGAAAGTTTTTTAATCAACACAAATATAGGAAATAACCTCAAAATTCGTTGACAAAAGTTATGCGACTCGATGATGTGAAGTTAGCGCAGATGGAGAACACCCTTACATTCTTAGAAGTGCTGCAATATAAATGTGACGACTTTTCTTGTCCCTTTCTCTCTCATGGCATACAATGTAAAAACCCAGAGAAAGTGATTTATCACAAATTGCAATTGGTTGGGTAAAAATATTGGATATATCTCCTTACATCGTTACTCCAAGGTAACATGTAAGATACATTGAAGCGATCATTGACAGAACACTTGATAGGTCTATAGTTTGGCACATGTTTCTGTCCCTCTACTGAATGTTAATGTAATTTTTTACTGAAATTTTGTTTTCTTGTTCAGGCCATTCATGAGTTTAGAAGTACACTAAAATAAACATCTACATAAAAACTGATTTTGTCCTCTGCAATTGATTGCAGACTCCATGGGCTTGCACCGCGTGGAGAACTCCTCGCACGTTGACCCGGCCGTGTCGCTGCACCTGTACTGCCCGCCCTTCGACGCCTGCCACGTGTTCAACCAGCAGACGGGCCGCAAGACCAAGTGCCAGGTCACCTTCTGGTCCAAGTTCGGCCAGAAGAGAAACAGGGTAAGGTGATGCCACTTTGTACTCCAGTAGAGTTGAATACTAACTGGTGGCTGTACTAATTACAGAGTAGAATACTATTTGGTGAATGTATTAACTATATAGATACACACTACTATTATAAAGAAACAGGTTAAGGTGATGCCACTTTGTACTCCAGTAGAGTTGAATTCTAACTGGTGGATGTGCTAATTACAGAGTAGAATACTATTTGGTGAAGGTATTAACTACATAGATACACACTACTATTATAAATCCATATGTTCAATTGGACGTAGTTATGCAGAAAGTGTCCAACCCCAAAAAGATGAAACTGAGAAAAATGCCTTTGAAAATATGACGATAAAAAAGCATTAATATGCGTAATCGGCATTTGTAAAGTGAATATCAATGTTTTTTTTCTTTATGAGCATTAATAAAAATAGGTTATCTTAATTATGTTATCTTTCGTTTTATAATGTTTTTAAACTTCAATTTAAGTCAAATATCTGCAATGTGTAAAAATATATTGCATTTGAAGCTTGAATGTTTTCAGCAGATATAAATCTCGTATTTATCTATAGGAAAACATGTTAATCTCGATTATGGTAAATTATGGGTTGGAGGCTTTCTGCATAACTACGTTCAATTGACACTATCCCAGAGTTTTTCAAATTGATTGGATGCTGCACTGGCTAGTATGGGCGTTGACAATAATTCAAAAAACACCACCGCCGTTATCGTTGGCAATTGACAACTGTTGAATATAACGCCGATGTGAACGCGATGATATTGATTTTAATAATCCCCTATTGGGAGAGTTGGAATAGTTGGATCGTTGGTGCCGTTGGGGGTATTATTTCACAACACAACAACTATATCTCATTGCCACCGGTATATTCGCTTCACGCTAAGCGCTACGTATCGGCCGTTTCGGATTGGAAAATCCACAAAAACGTCTAGTAGAGAGGTATACAGCCAAAAGATCATTCCAAATTACGCATAATATCGTTCATGGAGTATACACTCTTACACCTTTTTATTTATTTGGCGCTAAAGCTAAAGCAATAGGTACATACTCAGTGAGTGTTGAAACTGCGTTGCGTTGAATAATATTCGTATGTTTCTATTGATACCCAATCCTGGCGCAAATTTTCGTCAATATCGTTGGGCGTTGACGGCATCTAGTTGTTATTTCCAACGGCTAGTTACGTTTTGATACAGTACTGCTGCACACTTGTTTATTGATGACATTATCATAATGTTCCTACATTGAAATAATTATATCAATTGACTAACTATGTATTGTACTTTTTTGACATGTCTGACAGAATGATAGAAGGTAAGAAAATAATGAATACCTGTTCCTCAGAAGTCTGCAAAGGTTTATTGTCCATTTTTTAATGAATTAATGATATTAAGTCATCTTAAAAGGTTAAATGTCTTCATCAGACATGATTCACTCTATGGTTATAATACTTGGCTTATTTAATAGTGCCATTTTTGTGAAATATCACCTTAAGGGCGTTTCAAAAACAACACGTATCTGCCCATGTAATCTTTGGGGATGCTGTGCGGAGGGTTTTTTGAGGAAAGAAAGGAATCAACCTGGGTCTTGAAGAAGCCCATGTTAAAGGAGGGAAGAAACACAGAGACCGACAAATCATTCCACAGCCGAGCTGTTGAACACAAGAACGAGTCGTAGTAGCGACCCGTTCTCATGTATCGAATTTCAACCATGTGCAAATGTTGGGCACGCGTTTAACGAGTTTCCTGACTGTGTTCCGGTGCCGAAGGGATCAATGTCGCAAGTTCCTCGGAGCATCTTCCATTGAAATACCGGTAGAACAAGGACAGCATTCCCACCTGATGTTTGTGCTCCAAAGATTGCAATAAGTTTGTTAAGATTGGAGAATCTATAAAACAGACCGCCCGTTTCTGCAGATTCAAGGATTTTTTTCATGTATTTAAGGGCTTCAGACCAGAGGTGGCTGCCAAATTCAACAGTGGGGCGCACTTGCGATTTGTGCAAGGTCGGCAGTTGTGTGCTATTGAAGTATCAGCTTCTGAGAGGCTAACTTTACTCTGGCTTCGATGGAGTCTCCCAGCCTCAGCTGGTCACTCCGAGCATGTCAACAGATCTGATTGTTCTCCACCTTTTAGTTGCCACGGTGCCCAATATTAACGAGGGTGTAATGTTTTCCAGGAAATGCAAG
This sequence comes from Drusus annulatus, assembly GCA_022651775.1. Classification (NCBI taxonomy): domain Eukaryota; kingdom Metazoa; phylum Arthropoda; class Insecta; order Trichoptera; family Limnephilidae; genus Drusus; species Drusus annulatus. The sequence continues at coordinate 1,292 of JAGWCC010000421.1, read as the reverse complement.
AGAGCCGGGCCCCAGAGGACAACTAAAGCGCTCAATTTCAAAGAAAACAAAAAATTTCACAAATGATCCACCTTACCACTTCGCTACTTGGCAATTCTGCTGTGGCTGATGCTCGCCATTGGCCATCACATCCTCGACAAGGTTCAGTGACTAGATCTGAGCTGCAGGGTCCTCCCGAAACTGACGTGGTACTAGAAGAGGGACTCCGTTCTCTGGTTCCGTGTAGACTGACATAAAATTCATCCAAGTTAGCCCCGGTCAGATGGATAGAGATTATAAAAAACAAGAATGACAGTTTTAATTATCGAAAAACATGACAATGCCTATTTTAATTATCTAAAAACATGACAATGCCAATTTTAATTACCTAAAAAAACGTGACAATTCCTATTTTAATTATCTAAAACCATTACAATGCCAATTTTAAATATCTGAAATATTACAATGCTAATTTTTATTATTAAAAAATATGACAAGCTCAATTTTTATACTGTAAACAAAGCGACAATAGCAAGTTTTGTTCTCTAAAAAACAATGATTCTTGTGTATTGTATATAATGAGCAATTTTAAACAGAAATCCTTCAATTAATTAATTCATCTTACAGAATCTTAGGCATTTAAAAATATATAATTTGAAATACAATTTTGATTATAATTATCAAAATTAGTATTTCAATTATGCGCGTCTCTAGTCTACTGTAAATTTTACGATTTAGGATGATGAAAAAATAAATATCGCTCTAATGGTCTCGTGACACAGTCGTCTTTGGAATTTCTTTCCCGTCAAAATTATAGACTTAATTCCCAATAATTTCTGTCAGGGTATTGTGAACGTCTCGGGTAAGTTTGAACCTTGCAAAAATCGCTTCAGAGCTGTGGTAAGGGTCATTCATTGTTAATGAGTAAATGCACGTATGAAAGATTTGATTTTAAAAAAGCTATTCCATGTCCTATGGCAAAGTGGATGTGTGCTTGCTTTGCAAACATGAAATCAAGGATTAAATGTCACAACCTTTGACATGATATTAATGACTTTGTTAGATTAAAATTAACAACCACATAGTTTTAGTCGACACAATTTCAATGATTTTATAGTACCAGCATATTTATTTTAGCGACTAAATTTGAATAGTCAGTTTTATCCCTTCCATCTCGCCACATTCCCCAAACAGGGTTGCCATAGACCCCACTGGCTATGGGTAATCGAAGTCATGTGGTGTCCCACTAAAACAAAAAAACTTAACTTAATTTGGGATCACTTCCGCGGGGTGACAGTTATAAGGCTTGACTT